>SJXQ01012854.1:164522-192617 GCA_006408695.1 Aepyceros melampus
TGGGCCTCAGGGAGAGTCACTAGGGGCGGAGGGTGGGGGAGGGCAGGGAGAGGCTGGGGCTCAGGAAGTGAAGAAGGGGGAGTGGAATTCTTCCAGAATGTAGCCTGAGGCATGACATGTGGCTTGGGTGTGGGGGTGGGGGGTGGGGAGAGTGGTGTGTTTCAGGAATCACAGGTAGATGGTTCTGTGGTCTAGAATGCCTGAGGTGTTGAAGGTTTAGAGTTACCTCTGTGGTGGAGGTAAGACTGGCAGCATCTGGCATTTAGTGTACAGCCAGGCCTTAACGCTCACCACAAACCCCGTGAGGCAGCCCATGGACTTGTTACACTCCATTGAGAAAACAGGTTTGTTTGTTTGCTTTTTTTTCCTTTAGGTGACAACTATAGATAAATCATGTAGGGAAATGGGCTGATTTAACATACTTGTCAAAAAGTTCTTTTCTAGCTAGGGTATGCAGAGGACATACTGGAGAAAAGTAAGAAGGCAGGTGGGGAGGCTATCAGAACAGCTTTGTCATAGTCTGTACAGGATACTGGAGCCTGAACTTGGACAAAGGCATTGGGGTGGAAAGAAAGAAATAAATACTGAAGAGAGAAATGGGAGAATTTGGTTAGAGTTGATGTGTGTGTGATGGGCTGGTGAAGAAACCAGATGCCAATGTTTGTGGCTTCTAAGCAGTGTTCTTTCGTATTTAATAGAGTATAGGACCATAAAAAATTTATGTATCAGTTAAATCTATTGTTTTACCTACTAGAAAAACACTGAACTGCTGAGGGTTGTTTGGCTGTGTGATGTAGACCTACGAAGTGGAACTCAGGTCACTGGTCTCCCAGGACATGGACCTTCTGACACGCTAGACTTGAAACTTGTATCACATCCAGGAAGAAGTATTATTATTATTTATCGGTTGGGTCTCTTTCCTGATAAAAATAATGGACTGGAAAATGTGAATCATGTGGTAAAGTTGATTAAAAACATTGGTTCCACAAAGAGAGTTAATAGAATTTTAGAAGTGAAGTGGAGAACATGCTGTGCTCCAAATGGCTTGTGAAAATAGATGTTTGAAGTTCCTGGGGTTCAAGCTCCCATGGACTTGAATGTATTAGTAGGTGTAAAAGGTGTAAAATGCTTCCTTCTTTCCTCTTCTGTAGCTTTTCCAAGTTGCCAGTTCAGTTGTGGCAGTTGCCTTTTCCAGAACAGCATTAACTCAGAAAGTAGATGCATATCTCTCTAAGTAATGCATAGACTTTTCTAATTGTTTAGGTCAAACCTGTGATAAATTCTACCACTTCATGTTGAAATAATTTAGTATAATGTTTTAGTTTGTGAAAATGACAGAGAAGTGATTGTTGTTTATTAAAATACCTCATTTTTTATCAGCAGCAATCATTGTATGGTGCATTATAATGCTGAATCAAAATATCCTTATATAGTTTCCTTAACTTCAGTGTCTGACTGGCCATAAAAGGAAAGGAGAATGAAACAGGAGGAATACTAGGGAAGAGTTTCTGAAATTCTTTGTATGCCCAAGTAGTTTCCCTGATGATACTTGGTTTATGTAGGAACGGTGCCAGGAGAATTTGGAAATTTTTCTAGTCCTGATTAATGATGGTAGTTTTAATTTACTTTGTCTTCCCTGTCTCTGATTCTTATCCTGTGCAAAATCTAGACCTCTGATTGTTTTATTGTGGTAACTGAGTAGTAGAGTATACACTAGGATGTTTCAAAAGTCAACTTAGTCTGAGTCTGAGCTACATCTCAAGAGAATTAATTAGAAACATATTCACGGGCCAATACTGGGGATTAAAAGGAATTATCTTCAGGAAGTCAGTTTTGATACACATTGTCTTGATTTAATGGAATGTTCCAGATTCAGGAAGTATATATGGAGCCCCGAGGAATGAATAGGCATATTTTAATAACCTGAACTTGACATATCAAGTTATTTAAGTTAAATGGAAGAAGACATCTTGGCTCATCTCACAGTCAGTAATGAATCACGTGGCTTTGAATAGCTTTAGCATTTGACTCTGGAAAGTTCTGCTGTGTGTGATTTTAAGCTGTCGGCAGTAGAAGCTTTCTAAAATGATATCCATGTAGCTGAATTTGCAAATTAACCAATTCCCTCCATTCCTCTTTAAAAATACACTGACTGATGCCTACGGTGTGCTGAATATTCCTAGCTCTTAGTTCTTCCCACACATTATACCTCCCATGTCTGAATAATATGGCTTCCAAGGGTCAGTTCTTTTTTTTTCTAACTGGAAATAACATCATTCAATTAAATGGTATGTACAGTGATCAAAAAAGGGTTCTTTTTGTGAAATTCAGTGAATAATTCAGAAAGCAAATCACTAATTTAGCCTGTCAGTTTAGGGTCAGGTAAGAAAACATTAAGAAATGGGAAAGGAAACTATAAGCTGGAATTCGGCATTCAGCTGCCTCCACAGTTGTTTTGTAAGAAGCCTCATTTGTTCATTGAAAAAGCACTTACTAGGTACCCACCCACAGGGAGGCCTGGCGTGATGCAGTCCACGGGGTCGCAAAGAGTGGGACACAGCGTAGTGGCTGAACAACAACAACAAGTTACCCACCTTGAAACTAGCATCTTGTTAAGCTCTAGGCTGGACAGCTAAAACAGGCAAGATCCCAGAGACAAGGTTTCTTCCCTCCCAGGCGCTCATGACCTTTTGGAGAAGTCAGACATGCACTCAGTTATAGTGGAATGCTGTCTGTGTGGGGCTGGCTGTGCACAGGAATACGCTGCTTTGAAGACTGTGCGGCAGAAGTGGGAGCTATCAGGTTTTCTCCTGGGTCATCAGGAAAGGCCTTAGTGATGAAGTAAAGCTTAGGCAAATGCTTGGGTTGACATGGTAGGCTTGGGGTGAGTTGGGAGGAGAAAAGAGCCTGCATAGAACCACATGTGTGTGAGGGAGCATGGCCTGCTTAGAACAGACCAAGGGTTGGATATGACTGGAATTGAAGGGAACATGAACTCAATGGGGAGGGGATACCACTAGACACACATGGACACTTGTGGGGACACCACAGAGGCTGGGCAGCTAATGGGAACTAGACCAAGAAGAAGCCTCCTGTCATGACTGGGTTTCCGTGTCTTCCATCTCTGAGATTGTGAAGCAGGAGATTCATGCATGTGGCTTTTAGCTCAAATGAACCCGAATATCAGATGGAATGATCCAGTAAAAACCATTGGGGAACCTCTTCACTACCACCCTACTGTGTGATCATATCTATAAATTACCTTCTCATTTTTGTTAGGCATTTCATTCTCCTCTGCCCTGAGGTAAGAGAACCAAAACTGGGCTGCCGTGTCAGGAGAAATCTGGGTAGAATTTTCTTTTATTCTAACAGGTTGTAGAATTGCAACTTGTGCTACAGCTTTATAAATTTTTAGTATTGAGTGCTTGTAAAAGGCTCCTCTTTTCCCTCTAACTTCAATTCTTTCACTAAGGCCTTATAAGTCTAAAAGGCAAAGAAGTGAAAAATCAGCTCTCACTAACTGAAGCAGAAACTGTTACCTCATCATGACAGCAGTTGGCAGGTGGTTGTTCAGCTGATTTTGATGGTTGAGTGTATGCAGTCTCTTTCTATACCTGTGTGTATATTCTGTCACCTACATGTAAAATTTTGAAATTCATCCGTGTTTGGGATAGTTTACCCACCAGCATAGAGGGGCTTCTCAACTGGTTTTCCCTGTTCATTTTTGTGTTACACAGAGGTTAAAGGTCACAATCTGTCTGTACTCTTAAGTATGTAAAAAAGGCATTAGGAGTCTATTTCTCTAAGAATTTTCTAGTTTGGATATCTAGAAAGACATGTGGCTGCCTTTCTCAACTGCACGTTCCTCTGGTGGCCACACGGGATATTCCGTATCCTTTGTGTTGGACACTTTCCTAGTCATGGCGTTTGAGATGCTTTGCACTGCACCCCAGTGTCACCTTCCTCTGGGCTCCTTGGTGATAGCTTACTATCAGGAAGAAAACATTGTGAGGAATCCCCTCTCTTTAAAAGAAAATAAAAGACCAGGATAAAGACATATGCTCTCCTGGGGTTGGCGTAGTTAGGTGGGAGCCATGGGAAAGGAATGATCCATGGAGGGAGGGAATAAAAGGAAGCTGTAGACGGGCCATGCTGATTTTTGTTTATAGTAGTGGTTCCCAAACATTGTCTACTCAGAATTGATCCCTTTTGGCATCCAGCTGAATTTTACAGACCCCAGTTCGTTTTATTTCCCAGTGAGTTTCTTCTTTCACGTCTCTCAGGGGATGTCTTTCTGCTTTTGTGTTAGTCCCGGGCCTCCACTCTGTTATCCTGCATTCTTTCCCCACCCTCCCATCCTTGACTCCACCTAAACTGCCCTTTCTCCTTTTCCTTTTTTTCTACCACATTATGTCTTCCCCCTTTTGAAGACTTCCATTCAAAATAACTTAGCTTTAAAAAAAAAAAAGGGAAAGGAAGTTGTATTAATAGCTAATGGTAAGCTATTTAGATTGCAGTTTGAAGCAAAGTGAGTGATAACCCATATTTACGTAGTGGATAAAAACTCCAGATGGAACAGGTTAAATAAGCCAGAAAGAGATGAAAATCATCTGAAGAGCTGGTATGAAATAGATTATGGCACACACTTAGAGGGGTAGCAGCTTTTAAAGGAATGAAAGAGAACATTATAGAGAAAAGAAGCTATAAACTTAATTACATGGAATTAGTAAAATATCTGTATCCAAATAAACTTAAGTTCAGTTCGGTCGCTCAGTTGTGTCCGACTCTTTGCGACCCCGTGAATCGCAGCACGCCAGGCCTCCCTGTCCATCACCATCTCCCAGAGTTCACTCAGACTCATGTTCATCGAGTCTGTGATGCCATTTAGCCATCTCATCCTCTGTTGTCCCCTTCTCTTCCTGCCCCCAATCTTTCCCAGCATCAGAGTCTTTTCCAATGAGTCAACTCTTTGCATGAGGTGGCCAAAGTATTGGAGTTTCAGCTTTAGCATCATTCCCTCCAAAGAAATCCCAGGGACATACATTTACAAAGATATTTTCATCATTAAGATAAAATCTTAAATCTATTATCTATAAAAGCCATCATTAAAGTAATTTTAAAAATCATTAAGATTTTATGAGATAGGTAAAATATAAAGATAGTTAGTAAAAAAAAAAAAACTACAGGAAGTGTTAGAAATCTTTAGTAAATAGTCGCGTGCAGAATCAACATTGTGATCATGTAACCCGATTGCATGTAGAATATTATGGCTTAGAAGTTATTCTCAAACTGTTAAACTGGTACTAATATTGAAGAACAAAATCCAGTTTTGACAAGATGTGAATTTGGATATATGTTCATACATTGCTATTGATGTTAATAATTGATAACTCTTATTTAGAGGATTCATCTATTGATGTACTCAGCAGTTCTGTGTCTCCTCATTGAATACTAGGAGTGGAGTAGTGAATGAAATAACATGCAGTATATTGCATGACCTGATTGGTTATAAGGATATGCACACTCCTTCCTCACTTGCGTGGGCTTGGTTTTCCCTTTTATTAAAAAAAATTTTTTTTTGGCTTTGCTGCATGCAGGCTTTCTTTAGTTGCTGCAAGTGGGGGCCACTCTTCATTGAGGTTCAAGGACTTCTCATTGCAGTGGCTTCTCTTGCAGAGTATGGGCTCTAGGGGTGCGGTCTTCAGTAGTTCCCGTGTGTGAGTCAGTAGTTGTGGCACATGGGTTTAGTTGCTCCGAAGCATGTGGGATCCTCCAAGCCCAGGGACTGAACCGGTGACTCTTGGATTACAAGGTGGATTCTTATTTACTGGGCCACTAGGGAAGCCCCTGCTTTCCCCTTTTATGTTGCCGTCATATCCTAATCAGGGAGTTAATGCCTGATGGCTTACCTTTACTGCGTACTTACTATGTGCTGAGTGCTTTGAATATATGACTTCATTCAAGACACACAACAACCATATGAGCTGGGTTCAGTTTTTATGCTCATTTTATAGATGAAGAAACGAGGGGCAGAGAAATGCTAAATAACTTGCCTATGGTCATATCACTAAGAAATGGTGAAACTGGCATCCATACCCCCTTGAGATCTAATTCTTACTGCTTGTATTCCTTGTCCTCCTTGTGATAAGATGGTTAAATTGGTTTAATTGGTTCATATGTTTTTCTTGTTGATGGTATCACCTAGCACATTGCCTTTTACCTACTAAGTGGTTGCTCAATATTAGTTGAATGCATAAGGAAAGAATTACTAAGAAAGATGAAACTATGTGCTTGAAGATGTCCCTTGCCGCTTTATCTGTAATAGTTAAAAAGAAATTCAGACAATCTAAACAAATAAAAAAGGAATGGTTATGTAAGTTACCATCTGTCAGCTTAATGAGATATTTTGTAGTCTTTAGGCTCTATATCAGTTTATAACATGGGACAGTATCTTGGCTATATGGGGACAAAAGAATATAAATGTGAGATGTGGTGATCCACACCATAACCTGGATGTCCCTCTAGGCATCAGCTTATGGTATATAGGTAATATAATGATGATAATAAACACGTGTTATGCTAGCTCTAGACCCTTGCCTACTTACACAGAAACTTCATCCCTACTGCAACTCTTGGGAGAATAACTAAGGATCACCAAGGGTTCTCCCTCCTCCCCACCCAGTGCTGGTGAGCTGCACATCACAGACCATCTGCCCAGGTCTTTCTTTCCAGACCCTTCAAGGCCCACTGCCGATGAAGCCCCAAGAGAGAGAGTCCTCACCCCGCACTGTGGAAGGTCCCTCGCCAGAACACCCAGCGCAGTGCCCTGCCTGACCTCGCTTCATGCTCAGAGAGAGGTGGTTGATAACCTGTAGAACTGGGAGAATAACCCTTTCTCTAACCCTGTCCTGCTCCTGGGCCCCAAACCAAGATTCTCTTTATACCCATAGTCTCACAAAGATGATGATACGACAGAAGGGAAGAGCCAGTGGGGGCAGAGATTTTGGTTTGCTTGGTTTGCTGACATTTGCCATGGGCTTAGAACAGTACTTGCTATGGCTGACATAGAGTGAAACTTCACTGAGTGAGCTGACACCACTTTTGAGCTTCAGGCCTTCCTTTCTCACCTCATGGGAACGGAGGGGGACAGTGATGGGTCAGCAGAGTGCAGTAGCACTTTCTGCACTCGTGGAAGGTTCTCTGTGCTGTTCATAAGCACTGATTCTTCTTTCATTCCATTGTTTTTTATTTTGTTCTGACTCTTCCTCTGATGTCTGTGCATCCTTCTTCATTTTTTTTTTTTTTTAAAGAAGCTCTGATATGTTTCAGCTCATGTTTTTCGACCCCTGGAGGATTTCATGAGTGTGCCTCATCTACAACTGGCCAGATCGCCATCTAAGTTAGGTTTTGCCCCAGTTGCACATCTGGCGACCATTATGAAAACTGTTTCTGTGGAAGAAGGAAGGAAGACTTGGGACAAGACCATGTGGTGAGACTCGAAGGATACCTCTTGGTCTTTCCATCATAAGATCTATGTGGAAAAGAGCACTGGATCAGGGTTTAGGAAGCATGGGCTCAATCTCATGTTTGTCACAATCTGGTCCTGAAACCTAAGCACACACAATCTCTGTAGCTCACTCTTTGGTGAATAAGGTGATTGAATTAGGTTAGTTAACAGGTCCTTTTTAGCACCTTTAGCACTGTAATGCTTGCTTTATGGAACATAGTTTGAAAACTACTGCTTTAGTACAAAAGGTCCCCAGTTTACAGGGGTTCAGCTTACCTGATGATGGTTCAGAAGCCATGTGGACTTGGTTGAAGCCGTACTTGGAAATTTGATCTTTTCCCTGGGCTAATGATAAGTGCTAGGATCCTCTCTTATGAGGCTGGGCAGTGGCAGCCGCTGCATTCTCAGCAGTCACACCATCATGAGTGTAAAACACCAATACACACACAACCCTCTTCTGTACACATGCAACCATTCTGTTTTTCACTTTCAGTACAGTATTTAATCGGTATATGAGATAGTCAACACTTTATTATAAAATAGGCTTGTTAGATGGTGTTGCCCAACCGTAAGTGTTCTGAGAGCATTTAAGGTAGACAAAGCTCAGCTAGGATGGTTGCTAGGTTAGATGTATTAAATGCATTGTTGACTTTTGATATTATAGATGGGTGTATTGGGACATAACCACATTGTAAGCTGAAGAAGTCCTGTGTATGCTTAAGTAAACAGCATCAGAAAGAAATGAGGAGTGTCACAAGAGATAAATGCTGCATTTTTTTTCCATTGTGAATTTTTAGGGAATTAATGGCAACATTTTTTTATGTTGAGTTTTTGTCTACAAAATGCTGTGCTATGAAATACGGGAGCAGTACAAAGAAGAAAAAGCATTATGGTCTCTTTCCTTCTATATTTAAAATCCAGTAGGAGGAAGAGAAAAATAATTATAATAAAGGCAGATTGATAAATGACATAGAAATTATTAGATATTAGATGCCCCCTCTGTGTTTGCAAGTGCTTCTAGGCTTCTTTCTATTCAGTATCTCCCTTTCTTTGGAGGAAAGTTTCTTTATTGGAGGCCATATTTAGACCAGACTTGAAAGGGCTGCAAGAATTAGGATGTGCTGTGAAGTTAGGAGGTAGAGTGCCATTAGATATGTGCTCTCAAATTAGATATGTATGTCGAGGTGTTTTTTTTTTAAATTTCTCTTTTAAAAAAATATTTATTTGGCTGGACCAGGTCTTATTTGCAGTATGCGGGCTCTTTAGTTGCAGCATGTGAACTTATTGTGGCATGTAGGATCTAGTTCCCTGACCAGGGATGGAATCCCAGGCCCCTTGCATTGGGGTGTAGCAGAGTCTTAGCCACTGGACCACCAGGGAAGTCTCTATGTCAAGGTTTTGACTCAGCAAATATTTTAAAATTATAAATTTAGATTAATCTCTAATCCTATCCTGTGAAGAAAGCTGAGCACTGAAGAAGTGATGCTTTTGAACTGTGGTGTTGGAGAAGACTCTTGAGAGTCCCTTGAATTGCAAGGAGATCCAACCAGTCCATTCTAAAGGAGATCAGTCCTGGGTGTTCTTTGGAAGGACTGATGCTAAAGCTGAAACTCCAGTACTTTGGCCACCTCATGCGAAGAGTTGACTCACTGGAAAAGACTCTGATGCTGGGAGAGATTGGGGGCAGGAGGAGAAGGGAACGACAGAGGATGAGATGGCTAGATGGCACCACTGACTTGATGGACGTGAATCTGAGTGAACTCCCGGGAGTTGGTGATGGACAAGAAGGCCTGGCGTACTGTGATTCATGGGGACACAAAGAGTCGGACACGACTGAGCAACTGAAATGAACTGAACTGAATCCTATCCTGATGGCTCAAGAATAAATAAATAACAAGCAGATAATAATTAATTTAATGAGAGTATGAACTTGGTTCTCCAGACCAAGTTTGCAAATTATAGTGGTGCAGTCATTTTTTTAAACTTATTTTTAATATCATATATCACTTAAGTGGTATTTTTTTTCTGAGAAAGCATTTTGCAATGATATTAAAGAAAATGCCCTGCTCCAATAGCTAAAATGACATTGTTTCTCTGAAGATAGTTGCAGTGATACCACTGTAAAAGGTAGAGTCTTTTGGGATGAAGCATGGCATCGTTTTTATAAAACCTATCTCCCTGTCCATTAGTCTACAGCTCTATCACTTCCCCCATTATGTTTACATAATGCTTTCAAGTGAGGTCAGCTTTTCCTAAACATCTGGGCATTTTATAAACTGCTTTGTCGCTAAGTAGGCAACTGATATTTGAATCAGTGTCTGACTATACATTAAATAAAAAGAAAGCACATTATGTGGCAAATTAACCCCAGCCCCTTCTACATAAATTACAAGTGACTGAATATGTATTTGTTCCTTTTAAAAAATTTATATTGTGTCAGTCACATTAGGTGAGATGAGGAAATCTGAATTCCACTCTACTACCTTGGCTAGAGTTTTGAGAACCATAATTACAGACCTAGGAAAGAACCTGTGGATGATGTCATTGGACCACCCCCCTTTTGCAGAGGCAGGCACAGTCATCCACCAAAGTGAAATGACTTGCCTCAGTCTCCCAAGGTGTATGGGATTGATGTGTTTACTCTGCAACCTGAAGATGTTGTTGTGTTATTCCTAAAGGCCAAAGAGCCCTAGGTTTTGGAGTTACTGAGAGCAAGCCTCTGTGGATGAAGGGTATAAAGTGGAATTTTATGATTTGCTTGATATGGAAAGCTCCCTGAAAGAAAGTATTGCTCAGTTGTGTCCGATTCTTCGTGACCCCGTGGACTCTAGCCGGTCAGGCTACTCTGTCCATGGGATTTCCTAGGCAAGAATACTGGAGTGGGTAGCCATTTCCTTCTCCAGATCTTTCCAACCTGGGGATTGAACCCAGGTCTATCCACATTGCAAGCAGATTCTTTACTGTCCTGAACCACCCGGGAATCCCAGAAAGCTCCTAGGTTATGCAAAATATAAAACTGGATCCCATGAGATAGCCCCCAGCTATGGTGAGGCTGATGGTCTGTGAGCAGAAAGCCATAAACAAAGTGGAGACGATGGATGGCTTCATCCCAGACTGGAAGCTCTGGTCAGCGTGTGGGTGGTAGGGCTTCCTATCGCCCCTGTTATAAACAGAACGTACTATCCAAGCATTTGCTAATGCACACCAGCACTAAAAATTAGATTCGTGGGGTTTTTGTTTGTATTAAGGTTTGCATTTGTTGAAATGTCCATTTCCTTTCATTCTAGTCCAGTGTAGTATTTGATAGATGGGGATGGGATGAAAACGGTCATCTTAATTTACAGAGCAAGTAAAACATAGATTGTGGTGGGGGCGTTTTTAGCTTTTAGGAAAGCATTTTCCCCTTGCCCCAAGACTTCTTTGGACTCTTTTTTCCCCTTTTGACGTGTACTATGACAAACATTAGTCTCACATCTCACACATTAAGAAAACAGTCCTCTTACTGAAAACAATTGAGATGTATTCTCCCACAGCTCTGGGGACCAGAAAGTCAAAATCAAGGTGTAGAGGGCCACCCTCCCCCTGGAGGCTTAGGAGGAGAGTCCCTTTCTTGACTCTTCCCAATCCTCATGGCTGTCAGTGCTCCCTGGCTTCTGGCTGCATTTCCATCTCTGCCTCTGTCATATTGCTTCTTCCTCTTTGGCCAAATTGCACTGGACCTCATTCTTAAAAGGACTTTGTCATTGAAATGAGAGGTCACTTGGATAAGTCAGGTTAAGTGCCTCCTCTCAGAAATTCTAGTTACATTTGTTTTACTCATCTACCACCTGAAGTAATATTCACAGATTCTGGGTGTTCACAGGACATGGGCATATCTTTTGGGAGACCACCATTCAGCCCACTGTGATTATCATGTGCATAGATAATCAAAAAAAGAATTTTTTTTTCAGTCATCTGACCGTATAGAGTCATTATCTATTTGAGTCTTAAATTAAATTTAACTTCAGTCTGGCTAGTAATTATTCAGAAATTTAAAATGAGGTCCAGGAACTCAAAGCCAAGTTTACAGTTCACATTTCACGTACATACAATAGGTGATTCTATTTAACCTTACTTACCTTTGTCCTTTCTCTTCCTCTGGTTCTGTCTTTTGTACATCTTAATCTATCCTGGTCCTGAGTTTTAACTTATAATTTTCCTGTTTTAATGGTATCTGCTATTATGTGTGTTAAGTCGCTTCAGTCGTGTCCAACTCTACAACCCTATGGACTGTTGCCTGTGAGGCTCCTCTGCCTATGAGCATTCTCCAGGTGAGAATACTAGAATGGGTTGCCATGCCTTCCTCCAGGGGATCTTCCCGACTCAGGGATTGAACCCATGTCTCCTGTGGCTCCTGCATTGCAGGTGGACTTTTTACCACTGGGAAAGCTTTATAGGCGGCCCTATATTTTCTTGGGCTCCAAAATTGCTGCAGATGGTGACTGCAGCCATGAAATTAAAAGACGTTTGCTCCTTGGGAGAAAGCTATGACAAACCTAGACAGTATATTAAAAAGCAGAGACGTTACTTTACCAACAAAGGTCCGTATCATCAAAGCTATGGTTTTTCCGGTCACATATGGATGTGAGAGTTGACTATAAAGGAAGTTGAGCGCCACAGATTTGATGCTTTTGAACTGTGGTGTTAGACAAGACTCTTGAGAGTCCCTTGGACTGCAAGGAGATCAAATCAGTCAATTGTAAAGGAAATCTATCCTGAATATTCATTGGAAGGACTGATGCTGAAGCTGAAGCTCCAATACTTTGGCCACCTGATGCGAAGTGCTGACTAATTAGAAAAGACCCTGATGCTGGGAAAGATGAAAGGCAGGAGGAGAAGGGGATGACAGAACTTGAGATGGTTGGGTGGCATCACTGACTCAATGAACATGAGTTTGAGCAAAACCTGGGAGATGGTGAAGGACAGGGAATCCTGGCATACTGCAGTCCATGGGGTCGCTGAGAGTCAGACACAACTGAGCGACTGAGCAACAACAGCAATATCCTTGTGGAAAGAAAGAGGAATCTACCCCTGCTCTGTCTCTCCAGCCAGCTTTTCTCACTTTCTCTTTTCCTTTGACATTCCCACCACATCTGCCTCCTTCAGCTTCTGGTCCTTTCTAAACCTTGTCTCACCTTAAGATCTTACCTCCTGTTGTTTCTTCTCCTGCAAACACCCTCCTGCTAGTGTTCACATCACTGGGTTCTTCTCCTTTCAGGTTTAGGCACAACGTCACCTTGGACAGGTTGTTCCAAGCAACCTGGATCGCAGATGTTTTGTTGGTTCCGTCTGGGACTCTGTTTAAGTTATCAGACAGATAATCACGAATAGACTCTAAGCAATTTTGGAGCACAGCAATGGTAAATCTCTGCATTCAAAAAAAAAAAACAAAAAACTCAAACTTAGATTTTAGTAAATGCCTACTAATCTCTGTACTTCCTTTCTTGGCTCATGTGTAGGACAGCTCCTCTGTCCTCGCTCCAGAGAGATGTGACCTCTCCATCTTGGCTTTCAGCTTCAGTCGTTTTATTTATTTTATTTTTTTGATGCAGTGGGGGTAGAAGGTGGGGTGATGCATACTGAATTAAATGGGAAGCAGGCAGGTTTTTAAGAAGAGGGATTCAGTTCGGTTCAGTTGCTCAGTCATGTCTGACTCTTTGTGACACCATGAATCGCAGCACGCCAGGCCTCCCTGTCCATCACCAACTCCCAGAGTTCACTCAGGTTCATGTCCATCGAGTCAGTGATGCCATCCAGCCATCTCATCCTCTGTCGTCCCCTTCTCCTCCTGCCCCCAATCCCTCCCAGCATCAGAGTCTTTTCCAGTGAGTCAACTCTTCACATGAGGTGGCCAAAGTACTGGAGTTTCAGCTTCAGCATCATTCCTTCCAAAGAAATCCCAGGGCTGATCTTCAGGATGGACTGGCTGGATCTCCTTGCAGTCCAAGGGACTCTCAAGAGTCTTCTCCAACACCACAGTTCAAATGCATCAATTCTTTGGCACTCAGCCTTCTTCACAGCCAACTCTCACATCCATACATGACTACTGGAAAAACCATAGCCTTGACTAAACGGACCTTTGATGACAAAGTATCTCTGCTTTTGAATATTCTATCTAGGTTGGTTGTAACTTTTCTTCCAAGGAGTAAGCGTCTTTTAATTTCATGGCTGCAGTCACCATCTGCAGTGATTTTGGATCCCCCCCCAAAAAAAGTCTGACACTGTTTCCACTGTTTCCCCATCTATTTGCCATGAAGTGATGGGACCGGATGCCATGATCTTAGTTTTCTGAATGTTGAGCTTTAAGCCAACCTTTTCACTCTCCTCTTTCACTTTCATCAAGAGGCTTTTTAGTTCTTCACTTGCTGCCATAAGGGTGGTGTCATCTTCATATCTGAGGTTATTTGTATTTCTCCTGGCAATCTTGATTCCAGCTTGTGCTTCATCCAGCCCAGCATTTCTTATGATGTACTCTGCATATAAGTTAAATAAGCAGGATGACAATATATAGCCTTAACGTACTCCTTTTCCTATTTGGAACCAGTCTGTTGTTCCATGTCCAGTTCTAACTGTTGCTTCCTGAGAGAGTGGCATAGAAACATATACATTACCATATGTTAAATAGACAGATAGTGGAAAGGGAGCTCAACCTGGTGCTCTGTGACAACCTAGAAGGGTGGGAGTTTCAAGAGGTGGGGACTAATTCACATTGTTGTATGGCAGAAACCAACACAACATTGTAAAGCAATTATCCTCCAATTAAAAATAAATTTTAGGTTGCTTCCATGTCCTGGCTATTATAAACAGTGCTGCGATGAACATTGGGGTACACATGTCTCTTTCAATTCTGGTTTCCTCAGTGTGTATGCTGAGCACTGGGATTGCTGGGTCATAAGGCAGTTCTATTTGCAATTTTTTAAGGAATCTCCACACTGTTCTCCATAGTGGCTGTACTAATTTGCATTCCCACCAACAGTGTAAGAGGCTTCCCTTTTCTCCACACCCTCTCCAGCATTTATTGCTAGCAGACTTTTGGATCACACCATTCTAACTGGTATGAAATGGTACTCATTGTACAGGTCTTGATTTGCATTTCTCTGATAATGAGTGATGTTGAGCATCTTTTCATGTGTTTGTTAGCCATCCATATGTCTTCTTTGGATAAATGTCTGTTTAGTTCTTTGGCCCATTTTTTGATTGGGTCATTTATTTTTCTGGAATTGAGCTGCGTAAGTTGCTTGTATATTTTTGAGATTAGTTGTTTGTCAGTTGCTTTATTTGCTATTATTTTCCCCCATTCTGAAGGCTGTCTTTTCACCTTGTTTATAGTTTCCTTTGTTGTGCAGAAGCTTTTAATTTTAATTAGGTCCCATTTGATTTGGGAGAATGGCATTGAAACATGTATACTATCATGTAAGAAACGAATTGCCAGTCTATGTTCGATACAGGATACAGGATGCTTGGGGCTGGTGCATGGGAGTGACCCAGAGAGATGATATGGTGAGGGAGGTGGGAGGAGGGTTCAGGATTGGAAACTCATGTACACCCATGGGATTCATGTCAATGTATGGCAAAACCAATACAGTATTGTAAAGTAAAATAAAGTAAAAATAAAAATTAAAAAAAAATAATAAAAAATTAAAAAAAATGAGCAATGCTTTGCTGCAGTGTGTATTATCTGACATATTTGTTATCTGAAAGCTTAAACGGCTAGTCTATTAACCTACTTTCTGGCTGAATAGAATCTGTGGGTATCCTTTAAAAAAGAGCAAGGTAGGTATATTTAGGGGAGAGGTAAAGTGATAACTTGAAGTTTCTAAAAATATTATTACTTTTCTTTTCACCTTGCAAAGAACAGCAACCAAAATGTTGAACACCTTTAAGGGAACATTATTCTCCTAATGAGAGACAAGTGGGAAAGTGGAAGTAGCTCTTCAAATCAAAATCATGTGTGTGTCTTTTCTACAAAAGGACAGATGTCGGTTTTCCTTCAGATGGGAGTTTGCTCTGCTCTGCCTTAACCACAATAACTTGAAACAGTCTGCTGGCACACAGAGCGAGGGGTGGGTAGAGGGGCCAGGGTGTTGCTGGGAGTTGCCTTAGGAAAGTCAAGTACATTCTTAGAGCGCCTTTTGGGGACAAGCAGCTGAAATATTTTTATAGTCAGCTAAGATAACAGGGAAGAATGAGAGTCTAGCTTTTTATAGCCCCAATGTGTAGAAAATTCAGTTTGCCCATATTTGTATACAGATCAGTACCTATTCATTTAAACTAAGTTCCAATTTGTGGCGTAGACTGAATATTATCCTCTCAGCCTCGTTTGTTGAGGCCTGCTAGTTGTTTTATAGACCACTGTGAATGGTGGAATGTACCGAAACGCTGGGCATATTTAAATCCTCCAAGTTTTTCTTCCAGCCTGGATCCTTTTGCTGATTGTGACCTTTTATAGTCGTACCATCAGATGCTTGGAGTGGTTGTCTTGAAATCACACTCTTTGGAATAACAGGCTAAAGGCACACATACCTCTTGTTATTTGTGGTAGGTCCCAGGTGACTGTATGATGCAATGAAGTGAATTATGGTGATGGCCAACAAGATGTGGAGCTCACAAGGTTATGAAATGTCTCAGCCAGCATTCTATATTACACCTTCCAGTTACGTATTCTAAAATATACGTGCCATAGCTCGACTTACACCTAGCATACCACAGGCTTCTCAAAGCAGCCTTAAAGATAACTTACTCTTTTTCCTCTTCATGTGTTGAGAACGTTTTATAGAACAGTGGCACCTCAGACTATATATCACCAGGCAATGTTTTGAGAGTGGCACTAACTTTTGAAACAGAAAGAAACTATTCATAGTCAAATCCTTAACTTTTGTAGGGTGATTTTAAATTTGTTTTCTTTGACATAAAAGACTATTTAGCTTTAAAAAGATCAACCTGCTACAAAGGACTCAATGCACAGTGAGTGAATTGAGGCAAAGAATTTTCTATTGTAATTTAGATTTTTGCGAAAATGTTGGAATAGGAGAATACATATTTTGCTTCTCATTCATAAATGGTTATAAATAGTGGCCAGTTACTGGTGAAATAAGTCAGCAGAAGTGGTTTCCTTTATGACCAGAGAGACACAGGGTTACTGGAGTTCTATTTTGGGATTATTGCTGTATCCACTTAGACTGGTACTGTTTTTGAAATGTTTGTGTGGAAGCTATCTCCAAGGTTTAAAAACAGATTTAAACAAAGCTAATTAAATTAATTTTAGATTTCAAAATCTACTATTGATACTGGAAATAAATATCAGCTTTGTTAAAAAAAATAAAGATGGTATTTTAGTAAAGGTGATAGGTAGACCTCTTTGCACGGTGGTGCAGCACCATAAAAATAACCATGGAAGCTGTAACTCTGCAAAACAATCTTAATAATCAGTGGGGAAATTACTAGTTCCATCGCCTTAAATTTTTTTTTTTTTGTCAAAACATTAAAATTCTTTTACTGTAGGTGATGTATGTATAGGGAAAGAGGAAAAAATAGTAGAGGCAATATTTATGAAGTGCTCTATGATTTAAAGTGTTAGAAACACTGAGAATTCAAGTGTTTTATTTCTTTGAGTAGAACTTAAGAGTCTCCTGAATATTTTCACTTTCTTCTCATATACTATATGATGTGAAGTGAGTATCTTTTCTTTGCCTTAGTGAACTGTTAGTGAACCTTTCTAAGTCTGAATCAGGTTTCAACAACTCACCTTTGTGCTTTCGAAGTTGTGGAATATCTGAGTTCCTTTAATGTCATTTCCTTGGGACCATCTTTATCCTACATCACAGCCACTTTCCAGTTTCATTGCCAGTGTTACCGTTTTCTGTTTCTTTACTGTGCTTTTTTTTTTTTTTTTTTTTTTGGCCATTTTGAATATACACTTCTGTAAAATGTCATGAGTTTGTCCTTGTGAAGTGATGAGGCAACTCAACTACCTGCTTTGCTGTCTGTGTATGAGGGAGGTTCAAGAGAGAGGGGGTATATGAACTGAGTAACAGATATGCCGAGATCAGTTGCCAGCAGACCCTGAAGGGAGTGATATGATTGGTTATTGGCCGTGATACACATCTGTATTTATGTAGTGATTTGTGAACCAAGGAGAGGGTGGTGAAGTTACCTAATTAATATTGTGGCAGAAGAAGTTCAGACCATGTTTTTGGGAGACTGGTATTATTTAATTAAACTGTATTAACTGAGATTCATGCATATTGTGCTAAGTCACTTCAGTCATGTCCCACTCTTTGTGACCCCATGGACTGTAGTCTGCCAGGCTTCTCTGTCTGTGGGATTCTCCAGGTGAGAATATTGGAGTGGGTTGCCATGCTCTCCTCCAGGGGATCTTCCTGACCCAGGGATCGACCATACAAAATAAAGTGTGCTTCTATTCCAGTGATAAATTATTTGAGATGCTTGCTTCTTGGAAGAAAAGCTATGACTAACCTAGACAGCATATTAAAAAGCAGAGACATTACCAACACAGGTCTGCTATTCAAAGCTATGATTTTTCCAATAGTCATGTATGGAGGAGAGAGTTGGACTATAAAGAAAGCTGAGTGCCAAAAAATTGATACTTTTGAACTGTGGTGTTGCAGAAGACCCTTGAGAGTCCCTTGGACTGCAAGGAGATCAAACCACCCAATTCTAAAGGAAATCAGTCCTGAATATTCATTGGGAGAACTGATGCTGAAGCTGAAACTCCAGTACTTTGGCCACCTGTTGCAAAGAACTGACTAATTGGAAAAGACTTTGATGCTGGGAAAGATTGAAGGCAGGAGGAGAAGGGGGCAACAGAGGACAGGATGGTTGAATGACATCACCAACGCGATGGACATGAGTTTGAGTAGGCTCTGGTGGACAGGGAAGCCTGACGTGCTGCAGTCCATGATGTCGTGAAGAGTTGGATACAACTGAGCGACTGAACTGAGCTGAACTGACTGAAAATTTTGGCTAGGCATGCACATTAAACTCATTCAGCAACAAGCTATTGTTTAGTAGAAGTTCAATATAGAATTGAACTGGGAATTATGAAGTCTTTGACTCAACCTCAGAGTCAGCTTTGACTCTTCTTCTTACTCAGCACCTCAGCGTAGATTAACGCTTGAGGAAGAGTATTCCAGACCCTATCTTGCATGAGCAGTTTTGACTTCATCTGCCCCATAGTCAGACCCTGGACATAGTTCTTGGCAGTCACCTTGGTCATTTTTTTCCAGTTCTTTTCTTTCTTCTTCAGTGTCTTAACTCTTCCTTCGCCTTCTATTTACTTCCTGTGTCCCATCTCCACGTTTTACTGATTGCCTGTCTATCATAATATTACTTCATGTTTCTATGAGTTCTTTTTGCCATGATCCTAATCCATGGGTTTTTCAAGTTGTCTTTCAGTTATTTTAATATTCTCTTATCTGACTTCTCTACTTGGTCACTCTCCTTTCCAGCTAATGCCACATGCCATCACAAGAGTAATCTTTCTGGAAAATTCTCTCCTCGAAGTCTGCAAAATGATTTATTAATTACAGAATAAAATCCAACTCTTTATCAGACCTTTAGCCATTCTCTGAGTTAAGTCTGTATCTCCCAGTTTATCACCTGACCCCTCTCCCCAAGGAATCTGGGGTTTCAACAACACAGGCTTTCTCATTATCTTCCAAATTTGCCTACCTCTGGCCTTTTGACATACAATCCTCCTGGGATGCAGTCCTTTCTGTTTTTCTGAATCTCCAGCTTCAAAGACTTATTTCAGTTGAGCTCTTCTGAAAAGTCTATTTTGACTTCCCAGAAATGACTTTTCTCTGAAGTTCCATAGAATTTGCATTTTATATTTTCCAGTGTTACTTATTTGTTGATGCATATTTTTTAGTTGTCATGTATTACCTAACAGCTCCAGTTAGCTTTTACTTTCTTCTGTAGTACCTAGAATGGTATTTGACAAAGTAGTAGCCATAACTCTGTTCATTCTTTCATCTAGTAATTTTTTTTGAGCTGCAGCATTTTTTCTAAAAGCTGAGCTACATGTTAGGGGTAAAACATTGAAGTTCTTGACCTCACAGAGCTCTAGTTGAATGGGACATAAAGAAACGAAGTCAGAGGATTATAATGCAGTAAGCCAAGGGGCATGATGACAGTGAATGAGAGCCCATGGAGGCACGGAGGAGAGCCCCAAACCTAGATGAGGGGCACCTGGAAATGCTTCCAGGGAGTGAGGTTTAAGCAGAGTCTAAAAGGTGAGTAGGAGTTAGGTGGGCAAGTGGGGAGGGTGTTGGGAAGCAAATGGAAAGAGTGTTCCAGGCCAAGGATGCAGGGTAGATAAAACATGAGGAGGAGTGAGAGAGCCCTGTCCACTCAGGAATCAAATTCAAAGTAGCTGAATTGTAGGAAATGAGGTTTCAGAGAAAACAGGATCTCTATGATGAGAAAGATGTGGGCATATTTGATAAATGTTTAGAAGGCAGGGCCTGGAGAACTGGATATTTGAGTGGTTTGAGAGGACCTTCAGATTTCTGTTAAGCATGAATGGGAGGTGAATGGGAGATGTTAGGGGGAAGGTGATCCTGTTCCAAGTGAGACATTGTAAGTTTGAGATGTCTATAGAAGATCTGCAGGATGTAGACAGTGTGGAGTGCAGCAGAAAGCTTTGGCTCAGAAATGTGGTTTTGAGTGACATCATCATATGATAGGATGAAATCAGAATGTGTAGGGTTAGTGAAGCAGAAGATTTTAAGACCAAATCTTGAAGCACATCTGTGTTTAAAGGATAAGGAAGAATGGAGTCTGAGAGTGGACAAAGAGGAAAGAGCAAACTAGGTGGGTGAGATGTCACAGAAGCTAAGAGAAGACTGAAATCCAACCAATGGATTTAGCAATGAGGAGACCATTAGTGACCTGAGTAAGAGGAGTTTCAGTGTAGGAGAGGCATGGGAAAAGGGAACACACACAAAGAAGGGAATGCAACTTGGTGCTGGCTAGCTAGTAGTGAGCAGATAATTCTTTTAGAAAGTTTGGTCATGGAGGAGAGGACTGAAGCAGAGTAGAAGCTGAAAGAGAATGGAGTTGAGAGACTTATTTTTTAAGCTGCTGGAAATGCGATCAGTTTAAAGGCTGATGGGAAGAATTCAGTAGCTGTAAAGAGGGTGGCCATAAGCTGATTTAGCCAGAATTTAAAACTCTTCATAAAATTCTTCACCCAAACACATCCTTTTACCTTTTGGTATTCTAAATAAACTCCCAACTATTAATCACTCTGCTACTTCTAGGTTTCACTGTGATCTTGTTATCCTAGTGGGATTGCAAATTCCTGTAAAGCAGGATTCAAACTATTCTACTCCCTTATTCTGGGTAGCACTTAGTTCAGTTCCTTATGTAGAGAAAATTCTCAACAGATATTATTTTTAGCACTCTCATTTGTTTATTCTTGGAAGAAATATTTAATGTCCACTATGCACTGGACATTATTTTAGTTGCTGAGGATATAAAGTTCATTAAACCAGGCATTCCTTTCCCCCAAGGAGTTTATAATCTAGAAAGACAGTAAATAAACTAGTAATAGGAAAACAAAGTAAGTACAGAATGTAAGAGACATCCTGAGTAACTATGTATAATTACATATATGTATTTTTTTCCCCATGAATTCTTTCCAGCATTGTGGATGAACAACCACAAGCAATTGGAGAGCTAAATGACTTACTTAAGGTGGAAAGAAAAAGATAGTTAAAAAAAAGGAAGTATGTTTGTCCCAGTGTAGGTTCTCCTTTGTTTTCCATTTCTAAAGTCATTGCTAATATGATGGCTGTGCTTTGGGGGTGTTACATTGGTTGATTGTTACTTAGCTTTTGAGAAACTAACCAACTCTTCACATTTTCTCTTTCCCGTTATAGTAATTTGCCATCTTCCATGTATGAATGGAGGCCAGTGCAGTTCGAGGGACAAATGCCAGTGCCCTCCAAATTTCACAGGGAAGCTCTGTCAGATCCCAGTCCACGGGGCCAGCCTGCCTAAAGTGTATCAGCATTCCCAGCAGTCAGGCAAGGCATTGGGAACACATGTCGTCCACTCGACACATACTTTGCCTCTGACCATGACCAGCCAGCAAGGAGTAAAAGGTAGGCTGACTGTTTTGATTTTGCCTATTCATCAGAACTCTGTTAACACGTCAAACCTATATATACAAAGCCAAGTGCCTGTGGGGTTGGCATTGGAACAGAATATGGGCCCAGTTATATGGCGACAGTGCTTTCTCGGCCATAGAGAATGGTGCCTAGGAAATGAGAAAATGGAGCCCATCTTTCTCTGGTGACACAGGACCAAGAGCTAATAAACGCACACGGTGCTCTTCTGGCAGGACCTGGGAAAGGGGAAGATGAACAGGTGGTGTTGACTCTTAAGATCATTAATCATCTAGTAGATCGCACGGTACCTGCTGTTGAATACCAAGTCTATTCTGTAGTCAAACAGCGCTTGGTTTTAGTTCTAGACAATCTGTAACCTCCTTGGGCTTCAGTTTATTCATCTGTAGAGGAAGATAAACTAGGTCACTTGGAGCTCAAATTCTATGACTAATTCATTCTTTTCAACCTGGCACCTCTCACACATGCACAGTTTTTTAAAAAGGGGTCAGAGAAGTGTTACTGGCTCTTATTCTTTAAAAGCTGAATCTTAGCATCAGAAGATAAAATTCTGTGTGAAACCTGCAGAGAAAGAAAATATTGATATAAAATGTCACACTTGAATATTTTGTGTGTGTGAAAAGAAGCACAAAAATATGTACACACCAGGTTTAAGGGTAAGAGAACTATATTTTGTGAAATTGTGCTATAAATCCTACAGTCTCTCTGATGGAAACTTTGTGAGAAATTAGAAAATAATCTAACTTTTGAGTCTTAATTACTTTTGTTTGATAAAATGTATGACCACAAGTAGCACAAATTTCATAGTTTTTTGGCTTTTCTGAAAAAAATGTTTCATGAATCCATTTTTCTGAGAGGTTTAAATTTTGCTTTGTAAAAGTAGTTTTATTCTTTAAAGTATATAAATTCAGATTTAATTTTTGAGTGTCCCCTTTTACTCTCAAGAGTTTTAATGGCTGTGCAGCAAAAGTAGATCCATACTATAAATTTTTTATTTATCCTATGTATAATATATATGCGGGCTTTCCTGGTGGCTTAGTGGTAAAGAGAATCTGCCTGCAATGCGGAGACATGGGTTTGATTCCTGGGATGGGAAGATCCCCTGGAGAAGGGAATGGCTACCCACTCCAGTATTCTTGCCTGGGAAATCCCATGGACAGAGGACCTGATGGGCTACAGTCCATGGGATCACAAGAGTTTGGCATGACGTAAACAACAAAACAACAGCATAATATACATGTGCTTAAGTATATGTGTATGTATAAAATTTAGTTTCATGCTGATGAGCATCAAAATTTACTTTCATTGCGACATGCATGTTAATTATTTACAGCTGATAAGTTTTCCTTCCGATCTGTTTTAGTGAAATTTCCTCCTAACATAGTCAATATCCATGTGAAGCACCCTCCTGAGGCCTCGGTCCAGATACATCAGGTTTCAAGAGTTGATGGCCCAACAGGTCAGAAGGTTAAAGAAGCTCAACCGGGCCAGTCCCAAGTCCCTTACCAAGGCCTTCCTGTCCAGAAGACCCAGACGGTCCATTCCTCATACCAGCAAGTCATTCCTCACGTGTATCCGGTGGCTGCTAAGACCCAGCTGGGCCGGTGCTTCCAGGAAACCATTGGGTCACAGGTGAGCAGCACTGCCCAGCCCGTTTTAGTGATGTGTTCTAGATAGTCTCTTTTAATAGGAAAGACAGCCTTGATGAAATGAGCTTTTTGTAAAAGGAATTGGCAACCAATGGGCCTGTCACTATAAATAAAGATTTATTGGATACAGCCAGATCCATCATTTACATACTGTCTATGTCTGCTTTCATGCTACTGACAGAAGATTATATACTTTCAGTGGGGTCATATGATCTGAAATGCCTAAAATATGCTCTGCAAAGACCTGTACAGAAAAAGTTTGCCAACCTCTGCTATATAAGATACTGTAAGCATTGTAAGATATTTGGAAGTATCCGTAAGATAATAGCGGGACTTTCCTGATAGCTCAGTTGGTAAAGAATCCGCCTGCAATGCAGGAGACACCAGTTCGATTTCTGGGGCAGGAAGATCCCCTGGAGAAGGTATAGGCTACCCACTCAGTATTCTGGCCTGGAGAATCCCACGGACTGTACAGTCTGTGGGGTTGCAAAAAGTCGGACACGACTGAGCAACTTTCACTTCACTTCTAAGATAATAGTATGTATTGAACTTCCAGAAATGCTGCAAGATGTTCATGATTGCCTGTTGGTAGTTTTTCAGTTACAGTGATCTATATCTAAAGCACATGTCGGGCATGAGATATATATTCTACAGAGATGTTTGAAAAATTTCATGCCTTTTTGCAATAGTTTGCTGGTTAGTGGATATAGTCAAGTTTTGGATCCATCAGACAATAATTTGTCATCTTTTATTTTCTTATAAAACTATATAACTAGAACAGCAGTGTATAAGTTGTTTGAAGTGTATTTTAAATATTGTATTTATGTGTAACTGTAGGTCTATATATCATTACGTGAGAGAGAAGTTGAATTTTCTTTAAAACTCATCACTGAATGTGCATAGTAAAAGCAACAGAAAATTACTGGTTCCTCTACCACAGTTACTTGGTGCTTCCTGCTTTGGAATTATGTGATAATGTCATAGCTTTGTTATATGGTTCTTCTCCTGTCACTTGATTATGGTTTTAACCCCCTGTGAGAAGAATAGGTGAGATCTGTTTATCTACTGTTACCTGAATATTCAAAAAATTATGTGTGTTTGTGTGTGTGATATATATTGATAATAGAATCAATCATTCTTGCTTTTGAACCTAGAGAACACTGTTAGGTGCTGGGCAAGTCTATGGTTAGGTCATCTCCTTTTTTCTAGTTGTTTGGTTGCTATTGTGTCTGACTCTTTTGCGGCCCCATGGACTGTAGCCTACTAGGCTCCTCTGTCCATGGGATTTCTCGGGCAAGAAGATTGAGGTAGGCTGTCATTTTCTTCTCCGAGGGATCTTCCTGACCCAGGGATTGAACCTGTGTCTCCTGCATTGGCAGGGTTTCTTTACCACTGAGCCACCAGGGAAATCCTTTTCTCCTAGAGGAAGAAGCAAAATTGGTTTGTAGACCAGAATGGAAGAAGAGCCATGTAGAGTTATAAAACCTTGGTTAGAGCCATGGGCTCAGCACTTGGTGGCAAGGAACCAGCTTCCTTATTTGTAAAGTGGAGACAAGAGTATGGAGCTTGGTCAAGATTAGACTAGGCAAAGTGACATGCTCTGCAAATGTTACAGAACTATAAAAATACTAGCTTAGAAAATGCTTACCTATTGACAGAGTCAAATGTAAAAATGGAGCATGTGATTGCTTTTGTCATGTAACTTCACTAAGCCAGGGAAGGTTTAATCTCCCACTCAACCTTGGTCTGCCTGTAGAGCCTGAAATGCCTACTGAAAGGGGGGCTTTTTCTTCCTCAGTTGAAGACCAGGTTTAAACATGCTTTTTGCAGAAGGAATATCATCAAGTTACATTTATCTTAGAAGTAAAGCCTGGATTACTTTGTTAAAGGCAGGTTTTCACAGGGGCAGTGGGGCTGAAGTAAGCTTCATGCACTGCACAATTTGCCCCAGAAAAGCCTTGGAGGAGGAGGATGAATTTGGTGTCACTTGCATTGTTTAGTCATTTCAGCTTAGGTTGATCATGGGGAAAAAGTAGGTCCTTTTAAAATTCTGTGCCCAGTGTCTTTCTCCTTAGTTTCCAAATTGGAACACAGATGGTAAAAAGTAAGAAAATGAGATGTCAACAGACTTTATTATTCTTGTACATGTAATTGTAGGCAGACACTTGCTCACTGGAAAGAATACAAACAAATTATTTGCTTTGAGGCCTAAGGTGGATTATACAATTCACATGAACTGAATAGTAGATGGAATTATCCAAATAATTCAGACTCATTGAAATACATTTTTGCCTTATCTGGATATTTCTCTGACTTCTGATCTAAGTGATCCAGACAGTGATCTCAATGCTTAATTCATTTGCATGTGTAGTCAGTAATACACAGCTTCAAAATATTCTCAGAAGACATTTTTTTCCTATTGATGAGACATGTTGAATGCCTATAATTGTCCAGTTTGTGCAATTAGGATGATCCAGGCATTAAAAATTACTGACACAATAGTCAATAGTATATAAGATGTATCCTACAAAGGTGTTTGGAAATATTTGTGCTTTCTTGCTATGGTTGTTTTGCAAATACAGCTATAGAGTGAGGTATAAGTGGATTTTAAATGAATGGCAGAAAACCCTAACGAGTACTTAAAATTTTATTATTTATTTTAAATAAAATTCTTACTCACTGTAGGTTACACCTACTGAGAACTTAGTGTGATAATCAGTAAGCACCTATGTTTATGTATTGCCATTAGAGGTCATATGCAAAATTTGGTAAAAATACTCTTGTTTCTGTAGCACATTCTAAAAATGAAGCAGTAAACTTGAGGTTGAAAATACAACATGAACTGTGATCAGTATATTCAAATGCATGGGACTTTCACAGAATAGAATTTCGGGACCTGCTTGGATGGTGGAGGAAAATGGATGATTGGTTAGGAAACTAAGCTCACAGAGAAGAGGGGAGAAATTAAATAGAGGAGAGAGAACACTGTAAGAAACAGGTAAGGAAGAAGCATCAGAAGAGACCAGAGAAGTAAACTAGAGTAGAGTTCCTGGCAGATGTTGGTACAGATATGAAGTCTTTTAAGCCTTAGGTGTAAGGCAAAATAAATGACTTGGTGTCAAATTAAAACTAGTATAATGCCCCTTTTGATCAAGTGATCAAATTCAGAATCATTAAAAGCAGGACAAGTGGCACTATGTGCCTCCTAATGGGCTACAGTATGAAATGTACAGCAACACCTTAAAAGGATTCTTGCCAGAAATATATAGCAGAATCTAATTGAGCCTTTACACCTAACCTCCAGCTTATAGGGAATACTGAAGGTGAAAAAACAAGCCAAAACTATCACATCAGAAAGATTGATAAATTGTTGCTTGGTTCCTTTGAAACATTCATATCATTAAACACACACACACACACACACACATAAGCCAAAGCTATCACATCAGAAAGACTGATAAATTGTTGCTTGGTTTCTTTAAAACATTCATATCATTAAAACCACACACACACACTCTGACTTCCCCAGAAAGAGACTAGAGAGATAACAGCACATCTAATGTATGAACCTTAATCGTATCTTGGTTTTTAAAACAAATCAACACCCAGCTCTGAAAGACATTTAAAGAACAATTGAAGATGTTTTAAATATGGCTGGATATTAGATGGTATTTTGGAACTAGTCTTTTCTTAGCTATGATAATGGTATTAGAGGTATGTAGGGCAGTGTCCTTATTCTAGAGTGAGGAATGCCATGATGTCTGTAATTTACTTTCAAATGCCTTTCATATACAAATATAGCAAAATTGTAACAGCTATTGACTCAAATGTAGAAATATAAGTGATTACTGGTTTTATTCTTTGAATTATCTCAGCATATTTGAAAATTCCTTATAAGAAAAAGAAAGAAAATGTGAACATTTTCTTGACTTATAAATAGAATAATATAATTTTAAGATGAATTTAAAAGCCCTAAGTTTAGTACATTTAATGAATGTCTAGAAAACTTTATAAGTTACAACTTTTGAATGAGATGGAAGTGGCTATGGACATGGTAGGCATGAGGAAGCCAGGGAGGAGAAGTTGGCCTTGGTCCAGTTGTGAAATGATCAGGGTCTAATCTAAGAAGTCAGCTTGAAAATGTAGAGTTGAATGCAGAGGCTTTTGAGAAGGATCCAGCATCAGGATTTGATTATGGGCTGTTGTGAAGAAAAACATGGTGATGAGCTGGACTATTCTGAACTTCCTGGCTTCAGAAATCAGATAAATGTGCTGTCTGATTGATTAATTGACCCTTGCAGGGGAGGGCTATGAGGTAAAGATGAGTAGCTACATCTTTGTTTTAACCAATTCCATCTTTGATTGATGTCAAGAATCAGGTATTCTTGAATATCAGTCAGGGAATCCAATGCTGTTTTATTTTTTATTTATTTATTTTTAATAAAAAGTTTTTTAAATATAAATTTATTTTAATTGGAGGTTAGTTACTTTACAATATTGTATTGGTTTTGCCATGCATCAACATGAATCCACCACGGATGTACACATGTTCCCCATCCTGAACCCCCCTCCCTCCTCCCTCCCCGTACCATCCCTCTGGGTCATCTCAGTGCACCAGCCCCAGGCATCCAGTATCATGCATCAGACCTGGACTGGCGATTCATTTCTTATATGACGTTATACATGTTTCAATGCCATTCTCCCAAATCATCCCACCCTCTTCCTCTCCCACAGAGTCCAAAAGACT
>SJXQ01012854.1:200407-426541 GCA_006408695.1 Aepyceros melampus
TGTCTTCTTTGGAGAAATGTCTATTTAGTTCTTTGGCCCATTTTTTGATTGGGTCATTTATTTTTCTGGAGTTGAGCTGCATAAGCTGCTTGTATATTTTTGAGATTAGTTGTTTGTCAGTTGCTTCATTTGCTATTATTTTCTCCCATTCTGAAGGCTGTCTTTTCACCTTGCTTATAGGTTCCTTTGTTGTGCAGAAGCTTTTAATTTTAATTAGATCCCATTTGTTTATTTTTGCTTTTATTTCGAGTATTCTGGGAGGTGGGTCACAGAATATCCTGCTGTGATTTATGTCGGAGAGTGTTTTGCCTATGTTCTCCTCTAGGAGTTTTATAGTTTCTTGTCTTACGTTTAGATCTTTAATCCATTTTGAGTTTATTTTTGTGTATGGTGTTAGTTTCATTCTTTTACAAGTGGTTGACCAGAGTTCCCAGCACCACTTGTTAAAGAGATTGTCTTTACTCCATTGTATATTCTTGCCTCCTTTGTCGAATATAAGGTGTCCATAGGTGTGTGGGTTTATCTCTGGGCTTTCTATTTTGTTCCATTGATCTATATTTCTGTCTTTGTGCCAGTACCATACTGTCTTGATGACTTCTGGCTTTGTAGTAGAGCCTAAAGTCAGGCAGAATGATCTTTCAAATCTACCCTCGCTTGAGAGACTGAAGTGTTGGCTCCTCCAAAAAGCCTTTCAGTCCTCCTTCAATGCACATTGATCGCTCCTTCCTAACCTTTTACTGCATGTAAAATCCAATCAGACCATTTCAAAGTTAATTGTCCTAAAGTTGATTTTTGTGCCTCTCCTTTCTCCCCCATAGACTTGTGCTTTTCATGAGGACAGGGCCACTTATGAACTGAGCTCATTACTAGGCACACATGAGTCATCAGCAGATATATTAGTATTAAGAGTAGGCAAGGCTTACTGTAGTCGTAAATCCTGCAAAAGCTTACACTTTGTAGACACTCGATGTCTCACAGGTGAGCCGGGGACTCAGGCCGATGGTGGTTTCCACGGCTCTGCTGCTGTGCTGTGTGGAATTCGTGGCCTCTCACTTCCTGAGGCAAGGAAGACTCATAGGTTGGAGTCTTAACCCCCAATGTGCCTGTAATTGGAGATAGTCTGTAAGGAAGTAATTAAGAGTAAATGAGGTCATAATGGTGAGGCCCTGATACAACAGGATTAGTGTTTTTGTAACCAGAGAGCTCCATCTCTTTGTCAGGTGAGAGCATGGCAGGATGGCAGCCTCCTGCAAGCCAGAGAGAGAGTCCTCACCAGAACTGGCCATGCTGGCATCCTTGATCTTGACCCTCTGGAACTCGGAGGGAAAATGAATGTCTGTTGTTGAAGCCACCCAGTCTCTGGAATTTCGTTATGGCAGCCCACACTGACTAATAAGGGTTAGGAACCGGAACATGTGGGGAGGCAAGTGGTTCTTGGTGAGCAGCAAATGTTCCTGCCACAAGTGGCAGAGCAGTGGTCAAGACAGACATGGTTCCCTCCTCACAGGGAATTAAACCTATTAATATGACGCAGCATTCAGTTTTTCTATACTGCTTGCAACCAAACCACAGGTAGTTATTAGTTTTGAGTTCTGTGTACTTGGATGAGATACAGAAAAACTGAAAACTTAACCAAATGAGACGCGTGTTATAGTTTACGTAGTGTTATAAGGCCTCAAACAGTTTTATGTTACTTTCAGTATCTTTCTTTGTAAACAAAAAGGAAACTGACAGGCAATGAAGCTTTATAGAAAGAATTTCTCTCAATACAGTTCTGGAAATAAGCTTTGGGCAGAATAGGCCTTTATGTTCATCATTTGGGAGAGATCCGATTACTGTAGTAATAACCATGCCATGCCTATCTGCCTGTCTTAATTTCCGTCCTCATCTTGGGTCTGTCTTTATAAAGGAAGTATCCTTGGTAGTGAAGTTAGGATAAATTTCATCTTTGTATCATCTAGTACTACGATTTATGATGTTATTTATGTTTTGCTGCAAGGGGAGGTTAAGGGAATTATGATGTTGGAATATAATCATGACAAAGCCTAATTATTCTTTTTGCAATTTAAGAATAGCAAGACACACATATCATAGCCTGCTAGACTTGACTATTGAAATCCTCAAATCATTGTAGAGGTGGAGAAAATAGGCAGCCCAAATTTGATCGTTTATTTAGAAAAGATGTCAAGTAGAATCATAAGTTTCATGCTTAAGAATTTTTCCCCCTTTTATGTTACTTTAAAGCCATTTTTTGCCTTAGTGTAACTTTAAAAATACCGTTTCATAAAACTAAAGTAGTTGTCTGGAATTCCTTGAAGCCCATGGTTTGGCTTCAGCAGACTTTAAACAAATACACTGTCAGAAATCAATGTGGATACATTTACAACAGTTAATGCCCTAGTCACAGCAGATACTTTGTAAAATCAATACCCTGAAATATCAGAGGATTATGGTTGTATCAGATACCCCAAATGCCTAACATTGTTTTAATTACTCTAATAAAAGAAAGCTGGGTGAACTTTAAAAAAAAAAAAAAACCTTTCCTATAAAGAATGTTCTACTCAAGCCAAAGCAAATTTTTTACAAGTTCTTTTAGAAAATCTGGAAGTATTTAAGCGTTTTCCTCTTCTTCTTATGAGACAATGCCTGTTACCCTGCCAGTGCTCCATCGAACAATATTCCTACAGTTAATGCCCTAGTCACAGCAGATACTTTGTAAAATCAATACCCTGAAATATCAGAGGATTATGGTTGTATCAGATACCCCAAATGCCTAACATTGTTTTAATTACTCTAATAAAAGAAAGCTGGGTGAACTTTAAAAAAAAAAAAAAACCTTTCCTATAAAGAATGTTCTACTCAAGCCAAAGCAAATTTTTTACAAGTTCTTTTAGAAAATCTGGAAGTATTTAAGCGTTTTCCTCTTCTTCTTATGAGACAATGCCTGTTACCCTGCCAGTGCTCCATCGAACAATATTCCCTTTATGACAACAGGCCTTTAGAACAAGTTGATCAAATATGTTGCGTTAGTGATAGGGTTCAGAGATTTGGACGCTTTTTCTTATTGGCACATAGACATAAACATATTTAATGTTCTGGTACATGAATGCTGAAGAGCTCTCATGAGGTTTTCTAGTTTGATTTGGAGCCATAGTTGGTCCACAGGCTCAAGGAGGACTGTTTTGCTCAGAAGATGGGCAGAAGTCATTTTGCCAGAGTGGAGATGTGTTTATATCATAGTGAAAAGATTAATAGAAACAAAGAAGAGCTGTGACAGGAGTCTGGATTAATCATTACATTACTTGCAGGGAGAGCTCTTCCCATGAGGGTCCTCATTCTGGTTTTTATGAGAAATCCCAGAGGTTTTTTTTGTTTGTTTGTTTTTTAAATAAGTGGGTTTAATAAGTGGGATTCATGTTCCTCAACCAGATTCATAGAAGTGAGGGTATAGTTTCTTCTTGCCAGAATACCTTGAGGCTTTTTGCCAGAACATTGGAATAAGGTACTTCTGGGTATGGTAGAGGTGAGTGTGGCAGTTTCACACATGGAATAATTCATGGGACACCTGTGCAGTGTGGGTTGATCAACCATAATGTGACTTTCTAATGAGTCATACCCCAAGGCGTGGAAAGTCTGCATCTCCATGCCTATCTTGAATAATTTATTTCACTTATTGGTAATTATCTATTTATTATAATCCGTATAGTTTAGAAAGAAGTCATTGAAAAGCCACAACTATTTTCAGAAAGAACTGTATGTTTTTTTTGGGGTTTTTTTTTTTGGGCGGGGTAGTGCCTACTAGCAAGAGAAGGGGAGGACATGAAACAGGGTCCAGAAGAGGAAGCCCATTCTGGTTATCGCTGATCGAGTTGGTCTAGGTCAGGATATGATGTTAGGACGTGGAAACACATGGCAGCAGAAAATCTAGTGTATTAGCCTGACAGGCAGGGGACATTCAATGAACATGGACCTTCACAGGTTACCCTCAGCCCTGTACTAGGTCTTCATAAAATCATAGACTCTAGGCACATCAATGAATATTCACTGTTAGTCTGTCCTTAAAATTTGTTTGGTGAGGGAGCTGAAGTCCAGAGAGAAATAAACTTGCTTCATGTCTTGTTTTGAGTTGTAAGGACTAAAACTGAGGCTTTCTGGGTCTTGCTCCGTATAGTTTTGCTATTCCATGCAGGCTCTTAGGTCATTTCTTCTGGAGGATTTACAAGAACCATTGCTCTCTGTATAAGTTGGCTTGGGCTGCCATCACGAATATTGGGTTGGCCAAAAAAGTTTGTTCAGGTTTCTGTAAGATCTTATGGAAGAACCCAAATGAACTTCCAGCCCAACCCAATGCTATAGACTGGGTAGTAGAAGTGACCAAAATTTATTTTCTCCCAGTTCTGAAGATTAGAAGTATAAGATCAAGATGTTGAGAGATTTAATTCCTGGTAGGGCTCTCTTCAGGCTTCCCTTGTGGCTCAGCTGGTAAAGAATCCACCTTCAATGCAGGAGACCCCGGTTCGATTCCTGGATCAGGAAGATCCACTGGAGAAGGGATAGGCTACCCACTCCAGTGTACTTGGGCTTCCCCTGTGGCTCAGCTGGTAAAGAATCCACCTGCAATGCAGGAGACCTGGGTTCAATCCCTGGGTTAGGAAGATTCCCTGAAGAAGGGAAAGGCTACCCACTCCAGTATTCTGGCCTGGAGAGTTCCATGGACTGTATAGTCCATGGGGTCACAGAGTCGGACGTGACTGAGCGACTTTCACTTCACTTCAGGGCTGTCTTCCTGGTTTGTTGATGGCCACCTTCTCACTGTCTTCATAGGGCAGAAAAAGGGCTCTAATCTGTCTCTCTTCATAAGGACCCTAATCCTATCACAAGGGCCCACCTTCATGACCTCATCTAAATCTAATTATTTCCCAAAGGCCACACCTCCTAATGTCATGCTATTAGGGGTCAGATGTGAATATGCACAGAGAGGCACAACAATATTCAGTCCATGATACTACCTGAACAGGAAAGACAGACACATTCTCTGGGACCTGTCTCAGGGAGTCCATGTTCTGCAGTGTCTTTGTGCTTGGGCCATGATGCTTGGGAGTGGCTGCAGAGTCGTAGGCTCCACTATTGTGATTTCATGGTTTTGGTCCTCTTTCACCAAGACATGGTGTATGACAAGAAGAATCTTGATGTCCCCAAAGTGAAGTCATCTGTTGCTTAAACACTGATATTAACTGGTTAACTCACTGTGATTCAGTGATACCATGTTGTCCTTATTGAGTAGAATTAAAATGAAATCACAAACTCTCCACAGCATTAACCACCTGACCTTTATTTTTTAAAAAACTGGTCAGAGAACTTTAGCAAAAACCTGAACGTTTTTAGCAAAATCTTAAAAATATCTTGTTTGGGGACTTACCTGTGGTCCAATGATTAAGATGCCACACTTTCACTGCAGGGGATATGGGTTCGATTCCTAGCGAGGGAACAAAGATCTCCTTGCTGTGCAGTGCAGCTTAAAAAAATAAAAAGAATATCTTTTTCTTTTTAGATTTCTCTGTTTTAGTCACTCAGTCGTGTCTGACCTTTTGCAGTCCCATGGCCTGTAGCCCACCAGGCTCCTCTGTCCATGGAATACAGTCCATGCAGTTCTTCAGGCCAGAATACTGGAGTGAGTAGCCTTTCCCTTCTCTAGGGAATCTTCCCAACCCAGGGATCAAACCCAGGTCTCCTGCATTGCAGGTGGATTCTTTACCAGCTGAGCCACAAGGGAAGCCCAAGAGTAATGGAGTGGGTGGCCTATCCTTTCTATAGCGGATATTTCCAACCCAGAAATTGAATCAGGGTCTCCTGCATTGCAGGCAGATTCTTTACCAACTAAGCTATCAGGGAAGCCCTTTAAATTTCTAGATCTAACTTATTTTAATGCAGCTCTTCTTTGTAAGTTGGGAGACTGCATTATATTGAGTAACTATTAGATTACTTGGTCATTTGTTAAATAAGCCCAGGTTTTTAAACAAGTGACCCAGAGGAAGGGGTCTAATTTGACTCTGAGCCAAGCATGTCTGGACACGTGGCTGTCTCATGTAGAATCTGCCTCCATGGATTGTTTAAGTTTTGAGAGCTTGGTGGAAATGGACATTTTTAGTTCCATTTGAAAGAAGAAATAGGCAGGGAGAGTTTGAGAGTTTTGCCTGTGACCATGTAGGTGGTGATGGGTAAAGTGAGGATTTTGACACATTGATCCCACTTCAAAAGCTATACTTTTGTCCTTCTTTGAGTTCTGGGTTATCTTTACACAACTTTTCACTGGTCACACATCCAGGAATAGGATTGTGTGAGTAGGTCAGTTTCACAATCATAATGCACTAATTCTGCCAAACATGGAGATGCCTGGGGGTTTGTATTGGGATGTCTCTTGCTGGGGTCAGCATTTGTTGGAAAAGAGATCTCTTGTAGTGAACTTAAAAGCTCCCTTCTGCTAATTCTTTGAGAAGTATAGCCAACACTTCTCTAATAATTTAATAATTACCCAGTTTTGTTATGGGCCTCTGATTACTGATCATATTGATCAGTAAATTCTTCCATTTTTCCCCATGAATGATGTACTCTATCCTAATAATTCATACTCACTTTTGAGGGGAAGTATCAGATGTAGACTGGAGGAGGGCATGGACACCCACTCCAGTATGCTTGCCCGGAGAATCCCATGGACAGAGGAGTCTGGTGGGCCACAGTCCATGGGGTTGCAAGGAGTCTGACACAACTGAAGTGATTTAGCATGCACACATAAACCAGATGTACAGCACTATACTTTTATAAAACATTTAATCTTTTCTTTTTCTTCCTCCTCCTCTTGATCAATATTTCTGTTTGCCATGCTGCTTCACAGATGCCAGATATTTCACTGCAAGCAACCAGAACTCTCTTGCTTTGACCTTTCCTTCTTCCTGCCTCCTGATTAATGTTGATATCCAGCTACAAGCTGAATCTGATTGGGACAATGCTCCAAGCCTTAGCTCCACTTCATTCTCTGACTTGCCCCACCGGCTTGCGGTTCCTTTGCTTTGGCTTGCCTTCCTCTGTCCTTCGCCTACTCCCGCCCTGGGGTCCCTTCCAGTTGGTGTTAGGTATTGGGCATAGCTAAAGCTGCTCCATCCCTTTGGAATCTTTTTCCCCAGTCCAGTCATTGAGTCACTGCCTTGGCGTTTCAGTTCTTGCCTAAACACTGCTCTGCATACTCTTACAAGAAAGAGAGTTGCAGTGAACCAGCTTCTCTCTTCTTTCATGTTTTACTTCGGTACAATCTCTAGGAGCATTTTATAAATCTATATTACTTTATTATTATTTTTTAATAGCTTTTTATTTTTTAATTTTTTAAAATTTAAATTTATTTAATTGGAGGCTAATTACTTTATTGTATTGGTTTTGCCATACATCAGCATGAATCTGCCATGAGTGTACACGTGTTCGCAAACCTGAACCCCCCTTCCACCTCCATCCCCATACCATCCCTCTGGGTCATCCCAGTGTACCAGACCCAAGCATCCTGTATCCTGCATCAAACCTGGACTGGCGATTCATTTCTTATATGACATTATACATGTTTCAGTACCATTCTCCCACATCGTCCCACCCTCTCCCTCTCCCACAGAGTCCAAAAGACTGTTCAATACATCGGTGTCTCTTTTGCTGTCTCGCATACAGGGTTATCGTTACCATCTTTCTAAATTCCATATATATGTGTTAGTATACTGTATTGGTGTTTCTCTTTCTGGCTTACTTCACTCTGTATAATCGGCTCCAGTTTCATGCACCTCATTAGAACTGATTCAAATGTATTCTTTTTAATGGCTGATGAGTAATACTCCATTGTGTGTATGTACCACAACTTTCTTATCCATTCATCTGCTGACAGACATCTAGGTTGCTCTCATGTCCTGGCTATTATAAACAGTGCTGCGATGAACATTGGGGTACACATGTCTCTTTTCAATTCTGGTTTCCTTGGTGTGTATGCCCAGCAGTGGAATTGCTGGGTCATAAGGCAGTTCTATTTCCAGTTTTTTAAGGAATCTCCACACTGTTTTTTCTTACATGATAGTATACATGTTTCAGTGCCATTCTCCCAAAACATCCCACCCTCTCCCTCTCCCTCAGAGTCCAAAAGTCCATTCTATACATCTGTGTCTCTTTTTCTGTCTCGCATACAGGGCTATCATTACCATGTTTCTAAATTCCATATATATGTGTTAGTATACTGTATTGGTGTTTTTCTTTCTGGCTTACTTCACTCTGTATAATTGGCTCCAGCTTCATCCATCTCATTAGTACTGATTCAAATGTATTCTTTTTAATGGCTGAGTAATACTCCATTGTGTATATGTACCACTCCTTTCTTATCCATTCATCTGCTGATGGACATCTAGGTTGTTTCCATGTCCTGGCTATTATAAACAGTGCTGCAATGAACATAGGGGTACATGTGTCTCTTTCAATTCTGGTTTCCTCGGTGTGTATGCCCAGCAGTGGGATTGCTGGGTCATATGGCAGTTCTATTTGCAATTTTTTAAGGAATCTCCACACTGTTCTCCATAGTGGCTGTACTAGTTTGCATTCCCATCAACAGTGTAAGAGGGTTCCCTTTTCTCCACACTCTCTCCAGCATTTGTTGCTTGTAGACTTTTGGATCGCAGCCATTCTGACTGGTGTGAAATGGTACCTCATTGTGGTTTTGATTTGCATTTCTCTGATAATGAGTGATGTTGAGCATCTTTTCATGTGTTTGTTAGCCATCTGTGTGTCTTCTTTGGAGAAATGTCTATTTAGTTCTTTGGCCCATTTTTTGACTGGGTCGTTTATTTTTCTGGAATTGAGCTGCATAAGCTGCTTGTATATTTTTGTGATTAGTTGTTTGTCAGTTGCTTATAAGAGCACTAATCCCATCATGAGGGTCCTACCCTTAAGACTTCATTTAAACTTAATCACCTCCCAAAAGCCCCATCTCCAAATATCATTTCACTTGGGGTTAGGGCTTCAACATATGAATTGGGGAATGGAGGGGAACACAATTCAATTCAGTCCATAGTGTTCACTCTCTTCTTATCTATTGATCAGATACATACAGATATATATATATCTCCTCTATTCTCACACTAATACATCTCACTGCTGCTGCTGATAAGTCACTTCAGTCGTGTCCAACTCTGTGAGACCCCATAGATGGCAGCCCATGAGGATCCCCCGTCCCTGGATTCTCCAGGCAAGAATACTGAAGTGGGTTGCCATTTCCTTCTCCAATGCATCAAAGTGAAAAGTGAAAGTGAAGTCATTCAGTCGTGTCTGACTCTTCACGACTGCATGGACTGCAGCCCTCCAGGCTCCTCCATCCATGGGATTTTCCAGGCAAGAGTACTGGAGTAGGGTGCCATTGCCTCCTCCAGTACATCTCCCTAGTACATCTTATTATCCCTGGAACATCCAAGCTCCAGAATAGTTCCCTCCCTCCCCCAGTCATATTTCTAGATCACATACTTGCTCACTGTGGCTTCAGCTATCCTTCATTTACATGGAGACTTCCATCCCTGGGTCACTTTATTCTTATAAACTGCCAACTGCCTCCTAGCTTCATTTCAATTCTCATCTGAGCACTCAAGCAAAAAGAACATGTAAGGATTGCTTATACTACAGGATGTATCTTCCATGAAGGTCATGGGTCTTCATTTTATTTCATGGAGCAGTCCCATGCCTAGGCCAGTTTATGGTTAGTAGTAAGTAGATGCTTTAATAAAATCTCATCGAATGAATAAGCCCTCTCATGAAGAAAAATTCTACACTAGTTAATGATGACAGTCATGGTCAGTCATAATAATGGGTTATTATCATTAAAGTAGGAAGTGGGGGAAATGTTGAGAACAAGGTATTTAGTTACTGAAAATACTTCTTTTTCTCTTGGGTAAGCAAAGAGTTCATTTAGCCCATATTATACACTCCATTCTGTCCTGCAATTAAACCAAAGAATCATGAACTTTGCCATGGAATGAATTTGTAGTAAAAGTACAATCTCAAATTCTTTAAAATGCATTCTCAACAAACACAGTATCTAAAGACACCGCCTGGCTCAGTGGAAAGCACACTGGACAGGGAGTAGCAGGCCTCAGTTGTAGCTCTGGTTCTGGCTAATATGCTGTGTTTTCTAAGAGAAGTTAGTTAACTTCCTTAAAAATCAATGTCATTATGAGTGAAGAGATTGGATTCAATTATTTCTAAGGTCCTTTGAGGTTGAAATTTCTATTCTAGTCTGATGAGATTTAAATTTTTAAAGGTCTCACTTCTTACTCACTATTTTTAAATATAAAAGTTACCATGCAGCACTTTTCCTTGCCATAAAAGAAAAAAAAGTTTCTTTGTCAGCATTTTAGGATGCTTAGACATAAACCTTTCTATACTCTAACACCAAAAAGTGCTAATTTTTCAGTCACCACAATGTTTTTAGTCTTCATAAATACCATGTTATTCATTTTAGTGGGTCTAGTAATAAAGTAAATTTTTAGAGTCCATATGTATTTTCCCTGTTTTAACCACTTGCATTGGATGTTGTAATATTTTATGACAGATTATATCAAACTAAGCAATGTAAATGCAGATATGTAATAGCTACTAGCATCTTGTATTTATAAGATCATTTTAAACATGTGGAGAATGATATTCATTTACTTTGCCATTCTGATGTTCTCAAATGAGGATTACTGTATTACTACCACTAATACATGGTGCAATTAAGCACTTCCTGTCAGATTTATGGAATAACACATAATCAAAGAATTCCCAATACAAAAAAGAGTGTTTCTAATCCTTAATCAACATATTTATTATAGATAATACTTACTGTAGTTGTATTATGAAAGTATATTGAAATTAACTTTTTAAAAGTCAGAACAAGCCAAAAAAAAAAATGAGAAAAAATTAATAGATAATCCAATGATAATATAATGTCCAATAAATATATGAAAAGATACTCAAACTCATTTCTAAGTAAGGAAATGAAGAAGATCACAAAATATTAGTTCATACCCATCAGACTGACAAAATTGAAAGTGCATGATGATATTAACCATTGGTAAGGTTGTGGAAAAATAAGGACCTCTCATGTACTTCCAGCAGTGTAAAGTTTAAGTAGGTGCTCTTCCAGAGAAAATCCTAGCACACGTGTCAAGCATACATATGGCAGCACATTCCTGTTTATCACAGTGAAAGACTGGGCCACAGGCCTAGCTGCTCATTGGATAAATTGTGTGCACCCCATCGAGAGCATAACATATGGGGCCTAAAAATGAATCATTCAGGAATGTATGTATTAATGTAGTGAAAATCTGAAAACAGAATACTGAGAAATAAAGGCAAGGTAAATAATGATACTCAGTCTCAAAACTATTTGTATAAAGAAAGAACATGTGTAAAATATGACATAGTGTGTAAGGATAGGTACTTGTGCAGCAATAGTATAAATGAATCCTCAAAATTGACAAGCAGTCTAGTAAAGACGATATGAATGGAGAGAGGGAGGCAGTTTGGGAAAGGTAGCCAAGTACTGCAATTCTTTCTGTGATCTCTCATTTCTTTAAAAAAACAAACAAACAAATTCAATTTATCAAATTGTTACACATTTGATAAAACTCAAGGGATGTCTTCTTGTGTGATGACTGTAGTGTCTCCATAGTTTTCTGTGTGCTTAAAAAAAATGCTGAAAAATGGAGTTTTTACCATGTTCATTGAAGAAAGAATGATAATATAGCCAAAACTAGCATTATCATAGTAAGTACAGATGCAGGACAAAATACTTGAGTTTAAAAAAGAAAAGAAGAGGAAAGGAAAGAAGAGAAAAGGAGTTACAGCAAGCCCCATACAACTTTCCTCTTGTGTGTCTATAAAATGCTACCTTTGGCTGACAAGAAGGTTGCACTGGAGTGAAGTGCAGCTGCCTGATAAACTGATCAGTAAACAGAGGATAAAGACAGTCATTTCCTTTGTGTGCTCAGGAAGTAAATTTCCTGTAAAAAAGAAATCCTCTTGTCCAAAACTAAAATAATAAAATAATATGGCCTTACTAATAATATGGCTAATGACTGAATGAATCTAACAGCAAAGATCAGAAACATTCCTCTGGAATTTATGAATTACCAAAATTATGTCTGTGATGTAAAGTTATGTTTAAATAGGAAGCATGGACTTCATTTTTTAAGAGTGAAAATCTAAAGTTAAAAATTGAGTTATCGTATAAAGAGCATAATACTTTAAACAAATAATCTCTAAGGACTGAATAGATGATCACCATGATTTTAATTTAACAAATCATTTATTTCACAGGGAATTGTTTATTTTCTGTAGATTTCCAGTTGCACTGTCAGCCACATAAGTTCTGATATTAGCAAGTGCCAACATCCCATCTATTTATAAAATCCCATGTACCCTGTTGCCATTTAGCACAGTGAATACCCATTTGTAAACAAAATGGTGATACATTATGATAGCCAAAGGGCAGAACTTTACCTGGACAGAGATTCATCATTTTTTAATGTGGCACAGCTTGATGTTTGCACTGTCATCAAGCAATCTGAAAGGTGCTTGCAGAGATTGATGACCTAAGCGATTATTTTATTGAAACTTAATAATAGCATCAGCAACTGCAGGTTAATACAGCTCACAACAGAAATAGTACATTCAATGTCATCAGTGCTTATTGTTGGCCAGGTTATATTAATATTATGACCAGAGAAAATGTTAAAAAAAATTGCAACCTTATTCTGTTATATATGATATTCAGTAGTTATATGATATTTTGATATGATACTGCTGCTGCTGCTGCTAAGTTGCTTCAGTCGTGTCCGACTCTGTGCGACCTCATAGATGGCAGCCCACCAGACTCCCCTGTCCCTGATATTCTCCAGGCAAGAACACTGGAGTGAGTTACCATTTCCTTCTTCAATGCATCAAAGTGAAAAGTGAAAGTGAAATCACTCAGTTGTGTCTGACTCTTAGCTACCCCATGGACTTCAGCCTACAAGGCTCCTCCATCCATGGGATTTTCCAGGGAAGAGTACTGGAGTGGGTTGCTATTGATATACTAGTAAGTACTATATAAAAAATAATTCCCTTGCATATATGCCCAGAAGTGGGATTGCTGGATCATATGGTACTGCTATTTTTAACTTTTTTAGGAACTGCAATACTTTTTTCCATAGTAACTGTACCACTTTATATTCCCACCAAGAGTGTGCAAAGGTTCTAGTCTCTCCACATCCTAAAATTGAAATTAAGATCTTAAAGAAATACTTGCATCCCATGCTCATATTATTTACAGTATCCAAGACATGGAAACAACCTATATATCCATCGACAGATGAATGGATAAAGAAAATATGTTAGATCCATACAATGGGATATTATTTAGTCTTCAAAAAGAAGAAAGGCCTCCTGTATGCAACATGGATGAGCCTGAAGAACATGAAGCCAAGTGAAATAAGCCAGTCACAGAAGGACAAAGACTGCATGATTCTGACTCTCTAAAGAATCCAAAATAGTCAAACTCATAGCAGCCCACCCCACTATTCTTGCCGGGAGAATTCCACAGACAGAGGAGCCTGGTGGGCTACAGTCCATGGGGTCACAAAGAGTTGGATGCAACTGAATGAATAACACTTTCGCTTTCATGGAAGCAGAGAGTAGAATGGTGGTTAGCAGGGGCTGGTGGTAGGGGAAAAGGGGAGTTGCTGTTCTACAGATATGAAGTGTCATGTATACAAAATAAATAAGTTCTAGAGATCGGGCTTCCCAGGTGGAGCAGTGGTAAAGAATCCACCTGCCAAGGCAGGAGTAGCAAGAGACATGGGTTTGACCCTTGGGTTGGGAAGATTCCCTGGGTTGGGAAGATTCCCTGGAGGAGGGCATGGCAACCTACTCCAGTATTCTCGCCTGGAGAATCCCATGGACAGAGGAGCCTGGCGGGTTACAGTCCATAGAGTCACAAAGAGTTGGACATGACTGAACATCTGAGCCAGCCAGAGATCTGCCACGGTGCCTATGAGTGGCGACACTGGATTGTGTCTTCTTAAGGGGGTGGATTTCATGTTAGGTGTTCCTGGGTGTTAGTCAGTTGTATCCGACTCTTTGCGAACCCATGCACTATAGCCCACCAGCTTCCTCTGTCTATGGAATTTTCCAGATCAGAATACTGGAGTGGGTGGCCATTCCCTTCTCCAAGGAATCTTCCCCATCCAGGGATCAAACCTAGGTCTCCTGCATGGCAGGCAGATTGAGCCACCAGGGAAGCCCCCAACTGTTCTTAACAGGTTTTGAGTAACTTAACATCATGCAACAAAATATAAATGGGTTTATCAAGACAGCCTTTTACTGACTAGATGTCACATGAGAAGCACCAAATGGAAGCTAGATAGGAAACATTATCATCCTGGTCACTCGTGTGTCTGATGTCAGGCATATCCCAGAAGGCTGTCCTGCAGTTCATGCATGCCCCCTGCAGCATACATCTATGAGATAAATGGATCAAAGATGATGAGTTTTTGGCTTTCTTCTTTTTCCCCAGAAGATGCTTTACTTCCTGTTGTTGATTTGAGAGTCTGATGAAAGTATATTTTGCCAGAAAGTACCTCAATTTGGAGCAAAGAAGATTTTTCTATGTATATAATTTAGCCAACTTCAATCATTTCACTGAGAATCTCAGAAATGACGGCGTGACCTCCATGAGCAAAGCCACAGGTAAAGAGGTAAAGACACAGCTTCTGTAATATTCTAAAAGTAGCTGAGTTGTTGATTTAACACCACAGTGGATTCACACTCATTTCATAGCTTGCTATTTATATCCTTTTTAGAGTTCTTTGCATATATACAAAATTCAAGAATAAAATCCAAATCAGCCAGTGGATTTTTAGTTTAAATTTTGTTGCAAGCATTTTCAACAAAGACAAGCTATTAAAAAGGCTGTCTCTCTACCAGTGAATTAATGATAGAAGGACAACTCATGTAAACTATTCTGCCGACAGGCCAATAATGAGAACACAGTTAAGGCAGTAAAGCTTGCCAACCACTGATGAGACTCGGGAGAAATTCCTCAACAGATGTTTCCCTGAGCAAATATATACTTTGCCTGCTCTGATTATGATGGTCTTGAGAATTCCTGATTCGATTCAACATGCAGCTACTCTTCAGCAGGCTCATAAAAATATGATTCTTACAAAGAGTATATTCTAAATTTTCCTTTCCTAAGAACCAATCTATAACATATTTATGGTACTCAGTCCCATATGGCGGAGCCCAACAGTGCTGTTCATAACACTATAATTAAAGTTGTGTCAGCATTTTATTATCACAAAAGGAGGCAAAGCCTTTTTGTTTTTTGTTTTTTCATTTTATAAGCTTTCTTTCATCTCTGCAATAATCCGCTCTGACCTCCCATCTGCCTCCTGCTAAGAATTTCTGATGTCTTACTCTTGGCTGAATGATTTGTGTACAAACAGCTTAAAAAAGCTTGTTTTTGAAAACCAGGAGATGGTTCCTGACAGACAGTTCCACCTTTCAGGTTCCTGGCTAATCATTCTAATATTCCGAAGACTTGCTTCTGGAATGAGCATTAGCAGGAAATAGCTGGCAGTTTGTAGGAGCAATAAGACAAAATACACAGATAGTGGTGCCCCACAATTACTGTGGAGAAGGAAATGGCAGCCCACTCCAGCGTTCTTGCCTAGAGAATCCCATGGACAGAAGAGCCTGGTGGGCTGCCCTCTATGGGGTTGCACAAAGTCGAACATGACTAAAGCGACTTAGCAGCAGCAGCACGGTTACCGAGTCCATTATGATGTCTGTCACTGGCAAATCTGTGGTTTTACTAATAGTCATTTGTGTGTATTGAAGCCTAATTATTTAAATTATTTCTTTCTAAAAATTTTCATTTTTAAAATTTTTAATTGGGTAAGAAATACCAAAATATACACTTGGTAGTTGTATGACATTGGGCAGTTAATTAACTGTAGCTCAACCACAGATTCCCTGAGTATTAGGTGGGTAGAAAGAACATTTACTTCATCAAACAACGTAAGGATCAAATTGGATAATCCCCATGGGGGCTGAACATCATGCCCAGACCTAGAGTGCCTTATCTAGAATGCCTCCAGCCTACTTACTGCCATACAGGCCTCACCCTGCACTTGCTTGAAATAATCTGTGGGGCTCTAAGTTCCTACCCCAAACTTTTAAAAAATTAAAATGCAAGCAACAAATTAACCAAATCAACAACTACTGTAAGATTAATAATTATCTTCTAGGGTTCCATGAAGGGGGAAGTTTATGTCTATTTCATTTTATTTTTGTAATTGGAGGATAATTGCTTTACATGTTATGTCAGTTTCTGCTGTACAGCATCCTGAATCAGCTATAAGTGTTCATATATCCCCTCTCTCTTGAGCCTCCCTCTGACTCCCCATCCACCCCTCCAGGTCATCCCAGAGCACTGAGCAGAGCTCCCCGTGTCACGCAGCAGCTTCCCACGAGCTGTCTGTTTTACTCATGGTAATGTATGTATGTCGGTGCTTTTTTCTCTCAACGTAGTCCTTTATGCAGAGGTATGTGCTACATAAAATACTAGTCTTCAGAGCTGTTAAAAAGTTATGCTCTTATGTCTAGTTATACAACTACTTAAGTGAGAAGAACATTTCTGAAGCTGTGGATTCAATGTCTGATGTGGCTGGTAGGTGAAAAAGACGGCCTCATGCCTTGATTTATTATTCTTTTATTACCACAGGAATCTAGTATTAGAACCAGTATTAATGCACATTTTAAACAAGAGGCTTTAAGCTCAAACTGAAAGCCGTCGTGTTATCAAGAAGCACTGAGCAAGCTGCCCTGGCACAGTGATTGGCATGGAGCCAAAACCCCTCAGAAGCCCTGGGGCAAAGAGGGGTCCATACACTTCCTTACATCCCCTTGTCATGGCCTGAAGATGTTGTTTATCTGTGCCTCTTGATGATAAACCACAGTTGTTCCCAGCATCTCAAATCCACATGTGCAGAATTCCCAGTATTTCAGGAGTATCTCTTATCCAACCCCACTTAGAAGAATAATTCCATCTGTGCATCACTAGAAAGAAGGATCTGGCTAATAATATCCCCCCTCTTGTCTCTTGAGTATTATGTGTTTTTAGGTCACCTTAAAACATGAAGTGTACAGTTTAGTGAGAGCCCAGTGATCATTCAGCTGTATCAAAAATTTATCAACTGTAAATTAACCACCAGGGCCACCTTTCATCACAACAGCAGAATCACCAGCACATATCCTGAGCTATGTTGCTAGGTTTCTTTTCATTGGCATTTTCAAAGTTGACAAGGGGCAGATTCCATAAAACAGCCTTTACCAAAAAAAACAAAAACAAAAACTGGCCTTAATGCTTTATTATCACCACCGAAGCACTTCCACATGTCCTGATAGGCAAGAGCATTCAAATATTAGGACTTCCCTGTTATCAAAAGAGAAGTCATATGTGCCACCTTTCCTTACCGATTGTGACATTCTCGGCGACAGAAAGCTGCTAGACCCATTACTGACCGCATGCAGCCCTGTCGTTTCTCTCGCCGTCTAGTCACCCGCCAGCCCCGCCGTCTTTCCCAGCCCGTCCGCCCCCTTCTCTGCAGCCCATCAGGGTCCCTGGTTCCTGGTTTTTCTTCTGCGGCCGGACAGGCTGCTGCTTTGTCATTGTCCTCCAGGGGGCGCTGCTGGACCGCGAGCCTGCTCTCGTATAGCGCCGGGTTCCTGCCTGCCTCTCGCCAGCCGCAAGCAGAAACGCTCTGTAAGAGCAATAGCGCCGTTTTTAACCACTGCTATAAGCCACGGTTTTTACGTCTGATTCCGAAAGACAGTTTGTTGATACAAATGAGATACAAACACCCAGCACCCTAAAGGTAGCTAGGTTCTTTTTCTAGGTGATAGTTTTGCAAAAAAACATGCACTGTCTCTGCAAAAGTCTTAGCAGTTCATTATACAGGCCAGTAGAGGCATTCTGTTTACTGAACTCCACGAAAACGCTGGCTTTTTTTTTTTTTTTTTTGCCTTTTAATTCATTATATTTAAGCCATGAATTAAATAATAAACCTGAGTCTGTTAATCCTATTATAGAATAATGTATTAATAACTATAATAGTTTATAATGATATTATTATAACTGCCTTATAATTATATATTGCTGCATCAGTATTCCTTATAAAGAATATTGTATAAATATTTACATATATTAATGTTAACATGTGCTTAACCTACAAGGAGCACTATAGCTCATTGTAACTTTAATCAACAATACTACAAAACACTTAATATTTCTGTCACATCTCTTCTGTTTCATAATAACATGTACAGATGTTCTAAATTTGCTTTATATATATATATATTATATCACATTTATTTGTGTTAAAACACATCTTCTTTCAGAAACAGTTTTAAACACAGTTTCAAAAGCATCTTCTACATGGAATGTGCGATACAAGTGAACTAGCTGAAATCATGGAGAAAACATCTGTTAAAAGGAATAAATACTGTGTCACAGTTCAGTTCAGTTCAGTTGCTCAGTCGTGTCTGACTCTTTGCGACCCCATGAATCCCACAGGAGTCCAAAAGACTGTTCTTTACATATGTGTCTCTTTTGCTGTCTTGCCTATAGGGTCATCATTACCATCTTTCTAAATTCCATTGTTCAGTTCAGTTCAGTCGTTGAGTAATGTCCGACTCTTTGCGACCCCATGAATCGCAGTACACCAGGCCTCCCTGTCCATCACCAACTCCCAGAGTTCACTCAGACTCGTGTCCATCGAGTCAGTGATGCCATCCAGCCGTCTCATCCTCTGTCGTCCCCTTCTCCTCCTGCCCCCAATCCCTCCCAGCATCAGAGTCTTTTCCAATGAGTCAACTCTTCGCATGAGGTGGCCAAAGTACTGGAATTTCAGCTTTAGCATCATTCCTTCCAGAGAACACCCAGGACTGATCTCCTTTAGGATGGACTGGTTGGATCTCCTTGCAGTCCAACGGACTCTCAAGAGTCTTCTCCAACACCACAGTTCAAAAGCATCAATTCTTCGGTGCTCAGCTTTCTTCACAGTCCAACTCTCACATCCATACATGAATACTGGAAAAACCAAAGCCTTGACTAGACGGACCTTTGTTGACAAAGTAATGTCTCTGCTTTTGAATATGCTCTCTAGGTTGGTCAGTGCTCTATTAATCATCATGACATTTATTGCCGTAAAAGCATAAAAGAATGAGTGATATTTATAAAACATAAATAGGATCATGTCACATCTCTGGTAAAATCTTAGAGTCACTTCCTATTGAAATAAAAAGTTAGAAGTTCAAAGTGCAGAAGTTAGGCTCCAAATCCTGACGTGACCTCCTTCCTCTTGCCTGCTTTGCTCCCAGCCCTAAGCTCACATCACAGTGCCCTTCTCTTGCTTCTCTGAACAGCAAGCATGCCCACATGGCCTTACCCCTCACTCAGAATTCCCCTTATTGAGAATGCCTCCTGCTCTTTGCCTGACTCAGTGCTACTCTCCTGTCCAACATCAGCTTGCATGTCATTTTCTGAGCCCAACCCTACCTCTCACTCCATCACACTCTCCCACAATACCCTCTGCTGTGATCTTCCTGGCACTTGTTAGATTTGTAATTTTTGATAGGCTTTGCATGATTATGCAGAGAAGGCGAGGCACCCCACTGCAGTACTCTTGCCTGGAAAATCCCATGGACAGAGGAGCCTAGTAGACTGCAGTCCATGAGGTTGCAAGGAGTTGGACACGACTGAGCGACTTCACTTTCACTTTTCACTTTCATGCATTGGAGAAGGAAATGGCAACCCACTCCAGTGTTCTTGCCTGGAGAATCCCAGGGACAGGGGAGCCTGATGGGCTGCCGTCTGTGGGGTTGCACAGAGTCGGACACGACTGAAGCGACTTAGCAGCAGCAGCATGATTATGTATCTTTAGATTCAGCTACAGTTGGAGTAGGGGTCTTCCCTTACTGGCTAACAACATGGCTAGCCAGTTGTGATCCCAGCTTTGCCATGCACAACCTCTGTGATCCATATTTCTCATATGTAAAATGTGGTGAGGATCCATTAAGTAAAAGGCCCATGCATGCGTGCAGGCTAAGTCACGTCAGTCATGTCCGGCTCTTTGCAACCCTTTGGACTGTAGACTGCCAGGCCGTGTCCATGGATTCTCCAGGCAAGAATCCTGGAGTGGGTTGCTACATCCTCCTCCAGGGGATCTTCCTGACCCATGGATCAAACCCATGTCTCTTGTGTCTCCTGCTTTGGCGGGGAGGTTTTTTTTTTACCACTAGTGCCACCTGGGAAGCCCTAAAGGGCCATGCTGCTGCTGCTGCTGCTGCTAAGTCACTTCAGTCGTGTCCAACTCTGTGCAACCCCAGAGAGGGCAGCCCACCGGCTACAGTAGCCCACCAGGCTCCGCCATCCCTGGGATTCTCCAGGCAAGAATACTGGAGTGGGTTGCCTAAAGGCCCATGGTAATTACTGTATACGTGCTTATACAGTACTTTCTTTTTCACTTTATATCCAATTGCTAACATATAACATTGAAAAGTATTCACCATCTGAATTAGTGAATGAAAATCTTTTCCTTGTCCTCATAGAAAACTATATATCAAAGGAAGGAACTCTTCCACTTCATGGAGACATGGATCTTAATTTTCTTCAGTGTTTTGGGGGAAAGAATGAGGATGAGAACTAGGAGGAGCAAGGGAGCATACGACCGACATTAAGATTGCTTTCCATTCTACTTTACCATCACTCCTATGCTCCAGGCTTTCGAGCGTACCTGGTGTGTAGGAAGGCTATGATCCATGGTAGCTATTTAATTCATAAAGCAGTTTTTTGAGCACCTACTATGCTGTGGGCATTATTCTGACTGTCAGGGATACAGGAGAGAAGCACACAAACAAAAAACTCCTCCTTTATGGAACGTTCCTTCTGTCACCATAGGAAACCTTCTGGTTTATCTCTAACTCTTTGTGGATTTCTAAAGTAAATATGATGAAAAGTTTGGTACTCTCTCTCCAGCCACCCCCAAGAATTCCAGATCTATCTACTCAGGTTTCCTTGAGCACTTGTGGAATCTCAGAGCTGATCTGGGGCTTTTCTAGAAAAAGCCATAGGAAAATCTAAGTAAATTAATGAAATGTTTCTCAGTGTACACTATAGTAATGGTTGTTACTCAAACGCATAGTCTTTGGACAGATTTGTATGAAGAGGAGTAGTTTTTTGAAAATCTTTAAAATTATCATTACTGTAGCTTTTCTTGCTTTGTTCTATTTCATCCTGTGTTGACTATGGGATCTTCTTACTAATGTATCTGCTTAATACCAGATCAGACTTTTCCTACTTTTCAGACTTGGGCAAATCTGTGTGTCAGTTTCCACATCTGTAAAGTGGGGATAATAACAATTATGCTTCATAAAATTACTGAGGATTAATGAGTCAATACATGTAACTTGTATAGCTCTGAATTAATGTTAGTTTTCTTCTTATTATTGTGATATGCCTCCTGATGGACCAAGAGAGTCTTTATTCCAGGAATTGATTTCTGTACAATGCACTGGGGAGATATTAGACTTCTTCAAGACATTGAACATGCTGAAAATGCCAATTAAGTTCACTCTGGCAACTTCAAAAGGAGCTGTGGGTCAGCAGGCACAGTCAAATCAGCCTTCATAAGAAAGACAGGGAAATAAAAACCAGTCATTCATGCCACAGGAGCACTGCAGGTCAGTACAGGGACAGGAGAATCCTGTTTCAACTGAGACAGCCTCGGCGACGTTACGGGAAAATGGTATGTGCATGTTCTGGTGGCTCAGCCTGGCTGTACTTAAAGTTAAAAGCTCTCATATTACCAATAAGATCTCTTAGGTCTCCCTGCACACACAAAATTGTGAATATAAAAATGAGAAATGCAGATAGAATCTTATCACACAGTGTACACCATCAAACCAAAAGCTCTTTTCTGTATACAGTTGATAACTTTACACTGAATGCCCTATAGTTAAATATCATGGAAGGCAATTATGCTCGTGCCTTCCTCCCAAACAAGTCATTTAAAATTCTTTATCCACAAATCCCCATCCTGTCAACTTTACCCGCTAAATGAACCAGCAAATATCATTAATGTAAAAAACAGTCTTGCAGACAGAAAAATTGTCAAGTTTTCTGTCCTTGATCTTATTTTCTCTACCAAGCCCTTCACTAGGCTGATGAGCAATGCTGATGGGGAAAAGCAGTCAAGGGAAGTCAGTGATTTCAAGAACAAAAGTCAGATGAGCAATCAGGAATTTGGATACTGATATATTAGGAAACAAGAAAAGAGAAGTAAAAATTCAAAAATGGTAGCGGTGGGGGCTTGGTTATGTGTGCTTATAGGGCTTGTAAAGCAGGCTCAGCTGATAGTTTGCACCTGGTTTAAGCTAGTTATCCCTACGTTTGGCCTGCATGAGGTGCAGTTATCAAAGTCCCCTGATGCTGAGATAGCTCATGTGTGTCTTGGTGATTCACGCCTAGAGATGAGGTGCATCCTGTGGGACTGAGGAGGGACGCTGAGGGACTGTGCCTGCACGGATTCAGGAGTCTCTGTGGTTGGTGGTTGCCTGTGAAGTCTTCTGTCTACCACACCCTTTACACGTGTTAAAGCCTCACACGCGTGCATCCACTGGGTACGTGTCACCCTTTCAAATATGCAACCCAGTGGCATCACAGCACTGACTCAGCTGAAGCATTTCTTCTCAAGGCTCATTTCAAGGGTGAGATATGATGGTCCTCCAGCCCCGTCCAGTAGGAATGCCGTTTATACTTACACGTCACGCGGATCTAAATTCTGCTGTGACAAACCCAACTACCTCTTCTTATTCTGTGAAATGATATTTGTTACATGTCATCTTCTGTATCTGTAGCTGGGGTCAGAATTTTGATTTTTGTGATACAACTGGAAATACTGATTTTCAGTAAATTAAAAAATACCATGCGAAGGAATGTTAAAAATTTTGCTGAGCGGGGACGTCCAAAGATCCATCTGCATAGATCAGAGAGATTTGGAGAGCAGAGTGAATCTTCTAGACGCTCAGTCAGAAGTAAAGTTGTGTTTTTTCCCTGTGACACCATTGGTATTTGCAACCCCAGCATGGACAGATAGCTTCAAAGAAGTCAGAGGGCTTTTCCTTAGAAAGGTGTTCTTAAGTGTCAACTACTCCTACACAAAAGGCCAGATAATAATTGAAACTGGACTCTAATATGTAGCCACCTTACTGTATTAAAGAAGATTCTTTTCATAACAGAGCTTGGGGAATAAATATGTTTAGGCAAAAATGACAAAGGTTAATGTATTAACTAATAAAAGTTTGCAAGCACAAGTTAAGTGTAAAATGCAACAAAATAATTTACCACAAAGTTAAAATCTTCTAACAAGATATCAGAAAGACACTTTCTAAAAAGTTTCTTCTCTTACTAGTCTTTTTTCCCCTCTTTCAATGAATTCTTTTTCAAATAATAAGTCCTTGCTTCAAAGAGATAAACAAGTATAAATAAAACAAACACAATGGAAGTTAGTTTATGTCTCTGCACCTCTGCCTCAGATAGCTTCAGGAGCCAATTGAGCTTTCTCCTGTGGTTTCCGTGGGGTCGATACTGTTCATGCTGTGTATGTGCGTTTATCTTTCAGTTGAATCTTCCATAATAAAATGAATCCCCCAGAGCTTCAAAGCCAATTAGCCTACAGTTGTATTTTTCCTTTTTCCCCTATGAATTTCTACTTTAGTTTAAAATACAGTTACTGATAAAAACAGCACAAATGACATAGAGGATATGTTTACATCGGACCTATATCAACACATGCATCAAATGAGGAGCGCCTTTAGTTAGCAGTCAAGAGGCTATCGCACGCTCAGCACGCCCAGGTTGGCCCAGCTGCCCCTGGGAGGAGATAAGGCTCTTCTTACCTCGGGGTGGATTGGACTTTCCATACCATGCCATTAAAAGATAAGGCGGGTCTTGCTCTGCCAGAAGTACAAATATATTCATTGCAGTTTATGTTAATTAATTGAAAATATATTAATTGCAATAAATGCAATTATTGGTTGATTGACTTCAATATAATCAAGGCTTTATTAGAAAATACAAATGCATTGCCATTAAGTATAACACAAAATCAAAATCCCTCTATCCATGAGCTGGGTGCCATTTATTTTCATAATTTAAGAATATTAAACAAGGAAAAGAGGTGTCCTAGATGTCCGTCTGGGGGAGTGGGCATCATCTGTTTTATGAGTCTCGCGACATACGGTTTATATGTACACCCTATGAGAACTGAATCAAGTATCTGCTGCTTACGACTCTCATTAAAAATAGATAAATGGGTTTTGATTGCAAATCTGTGTGGCAGTTCTCAATCGATGGTGGTCCACGCTAAATAAACACTGTGGTTGGCTTGACACTTCAGCCTAGATCCCACCCTATCTCTGATTGAGATGTGGAAAACTGGAAACAGCATTGATCCATGTTATCTAGGGTTCTGGCTGCATATCAGGTTCCTCAGATTAAATGTACTTGAGTGAGCTTTGTAAAGTGAAAATGAGGTCCAAACCATGTTTTCCTGACAAACAATGTCATGGAAATTGAAGATTTTCTTCCTCGGTAACTGCCCCTTTTCCTGCTTCTTTCGTCTCCATAGAAGTTGCATCGGAGGCCGTACGGAGTCAGACTCACGGGACGACATCACTGGTCCCTGCACCACGAGCAGCCCTCAGATCCCGTGTTTGTCCCCGAGAACTGGTCCCCAGGGATCTGCCCTCGACTGTGGAAGTATTTCTGGTGCCTCAACTAGAGTCTGTCCCTCCAGTCTTCCTTAAGGTAAGCCTGTAGTTCTCTGTGTTCATCTTTTCCTCACCAAAATATTTGGGGTGGATCATTTTTACATTGGGTTCTGACTGATACCGGCTTCCCTGGTGGCTCAGACGGTAAAGCATCTGTCTGCAATACAGGGGACCCGGGTTCGATTCCTGGGTTGGGAAGGTCCGCTGGAGAAGGAAATGGCAGCCCACTCCAGCATTCTTGCCTGGAAAATCTCATGGACGGCGGAGCCTGGTAGGCTACCGTCTGTGGCGTCGCAAAGAGTCGGACACGACTGAGCGACTTCACTTTCACTTTCTGACTGATACAGTGTCTACAGTGGAAGCAGTTGCAAGCAGAAGTCCTCAGGGGTGGGTGGTCGGGAGAAATGGTGAGGCCTGTCTGGCTGTGGAGCAAAGCTGATGCCCCAAACCGTTAACGAATGGAAAACAAGGGCGTGCTCACAGCACCCAGCTAGTCATATTATCACATCCGCTCACTTGAGATGAAGTGCCTACTGGAGGGAAAGCTTTGAGAGACCAGATGCCTGTTGGGATAAACCACTTAGAGGGAATAAAGAGCACGGAACCCCAGCTACTTCTCATTACACTGGAGAGTTTAAATAAGAAGACAGAGAAAGAAAAAGGACACACTCTCTGAGTTTTAATTCTCAGTCCAAGACATGGTTAGAAAATTAAGGAACATTTAGCATGATCTCTTGCAGCCACAGAACTGACATAGCTAGAGATCAGACACAGAATCGGTTGCAATAATTTGCTAAATTGCAACATAAATGGAATACAAAGCCTTGCTATAGCTCATACTTCAAAGCAGGAACATTCATTGAGAGAAAGTAGAATCCTAAGGGACATTTTGGTGGATTCAGATGCACTGGAGCACTCTGTATTCCCAAAGACCAGTGAAAGTGCCTCTGCCAGCAGGCCCCCACTCTAATGAAACAAGCCCCAATCGTGTGGATCCTCTGATACTTCACCGCTCAAAGGGAGGACAGCACCTCGTCTTCACCTCTGCCTCTCCTGTACCTTGTAGACACTACACCTGTGACAAGAGTGGGCTCCCAGGTTGTCCCAGCAAGATCCATCCAGATGGATCCATGACGCTGCTAATATTTATTGAGGGAAATCTAAAAACTATATGTGAGGATAGGTTCTCAGAGGGCTAAACATAGGAAAAAGAAATATAACTATTCATTAGGCCAAGTATGTCAACATGGGTGTATCTATCAGAGATTATATGCTCAAGGTGCCAATGCAAATTTCCCAATATGGTATTAAATATTGGCTTGTTTCATCAGTGGTCTGCACTAAATGAAGGTGAGATGCCTGAAATTATTAAGGTAATATAAAAAAAGAATTCTAAAACTTACATGTGCCACTAAATCACTCAATCTATAAGAGTTTCTCTTGAAGGTGCCTAAAGGAGTCTCCTGTTACCTAACATTTAGGAATAAATTGGTTATAAACCACTGGAGGAAACAATGGGAAAATGAGTCCACATCAAAATATATTAAATATATAAATTAAGGACATGTGCTTAGTTGCTCAGTTGTATCCAACTCTTTGCAAGCCCATGGACTGCAGCCTGCCAGGCTCCTCTGTCTATGAGGATTCTCTAGGCAAGAATATGGAGTGGGTTGCCATGCCCCCCTCCAAGGGATCTTCCCAACCTAGGGATAAAATCCTGGTCTCCCACATTGCAGGAGGATTCTTTACCATTTGAGCCACCAGGGAAGACCAAATTAATTAAGTATATATACACACACACCTTCTCATATATATATATATATATATATATATATATATATAATGTATATATGTATGTATTTTGGTATAGACATACAGAAAATATGCATTGTTACCTATGAAACATAAATATTTATACTAATATATATAAAAGAAAGAAGGAAAGAAAGCAAAAGGGACAAGTGCTCTTGCTTTAGGAGAATACCAAGTATTGATTGGTAAGTGTGAGGGAGTGCTGGAATTATAGTAAATATTGGTTATAGTAAATATTGATACAGGCAAGGATCATTGATGCTGAAATCCGAGGGACAGATTTTGATAAGAAGCAAAATATTTGTGTGATCTTAAATTGTCTCTGTAGATTGTTTAGTCACTGCAACATATGGTGCAGAAATCAGTCAACACGTTCTCGGGCTGATAAAGATGTAACTTGACACTGTATGTCTCTTGAGTTGATGCCCTGAGAAGGATGTCAAACCACAGTGTCCTTTATGTAGTGTTCTGGCTAGGAATACATACCCTAAATTTAATCATGAGGAAACATCAAACGAACATGAAACAGAAACATTTCCTCCTGTTTTATGAAAGGTAGGGGAGGTTGTATTCTGCATGAATGCTAATAGTAGTAAATAGTAGAAATATTAAGACAAGAAGGGCTTTAAACATGTTCTAAATTAAATGAGTCTCAAAAAACATGACAACTGAATGTAATGTCTAATCCTTGACTGCATTTTATGCAAACGAATTCAACAGGACATTACTGGGTCAACAGACCAAAGAGAAAAATGTATGATAGATAAAACAAAAGTACGAAATTTATGTTAAACTTACTGAAGATGAACAGTTGTTACATGAGAATATATATTTTTGCATAGGATTTAAAATTTTAGTGGCAAAAGACCCAGAGGTAGGCAACTTACTTCCTAGTGTTGCAGGGGAGAATCCACTGATAAAGCAAATGGCACAAACTATAAACAATAAGTGAACCAGGTAAAGGGGCATTTATTGTTCTTTGTATAGGCTTATTTTGGCACCTTTGCTGTAAGTTTGAATTATTTCCAAATTTAAAAATTAATATGTATTTTATTTTAGAAATACACCTACCACTTTGAAAGATATCCCCTGCAGGCCCTATATAAGAAAGTGGAAATGCAGCCATTGATATAGGCTCACTGATTTCCATGAGGAGGATTGGATCCCAGAGAGGAAAAGACCAAGTGGCTGCAGTGAACTGCTAGAAACAAAGGTGCTCATGATCACAAAAATAGGCAGCGGGGACGGAAAGATAATCAGGATAATCTGTGCCATAGAGATCTCTAGTAGCTTCGGACTTACCAGGGGCCCTCGTGGACTGAAATGGTTGGGCAGACAGTTAGAATCCAACTTGGTCTGAGTCAGCTTACAAATCTCCAGTGTCATAATCAAAAGCCTGACTTGACACCATAAAGGAGTAGAAGGCCACCTCATCTAATTCTTAGGTGTAAACCACTTCTCAAAACCAGGAGTGAGAGGAAATAAGTAAGAAGGATTCCCTTAAGGAAGGACCTGTGACTGCTGATTCCCTTTCTGGTCTTTCCCAAAAGGACATAGAACCGCTTGTCACGGTACTGGACTGGGAAATTCCCAGACCTTTCAGGTCTCAGCTTAGACTCATTATGGAGCTTGGATTAATACATAGGTTTGTAAGGATCCTAGTATATTTTACCTCTATCTTCCCTACCTGAGTTCAGAATCATTCAAGATTTAGACAGTCAAAGGAAATCTAAATATATTTTTATTTTATTTTTTTAATTTAAATTTATTTATTTTAATTGAAGGCTAATTACTTTACAATATTGTATTGGTTTTGCCATACATCAACATGAATCTGCCATGGGGGTACACGTGTTCCCCATCCTGAAGACCCATCCCACCTCCCTCCCCATACCATCCCTCTGGGTCATCCCAGTGCACCAGCCCCAAGCATCTTGTATCCTGCATTGAACCTGGACTGGTGATTCGTTTCTTATATGATATTATACATGTTTCAATGCCATTCTCCCAAATCATCCCACCCTCTCCCTCTCCCACAGAGCCAAAAGTCTGTTCTAAACATCTGTGTCTCTTGTTCTCTCACATACAGGGATCGTTACCATCTTTCTAAATTCCATATATATGTGTTAGTATACTGTATTGCTGTTTTTCTTTCTGGTTTACTTCATTCTGTATAATAAGCTCCAGTTTCATCCACTTCATTAGAACTGATTCAAATATATTCTTTTTAATGGCTGAGTAATACTCCATTGTGTATATGTACCACAGCTTTCTTATCCATTCATCTGCTGATGGACATCTAGGTTGCTTCCATGTCCTGGCTGTTATAAACAGTGCTGCGATGAACATTGGGTTACACGTGTCTCTTTCAATTCTGGTTTCCTCAGTGTGTATGCCCAGCAGTGGGATTTCTGGGTCATAAGACAATTTGTATGGAAATACAAAAAACCTCGAATAGCCAAAGCAATCTTGAGAAAGAAGAATGGTTCCTGGAGGAATCAACCTGCCTGACTTCAGGCTCTACTACAAAGCTACAGTCATCAAGACACTATGGTACTGGCACAAAGACAGAAATATAGATCAATGGAACAAAATAGAAAGCCCAGAGATAAATTCACGCACCTATGGACATCTTATCTTTGACAAAGGAGGCAAGAATATACAATGGAGAAAAGACAATCTCTTTAACAAGTGGTGCTGAGAAGACTGGTCAACCACTTGTAAAAGAATGAAACTAGAACACTTTCTAACACCATACACAAAAATAAACTCAAAATGGATTAAAGATCTAAACTTAAGACCAGAAACTAGAAATATATTTTTAATACTAACGAATATATTGAAAAAGTTTTTCAGATTTGGTCGGGTAGGTTAGGTAATATATCAGTCATCCCAGGCCCCCAACCATGGACCTACCCAGACCTTTATGTTGGGACAGAACATAACCTCCACCCGCACACATATGTTATGACATTAGAGTTGCCCAATAAACAGCCTCAATGGAGGCTACTACTTCAGTTGTCAGTGTTTGAGGCTAAACTGAATTGACTATTTTATGACCTGTTGGCCATTTGATCCTTTATCTACAAGCCACTAAGTGGATGAATTGTAAGAACATGGCATCTTAACCATTTGAATGGTTTCCTGAATTAATAAAAACAAGGTATAGAATTGATATTCAGGCAACAAATAAGCAATACACCTATGGAAGGTTTCAAATTCTCTTTCATTTTCAGACCAGGAAATACGTGAGGAGCTATGAATCATGTCAAAGATATAAAGGGATTACTGTTAATGCAAATTTTTTTCAACGTAGCAGCTGTGCAGAAAAATTTTCATAATAATGATTGCATTTAATTACATAAAGAGCAGTAAGGTCTCTTTTCATTTTATCTCAGTAATGAAGCTTTGATTCTGGAGATAATCCTGGCCTTTCTTTGTCAAGGCCAGCATGTGAGCAACAGTAAATTCAACTCCATTTCAGCTATCCTGAGAGGATAAAACAAGAATAATTTTCCACATATGTTATGAAGATGAAAACTATTAACTGTTGGGCATATGTTCTTTAATATGCTCTAAGTATATATAGATAGATAAATAGGCAGATGTCCAGAAAGAGGAAGAATTAGCCCCTGAATCATTTCTCGAGTTAACAATAATACCATTCAACAAAAATTAAATACCATGGGAGTCTTTAAAACACAGCAGTAGTTTATTACGTCTTCTAGCACCCTTGCCTATTTGTGTGAGATTTAGCAGTGGCTCCGATGGCTTACTGCATCTCTTATCTATTGTTTCTGAGAAGATCACTAGTTTTATGAAAATAATTAGAGAACCCAGCTCTGCCACATGAACTAGAGTCTTGAGGTTAATTAAAATGGAACGAACACTGCACACATGTGGACTACCAGGAAAACCTGGCCAGCAGGTACACAGAATTGTGTCATCTGCTGAGAATACAAGTGAAGAAAGACAGTACAGTGAATTAACTGGGGACCTTGATGTTTACACCATTCATTACAGTCTTCCATGGACACTGACATCTGACACATTACAAGCATAGAATTTATAGTTGATTTGACACAGGTGTCCAGACATTTCCAAAATATTTCTGTGTTTTTATTGAGGAATGAACATTTCTCCTATATGTTTGTAAAAGACAAATGGATGGAGACATTTTTAAATAGGCTCCCTGATTTCAGTGAAAAAGTCAGATGTCAGTCAACCTAATTAATTAGGCACTTCCAACAAAAATTCTATTTCAAAAATTAATCATCTCCAAAAGTCATTCAAAAAGATGGTGGCAGTACCAAAAAAAAATCAGTTCAAGTGGCCAAGTTCTGTGAGAGGTTAGAATTAGAAGACCTAGGTTTAGAGCCAGAATCTGTTTCTTCAAAGGAGAGTGACTTCAGCAGGTCTCAGACTTTCTGAGATTGGCTTTTTCAATATGAAACAGATACAACAAGCCATACCTTGTTGACTTCATGAAGTTCTTATGAGGACAAAATAAGAAATAGGAATGCACTTTTTACTATAAAGCATGACATACATGCTAGATTGTCATTATAGAAATGTACACCTTGTTTCCTTTATATTTTTAAATAATATATTAATTTATCATTTTGGAGAAGGCAATGGTACCCCACTCCAGTACTCTTGCCTGGAAACTCCCATGGACGGAAGAGCCTGGTAGGCTGCAGTCCATGGGGTCGTGAAGAGTCAGACATGACTGAGTGACTTCACTTTCACTCTTCACTTTCATGCATTGGAGAAGGAAATGGCAACTCACTCCAGTATTCTTGCCAGGAGAATCCCAGGGACAGGAGAGCCTGGTGGGCTGCCGTCTATGGGGTCGCACAGAGTCAGACATGACTGAAGCGATTTAGCAGCAGCAGCAGCAGCAGCGCTAGATCTTCCTTGCTGCATACAGCCTTCCTCTAGTTGCAGCCAGCTGGGCTGCTCTTTGTTGCGGTGAGCGGGCTTCTCATTGCAGTGGCTTCCCTTGTTGAGGAGCACAGGCTTTAGACACACGGTCTCAGAAGTTGTGGCGCCCAAGCTTAGTTGCTTCACCACGTGCAGAACCTTCCCAGGCCAGGAATCGAACCTGGTTCTCAACATTGACTGGCAGAGTCCTATACACTGTGCCACTCGGCAAGTTCCTCTTTTTTCCTTTAGCCAAAGAAGTTTTCTATCCTTAGTTCATTACATGAGAACAGTTTGGTGGAGGATAGGGAGTTGTCTCCTCACAAATTCAGGAAGTACGGACCCCTGCCAGGTAGTTAAAAGCTCACAAGAATGGACAGAAATAACGCATGAAATTTCATAGATTAACCAATAATAGAAAGTAATAACAAGTCAGAGATGGATGAGGGTGTAGAATGTCTATCCAAAGTGTTACTTGATTCGTGTCAATCATAAAATTACTTGAAAGCTTTCAGAAGATATGCAGTCCAACTAAAAAGAACGTTAGTTTGCAGCAGGCTTTGCAGTTGTTAACGAAGCTAATGTAGCATCAATGGGGGTCTGAAGAGTGTCACTTTGCACTTGGGAGCCCTGAGAAGTTTCCTGTGTGGCAGTGAAAATGCAGTTCACAAGTTGGGATGTCAAAATAAAGAAATAGGGTAAAATAGCTGCAAGATAACCTTGCATTTTTATCCATTTTGAAACAAGCATTGAGGGAGGAACTTGGGTTTCTTAATGAAATTCAGAAGCCTGAACTTTAGAGAATGGATTTGTAATGTCTTTACTGAGGTCAGAGGTGTTTCTCTTTTTCCTAGTCTGATATGTTCTCAATGATATCTAGTTAAATGTAACCCATACCTTCTATGTTCACATAGAACACACAAATACACAGCTTACTTGCTTCTTCATCAGACAGGAAAGTTACATTGATTTCATGGTTGAATTCACTCTGCTCTCCGAGTGGTTTCTTCTTATCCAAGTTCAAGCCCAAATAGTTATGTCCAAGATGATGTTAACAGATTATGTTAATCCCTATCTGAGTTATCCTATAATTTCATTCAAGACTTCCAAGGTCATTTGAGAAAACTCATTCCAAACAAACTTTTAATACTGCAATCTAGCTCATTAATAGAACAGATTTACAACCGGAATGAATCTGGATATTTTGCAGCAAGTATCAGAAGACACAGTTAATGGCCTGAACCATAATGTGTTTTATCACACAACGAGGACACTGGAGGTGGGTACTTCTGAGGTCAGGGCACCAGTCCCGCAGTGACAGAAGCTTGGGCCGGCATCACTGTGAGCTGCTTGGTCTTCCAGACATGCTTAAAAAGGGACGGCTGAGGACTCAAAGTGTGTCATCAGCACATAACTGTGTCCCAAGGAAGAAAGGCAGGAAAGCAGCAGGTATATTCCTGTGTTTGCTTTCACAGTAAGATCCTTCCCAGATAGTTCCCTGAATATTTCCATTTCTGTTTCATCTTCCAGGACTGAATCACATTTCTACCCCAGACAGGTTCCTAGTAGAGTTGAGTGGGATTGCCCAGACTGGCTTTAACATACCACATTTCATCCCTAGAGGTAGGTACAAAATAGGAGTTCTGTTACCAAGAAGGAAGACGAATGACTTTGAGTAGGCAGTGACCAGGGTCTCCCTCCCTGGATAACCTCACTCTGCAAAGCGGTCTGAGTCCTCGCTCAGTTCAGTTCAGTTCAGTTCAGTCACTCAGTTGTGTCCAACTCTGCGACCCCATGAATCACAGCACACCAGGCATCCCTGTCCATTACCAACTCCTGGTCTTTACCCAAAGTCATGTCTATCAAGTTGGTGATGCCATCCAGCCATCTCATCCTCTGTCGTCCCCTTCTCCTCCTGCCCCCAATCCCTCCCAGCATCAAAGTTTCTTCCAATGAGTCAACTTTTCCCATGAGGTGGCCAAAGTATTAGAGTTTCAGCTTTAGCATCAGTCTTTCCAATGAACACACAAGACTGATCTCCTTTACAATGGACTGATTGGATCTCCTTGCAGTCCAAGGGACTCTCAAGAGTCTTCTCCAACACCACAGTTCAAAAGCATCAATTTTTTGGTGCTCAGATTTCTTCACAATCCAACTCACATCCAAACATGACCACTGGAAAAACCATAGCCTTGATTAGATGGACCTTTGTTGACAAAGTAATGTCTTACTTTTGAATATGCTATCTAGGTTGGTCATAACTTTCCTTCCAAGGAGTAAGCATCTTTTAATTTCATGGCTACAATCACCATCTACAGTGATTTTGGAGCCCAAAAAAATAAAGTCTGACACTGTTTCCACTGTTTCCCCATCTATTTCCCATGAAGTGATGGGACCAGATGCCATGATCTTCGTTTTCTGAATGTTGAGCTTCAGGCCAACATTTTCACTGTCCTCTTTCACTTTCATCAAGAGGGTCTTTAGTTCTTCTTCACTTTCTGCCATAAGGGTGGTGTCATCTGCCTATCTGAGGTTATTGATATTTCTCCCAGCAATCTTGATGCCAGCTTGTGCTTCTTACAGCCCGGCATTTCTCGTGATGTACTCTGCATATAAATTAAATAAGCAGGGTGACAATATACAGCCTTGACGTACTCCTTTTCCTATCTGGAAACAGTCTGTTGTTCCATGTCCAGTTCTAACTGTTGCTTCCTGACCTGCATACAGGTTTCTCAAGAGGCAGGTCAGATGGTCTGGTATTCTCATCTCTTTCAGAATTTTCCACAGTTTACTGTGATCCACACAGTCAAAGGCTTTGGCATAGTCAATAAAGCAGAAATCAATGTGTTTTTGGAACTCTCTTGCTTTTTCCATGATCCAGGTTATCTTGGCAATTTGATCTCTGGTTCCTCTGCCTTTTCTAAAACCAGCTTGAACATCCAGAATTTCACGGTTCACATATTGCTGAAGCCTGGCTTGGAGAATTTTAAGCATTACTTTACTAGCGTGTGAGATGAATGCAATTATGCAGTAGTTTGAGCATTCTTTGGCATTGCTTTTCTTTGGGATTGGAATGAAAACTGACCTTTTCCAGGCCTGTGGCCACTGCTGAGTTTTCCAAATTTGCTGGCATATTGAGTGAGGCACTTTCACAGCATCATGTTTCAGGATTTGAAATAGCTCAATAGGAATTCCATCACCTCCGCTAGCTTTGTTCATAGTGATACTTTCTAAGGCCCACTTGATTTCAGTTCCAGGATGTCTGGCTCTAGATTAGTGATCACACCATCGTGATTATCTGGGTTCTGAAGATCTTTTTTGTACAGTTCTTCTGTGTATTCTTGCCACCTCTTCTTAATATCTTCTGCTTCTGTTAGGTCCATACCATTTCTGTCCTTTATCGAGCCCATCTTTCCATGAAATGGTCCCTTGGTGTCTCTGATTTTCTTGAAGAGATCTCTAGTCTTTCTCATTCTGTTGTTTTCCTCTATTTCTTTGCATTGATCACTGAGGAAGGCTTTCTTATCTCTCCTTGCTATTCTTTGGAACTCTGCATTCAGATGCTTATATCTTTCCTTTTCTCCTTTGCTTTTCGCCTCTCTTCTTTTCACAGCTATTTGTAAGGCCTCCCCAGACAGCCATTTTGCTTTTTTGCATTTCTTTTTCTTGGGGATGGTATTGATCCCTGTCTCCTGTAGAATGTCACGAACCTCCGTCCATAGTTCATCAGGCGCTCTATCAGATCTAGTCCCTTAAATCTATTTCTCATTTCCACTGTATAATCATAAGGGATTTGATTTAGGTCATACCTGAATGGTCTAGTGGTTTCCCCTACTTTCTTCAGTTTAAGTCTGAATTTGGCAATAAAGAGTTCATGATCTGAGACACAATCAGCTCCTGGTCTCGTTTTTGCTGACTGTATAGAGCTTCTCTATCTTTGGCTGCAAAGAATATAATCAATCTAATTTTGGTGTTGACCATCTGGTGATGTCCATGTGTTGAGTCTTCTCTTGTGTCTTTGGAAGAGGGTGTTTGCTGTGACCAGTGCATTCTCTTGGCAAAGCTCTATTAGCCTTTGCCCTGCTTCATTCTGTACTCCAAGGCCTAATTTGCCTGTTATTCCAGGTGTTTCTTGACTTCCTACTTTTGCATTCCAGTCCCCTATAATGAAAAGGACATCTTTTTTGGGTGTTAATTCTAAAAGGTCTTGTAGGTCTTCATAGAACCGTCAACTTCAGCTTCCTCAGCACTAAAGCATGTCTAAAAACTAGGGTATATTTAAGAATAAAGACTCATCTGCAGATGTTTTTCTTTAAAGAGACAGGTGGTAAATATTTTAGACTTTGTGGGTCATAGAGTTTCCATCCCATATTCTTCCTCGTTATTTTTAAAACCCATTAAAGATATAGAAACATTCTCAGCTTGGAGGACATATGAAAACAGGCTATGGGCCAAATTGGACCCCAGTGTGCTGACCCCTGGCTGGACACATAAGGTGTATAATTTAATGATCTTCCTGTCAACAAAACCTTATTGGATGTTTAATATAATAGGTCATCCGACAAAGTGTGGAGGATATAGCCCTGACAATAGAGAGCGCATTCCCTAGCAAAGCTCTAATCTGGTGGGATGGTCATAGTAAACAAACCTGGATTTAAACCCATCCTTCATATTACCAAAATCATTATCCTGAAAATATTTTTTTGCAGCTTTATAGAGTATAAATTTTGTCTGTGACAGATAAAAATAGTCACGACATTACTTATAAGCTTTTAACTAAACTGGGAAAATCATATCATTTCTAAGGGGTTGCACATATTTGACCACTGGCATCTTACCTACGAGGGATATAGGAGACATGCACAGCAGGCGGAGGGTTGCAGAACAGGCCAGCCTGAAGTCCACCGCTTTGGCGTGTTGGTTCCTGGGAGCTGTAGGCACTTGGAAAACAGCAATGCAAGGAGAGGCTTTCTCTGAACTCCCTTATCTGCTTCAAGACAGATGTTCCAAAAGCAACCAGTTGTCAGAAATCCCCTCCCAGGAGTTTCATCAAGCAGGGAAGGTGGGCTTCTGTCACCGGATAGGAGACTAGAAGGAGTCACCACACCCAGACATGGTTTGTCACCGACTAGCACACCTCCTAAGGATTCTCCCAAGGGCCCTTCATTTTCCTAAAAATCATTTCCTCTCCCCTAAGAGGTCCATACATCCTCTCTCCCTATTAAGATGGTATTGAAGCCTGAGCTCTAAGCCACCTTGCTGCTGTTGCTGCTAAGTCGCTTCAGTCGTGTCCGCTCTGTGCAACTCCATAGACGGCAGCCCACCAGGCTCCCCCACCCCTGGGATTCTCCAGGCAAGAACACTGGAGTGGGGTGTCATTTCCTTCTCCAATGCATGAAAGTGAAAAGTGAAAGTGAAGAAGCTGTCGCATCCAACTCTTCGTGACCCCATGAACTATAGCCTACCAGGCTCCTCCATCCATGGGCTTTTCCAGGCAAGAGTGCTGGAGGAGGGTGCCAGTGCCTTCTCCAAAGCCACCTTGAGAGTCACTCATTTTCCCCTGGCCATCTCCCATGTATACACTGAGGTCTACCCATTAATCAAATGCTTGTGTGTTTTATTCCTATTAGCCTGTCTTTCATTAAAGGGGTCTCAGCTAAGAACTCAGAAGGGTAGAGAAAACTATTCCCCCCCTCCCACCCCACATAGCCAAACTGTATACAGCTGTCCTCAAATATTGATGCCTTTGGTGGTTCCAGTGCCAAATGGGTTGCCATGCCCTTCTCCAGGGGATCTTCCCAACCCAGGGATCAACCCACATCTTATGTCTCTTGCATTGGCAGACAGGTTCTTCACCATTAGTACCACCTGGGAAGCCCCATTATAAATTCCTTGCCTAAAAATAAATAAGTACACATATGTGTATATACATATGTGTGTGTGTGTGCCCAGTCACTCAGTCGTGTCTGACTCTGTGACCCTAAGGACTGTGGCCCACCAGGTTACTCTGTTCATGGAATCTTCAAGGCAAAAAATACAGGAGTGGGTTGCCATTTCCTACTCCAGAGTATCTTCTCAACCCAGGGTTTGAACCTGTTCCTCCTGTGTCTCCTGCATTAGCAAGTGTATTATTCACCACTGTGTCACCTGGGAAACCTGTATATACATATACTAACACCTAAGAGCACAAATATGAAAAGAATAAGTAATTTTTATAACAGTAGTTGTCAGAAGGAAAAAGAAATCATATACCAAATATAATAAAAGCCAAGACTGGCTGCTGTAAGTAAATTTAATCCAATTCTTAATGTAAGACTTAACATCATATTACTGAGATCTCAGTATTTTTAAAGTGATTTCTTAAAAACATTGCAGAAAATAGACATTCTCAAGGAAAAAAGAAAACATTTAATCTGAATCAATCTGACTGGGTCAGAGTTTGATGAGTATTTTCGCCTGATTTGAAAATCTTTACCAGCATCACCTAGAGAACCTGTTTGTGTTTAAGTCCTCAGTCCGCTGCCTTGAGGCTGACAGGGGATCATTCAGTTGCTTGTTCTTTTCCTTTACATGTTGACTAAAGAGGCACTCTAAGCAGCCCTTCTAAGCAAAACAAAACAACAAAAAATAATCACCCTGGCATTTCTGAAAAAGAATAAAACTGTCCTTTGAAAAACTGAAATTGCACTCGGGAACTGCATGTTCTATGTTTAAATGCAGTCAACAAAATTGTTGATCTCTTAGAAATGGTTTGTTTGTGATAAGTGAGCTTGCTGTCTATAGACAGAGCCCCCAAAGACAGTTTACCTCACCAACACTTTCTTGGCTTAGACCTAGAAAATCAGAGTCTGCAGATACCACACTTCCCCAAGCAGCACAGAACTGCTCCTAACCTCATGGACCTTGTGGACAGCTTTGGGAAACAGTATGCCCCAAAACTCCTGGGGAGTGCCCCAGAATGTTTACGGGGACCTTAATCCTCTACAGACATGCCTGAAAAGTTTGTGGCAAAGTTTCTCAACTGGCCTTCCTGTTGCTTTTGTGCAGAGGAAATGTAATGCTGTTTCATGATTCCAAACACCCTAAGAGTGCTAGAGACCAAAGTATGAAATATTCATAATACAGCCTGCTGAAAATAATGTGACTTGATAGGTCAGGTTTAAAATTTTGTACAGCTTTAATAATTTGCCAGAAGCAGTGGCCTGGAGTCATTGAAAAGATCATGGCTCTACATCTGGTTTAGGGCTTAGGGCTGTCAGCTTGTGACCTTGTGAAATACCCCTTAATTAAGCTGTCTGGTCCTTTCTTTCCTCATCTGTCTAATGGGGATAGCACTGTAGTGTCTGATATGACCATCCTTTCGTTCATTCTCTCCTTCGGTGAATGTCTATTTGAGTCGGGGACTATGTGCCAGGCTCTATGCTAGAGTCCAGGAACACATAGGATCCAGGCCTGCTGCAGGGCGGGAGAAGATCTTGAGCATGGAAAAGCAATCCGCACAAGCTGGTGACGCTCCCAAGGGGAGGACGAGGTGTATTGGAGGGGGGTAGCAGTGTGCAGTTCCTTTTCTGGTAATCTGTAACAAAAGTCATGATTCAGCACTGGGCCGATTAAAGGAGAAACACGTGCACACCCCAGACTAGAGTTTTCTTTCCTTATATGAGGTCCCTCAGATAAAGCACATTTCTAGGAAATCATAAATAAATTAACTTGGTTCTTCCTGTCAGAGTCTGATTGGTCCTTTCTGTTTTGGCTCCTGACTACACAGTTGTAAAGCCACAGCCCAGACCCTGGTCTTACGGGCAGTGAAATTCGAATGTAGTTTAAAGAGCCCAGTGCTGAATTTCAAGTATGCATCAAATTAGGGTGCAGATGGTATATTAAAAAAAAAGAAACTCAGGGAAATAGTTTAACAGAACTTAGTATTCATATACCAAGTATGTTGTATTTCTAGCAAAGACTTGTACGTATTTGTAGCAAACAGCAAAAGGACAGTTTCTCTTCTAAAGCCATGTAGACCTATTTTTGTCTTGATTTATAGTGTTGTGTTAATTTCTGCTGTACAGCAGAGAGACTCGGTTATACACATATACACATTCTTTTTTATATTCTTTTCCATTATGGCTTATCCCAGGATATAGAACACACTTCCCTGTGCTATACAATAGGACCTTGTTTATCCATTCTGTGTGTAGTAATTGGCATCTGCTAACCCCAAACTCCAAGTCCATCTCCCCCCTCCACCCTCCCCCTTGGCAATCACAAGTCTATTCTCTACATCTGTGAGTCCATTTCTGTTTCGTAGATAGGTTCATTTGTTCCATATTTTAGATTCCACGTGTAAGTTATACTGTATGGTATTGTCTTTCTCTTTCTGACTTACTTCACTTTTAGTATGATATTTTACTGCAAAGCGCATTATTTCATTCTTGTTAATGGCTGAGTAGTATTCCTTTGCATATATATACCACATCTTCTTTATCCATTCATTTATCAGTAGACATTTAGGTTGTTACTGCCGCTGTTGCTAAGTCACTTCAGTTGTGTCCAACTCTGTGGGACCCCATAGACGGCAGCCCACCAGGCTCCCCCGTCCCTGGGATTCTCCAGGCAAGAACACTGGAGTGATTTGCCATTTCCTTCTCCAATGCATGAAAGTGAAAAGTGAAAGTGAAGTCGCTCAGTCATGTCTCACTTTTCACGACCCCATGGACTGTAGCCCACCAGACTGCTCCATCCATGGGATTTTCCAGGCAAGAGTACCATTTCCCTCTCCATTAGGTTGTTACTATGTCTTGGCTATTGTGAATATTGCTGCTGTGAACATAGAGGTGCATGTACGTTATTTTGAATTATACTTTCATTTGATCTATGCCCAGGTGGTGGATTGCTGGATTGTTTGGTAATTCAATTTTTAGTTTTCTGAGTGGCTGTACTGATTTATATTCCCATCAACAGTGTAGAAGGATTCCCTTTTCTCCACACCCTCTCCAGCATTTGTTATTTGTAGACTTTTTAATGATGGCGATTCTGTCTGGTGTGGTAGCTCATTACAGTCTGGATTTGCATTTCTCTAGCTAATTTAAATCTTATAGATTATATTTCAAAAAATATAAATAATACAGAATCTATTTTCAAAATTAAACCTTAGAATTTCAGACCATAGGGAAAACTAAGCTTGAACCTCAATTGAGCAAAATGCTAATAATTTAATATTTTGCTCAATTACTATGGATAATTCTAATGGTTGCTCATTTTCTTTCAAATGAGTTAAAAATTGTATTAGGATTCTGTGAGTTAAAAATATGCCAAAAACCTGACGTTTAATTATCATGTTTTATAGACACCTGTTACTATTTTACTATTCCTTTACATTTAGTTCAAAGTTCTTTGTATATGTTTGTTTTTATGCAAGGTTTCTTTCCTGCAATTGGTCTATTTATTTCAAAAGTATATTTACATCTTCTATTATATTTTAGTCTCTATCAGCTTATACTGTATAGCTGATCATTTTCTTCTACTAACCATATAATCATAGGGGAGTACATGGGCCAGAATATTACGTTATTATATAATTGTGTTTGTTAAAGTCAATGCCTGAATATCAAAACAGTATGAGGCTAATGAAAATGCTCTAAAAAGCTGCAGAGATGGTGTATCTCATGTTATCAGATGGGAAATGTGGGTTCAAGGTCAGAGAGTGTGGGGTAAGAAACAGGAGAGGTGAATGCTACACCTTTGAGCTTTAGTCTCTGATATAAACACTTTAGGGCTTCCCTAGTAGCTCAGTTGGTAAAGAATCTACCTGCAATGCAGGAGACCGGGGTTTGATCCCTGGGTCTGGGAGATCCTCTGGAGAAGGAAATGGCAACCCATTCTTGCCTGGAAAATCCCAAGGACAGAGGAGCCTGGCGGGTTATACTACATGGGGTTGCAAAGAGTCTGACATGACTTAGCAGCTAAACCACCACCACAAACAGTCTCCATTACTGAGAACAACTGCAGGAAAGAACAGCATCTTTATAGCAAAATCTGTAAAGAAGGAGACATGCAAAAATAAAGGTCTTCACGATTCCTTTTAAAGTTATGACACAGCTTAAAATCATCCCAGATGAAATGATTAGATAGAGGGAAAACCCTGATACCTGTGAAACAGAAGGCACAATTAGACTCAATAGCAACCACAATGTGCAGATGCGGGCTCTTACCGAATCGTTATTTAAGTGAGCGGGAGCCTTGAGCTCCAACAAGTGCAGACGCTGGGAAAAGAAGAATGCTACCGAAAAGCCATCTGCAACTGTCAAATACAGAGGCGAGAGGGAAGTTCTAACACATATGCGGGAAATAAAGTGCAGTTAGTACCACTCAGAGATAATGCAGGAGAATGAGGCTGATGTGAATGAGATGAAAATTATGAAAGCACTCGAACAAAAGTAAGAAAGCGCGAGTCAAATATAGCATCACCAGAAACTGCTGCTCAAGGAAAGAAGAGTTAAATTAAGAGCAAGGATAAACTCTGAGGAATACTATCACCGTGATGGAGAACTCATAAAGTCGGGAAATGGAATAAAATGTAAATATGTACAGGGGAAATAAAGCATAATAAACAGGAACAGAGAGTAATTCTAGTTCTGCTACATTAAATGTGCACAGTACCTAATATACCCTGAAGAAAAGACTAAGCCCTATTCCTGAATTCTCTTAGACTTCTAAAGTCACTTCACTTACGTTGTAAAAGCACCTGTTCCTCTCATGCAGGGTAACCGCTGACGTCAGCAGAGACGAGTGAGGACCCTTCAGTTTAGGTTAAACTCACTTCACTAACGAAGGTTGGAATTGTGACCTCTTAGTGAAATATTTTCACTTTCATGCATTGGAGAAGGAAATGGCAGCCCACTCCAGTGTTCTTGCCTGGAGAATCCCAGGGACGGGGGAGCCTGGTGGACTGCCGACTATGGGGTCACACAGAGTCGGACACGACTGAAGCGACTTAGCAGCAGCAGCAGCACCAGTGAAATACTATGATTCTTCTTAAAGGACAATATACTGGAAATGAAAGGTAATTAAAGTAGGACCCAGGTTCAAGTTCCATTTTGATCTTTTACCAGCTTACATGACTTTGGACAACTCATCTAAACTCTTAGAATCAGCTGCTTCATCTACAAAATGTATAACTGATTATGCCTTCAGAGGAATAACTGGAGAATGAAGTATAAAGTATTTATTTTTATTATTTTTAATTTAGTATGGTTGATTTCCTATGTTGTATTAGTTTCAAGTGTACAGCAAAGTGAATCCATTCTCCATTATGTGTATGTCCATTCTTTCTTAGATTCCTGTCCCATATAGGCTGTTACAGAGGCCTGAATAGAGTTCCTTGTGCCACACAGTAGGTCCCTATCAGTTACCGATTCTATGTATAGTAGGTGTAAGACTGTCCCCAGAACTGATCAATATTACCTCTTTTACCTCCGAATCCTAAAGGTTCTGGCCAACCTTGAAGTCAATGATGCCATCGCTGAGCTCTGTAACAAAGAAAGTAGTACCTGCTGATTGACTTGTTGAGAAAATCCATTAATGATGAAGAAATTTAGCCCAAAAGCTGGTAGTGTCACTGTTTCATCAGATTCCTTCAGGGAATGTCCACAGTATGAAAAGTTTCAGCTCTAGGTAAGCTGACAGCAGTGGACAGTATTGCTAGCAATCAGAGCTCAGCTCACTGCGAGCACAACATGTAACGATTTGGAAGCAGAAATAGGACAGTAAACACTTTGCACAGTGCAGGGCCGTGCCCTCTGTGGGCACTCAAAAATATAATCCACGGTGATTATGACAATGATGAACAGGCCCGGGCCCTGCAATCAGCTTCTACAGCCATTAGCAAGACGCCGACTGCTCAGGAAAGGAGGCTGCTGCCTCTGTGGCCTCTGAGTCTATCTCCACACGCCCGCCTGGGTTACAGGGCAGTGACTAAAGAGGCATGGGGCTTTGGAAGGACAGGAAACGGCCTGTTTTCTGACCCAGATAAAATGCTAACAGTCTGTCACGAAACCATTTTCTGCCCTGAAACCTTATTTACATGTTTTTTCCCTTGAAGTTTCTGTCTTCGTGATACTAAATTCTCAGTGGTGGGGAGGTGGAGTGGGGAGGGTTGGGGGTAGGATGTTATTTGTATCAGAAAGCTATCCACTTAAGGAGAGCGCTTCAAAGGTGCTTTAACTCCCTGACGTAAGGCCACCGTGATGGTCTCTTCTTTCAAATAAGGTATTGATCAGGAGACAGAAGCCAAAAGACTAAATAAAGGAATAAATAAATGGAACAAAAAGAATGGACAAATGCCTCTGTTTTTTTCTGATTTTTCTAGACTAGGCATATGGCAGAAACTGCTTGTCACTTGCCACGGTCTGGTCTCCCTTCCTCCTTGCTAACAGAACTCCAGTTTTGCTGGGGAGATCATCAGTGTTTCCTGCTTAATATGTAAGTTCACTTCCTCCAAATAACTTTGCGTCTTGGGAAAGCTCTGTTACCTAGTTCTTGCCAATAAGATACAGGCAGACGTGTCTGGGGAAAGCATCCCTTCTCAAGATAAAGCAAAGCCTTATGAGAAAGGCTTCTGGATCTTTCCATTTCTTTCCACGGGGGATCAAAATGTGATGCCTGGAAAGGGAGCAGCCATTATGCAATCATGAGGGTGAAGGCCACATGCTGAGGAGGGCAGAATAGGAAATAGGAATTTGAATCCTTAATGGTCTTGCAGGGCTTCAACCATAGCAGTCTTGGACTCCCTATCTACATAATGTCTTACATATGAGAAAAATGTATATGAGCCCTTTCTGTGCTTAAGCCATTGTGTTTCAAGTTTTCTCTGGCTCAAAGCCAAACATAATGTTACGTAGAGCATGTGTTATTGGTGGAATTGTTTTTAAGTATATAACTTTTATGTAGACGGGGAAACCAAAACAACTGGTGTGACTCACTTTATTGTGATATTCACTTTTTTACCATGGTCTGGAACCAAAGTGCAATATCTTTGAGATATGCCTGTATTTATCAATTTACATAGTCATATCTGGGCTTTCCCAATGGACACAGGAGATACAAGTTTGATCCCTGGGTTGGGAAGATCCCCTGGAGGAGGGCATGGCAATTGACTCCAGTATTCTTGCCTGAAAAATCCCATGGATGGAGGAGCCTGATGGGCTACAGTCCAAAGGGTCACACAGAGTCGGATATGACTGAGCTGCTAAGCATGCATGCATGCATATATATATATCTCTACACACATATATACACCCATGTGCATATGTATATATAGAGTTATGTACATATACAGCTGGATGTTTGCTAGTTACTTCCATACAATAGCTTGGTATATTTATTTAATTTGTTCTCACAGTCAAGAGATATTTTTAAATGGATGTGAAAAGAATACTGTATTGTGAGTAGTACAAATCTGAAATCTTAAATATAATGTCAGGAAACTATAGATCCCTAGGTAACAAATGAATTGCAGGGTGAGGGAGATGGACATTTTCAGGCCGAAAGGTGACCCTCTCTCCTGGTTTCCATTCAGGCTCTGTGTTGGCAGACACATAAGTCAGCGGGTTCTCCAGACTCAGGACTCCTCTCCTGTGTCACAGGCTCCCTGCGCGTGTCAGCATCTGTTTGGGTCCTTTGTGTCACCTCCATGGGACCTGAGAACAAGAGGAGCAGATGCAGGCACGGTGGTGCTCGTGTTGCTTTGCTGCCTGTGAGCAGCGAAGCCCTTTGTCTCTGACCCAAGAGTCTCAGGTCTTCTGCCAGGACCTATGAAACAGAAACAGGTTCATTTATCAACCTGTAAGTCAGATTAGATCAACTGCCAGGCAGGGTAACAGCCTCATAGAAAAACTTGGGAGTTGTTAACTCCTTTTCTGTTTTATGTGAAATTATCTATAGGATTTGTGTTACTTCCTTCTTAAAAGCTTGATAGAATTCACCTCTAAAGCCATTTGAGACTCACGTTTTACTTGTGGGGAGATCCTGATGATAGATTCAATTCCATTTTTAAGTGACTACACAGATTTTTTTTTATTTTGTCAGTTTTGGTAACTTGTTTTACAAGGGATTTGTTCACCTCATCTAAATTGTCATATATGTTGCCATATACTTGTTCATATGGGCTTCTCAGGAGACACAGTGGTAAAGAATCTGCCTGCCAATGCTGGAGATACAAAAGACACAGGGTTGATTCCTGGGTCAGGAAGAGGCCCTGAAAGAGGAAATGGCAACCCACTCCAGTATTCTTGCCTGAAAAATCTCATGGACAGAGGAGCCTGGCAGGCTACGGTCCATGAGGTCACAAAGAGTCGGACACAACTGAACACACACACACTTGTTCATCATATTTTCTTATTATTCCTTTAATATCTAAAATATACGGGAAAAGCCAAACTCTCATCTATTCCTGGAAGACATAGCTTTGGTTTTCATTTTAACTTTCTTGTCTTTATAAAAGAAATAGTTTGTTAATCTTCAGAGGACTTACTTTCAGTTTTGTTAATTTCCTTTATCGTTTGTTTTATATTTATTGATTTCTACGCTTATGTCTATTATTTTTGTCCTTTTGTATTTTGGGTTTAAATTGCTTGTCTTTTTCTAAATACTTATGGTAGAAATTTAGAGTGATCTCAAGTCTTTTTTCTTTCCTAATTTAAGAATTTTCCTTTAAGTACTGCTTTAGAAACATCCCATCAAATTTCATAGGCTATATTTTCATTATAATTTTTTTCAAATAAAGTTTTCATTTTCTTTGTGATTTTTTTCACACATTTTTATGACCTCTTTGATATTTAGAAAGGAGCTCTTCAGTTTCCAAATGTCTAGGTCTATGTAGATATGTTATTGATTTCTAATTTAACTCTGTTATTGTCAGCTAACTTCCTTACAAGTCAAGCCTTTTAAGTTTATTGAATATGTTTTCTTCCCAACGTATAGTTTATCTTGGAGATTTTGCTATATGCACCTGATAAGGGGTGCTAAAATCTCCATTGGATTTGCCTATTGTTCTTCCAATGTTTACTTTGGGTTTTTTTGTTATCAACATTGTTTATCCCTTAAGTCTCAGCTCTCAGGGCTGTCCCACACGAAGAATGATGTCAGGCTTGCTTTTGGTGTATCCAGGTTGACAGTCTAACATGCCTCCCTAGCTTCTCTGCATGGACGGATGTTTGGGTGGTTGTGGTGGTTGTTGTGGTTGTTTTGGAGTCCTGTGGAGGAAGGTACTCGAGCAACAAACTTATAGAATGTCATTCTTCCCTGAGAACATCCACTCTGCATCAAAGCTATGTTGAACAAAACCTACTTCTAATCCAGCAAAATAAGGGCAAGAGGGCACAGTATACACAATAGCAGTTAGAATGTCATGGCAGTGCCAGCTCAAAAAGGACCCTGGTCAGTATCTTGAAGCAACATGTGTCTCAGCTTGCTGCTCATCTAGCCAAAATCCATTCTCTCCTTTGTTTTTATTAAAAGACCCTTGTTTTCAGCTTTTATTGGCAATGCAGCCAAAAAACAAACAAACAAAAAACAAAAAAAAAAAACCCCAAACAAACAAGCCCTACCATTTTTCAGATTCTGTGACAGCAAATGCTGCCCACAGCACATGGCTTTGTCGCTGAGATAAAACAGAAACCTAACCAGGAATTCCTGTGTAGTTTCATTTTTCTGGCATGGGTGTCAGCCCTTCTTCCTCATATCTTATTCTTCCTGCTTGGAATGCAGAAGGGAGACTAGTGGTATCTTGCGACCATGCAGTAACCATAAGGGTGAAGGAACAAAAAGACAAAATAAATCCAGGGTCTTGATGCTATCATGAGGCACCAATGCCACCTGCCTATGTCCAGACTTAATATATAAGGACAAGAAAGAACAGCCTAATTCGGTTAACACAATTGTGTTTATATGCAGCTGAACCTAATCCCTGCTGCTGCTGCTGCTGCTGCTGCTAAGTCGCTTCAGTCATGTCCAACTCTGTGCGACCCCATGGACTGCAGCCTACCAGGCTCCTCCGTCCATGGGAGTTTCCAGGCAAGAGTACTGGAGTGGGGTGCCATTGCCTTCTCTGAACCTAATCCCTAACTAACCCCAAAAGAGAAATTTATTAAGAGACACATGACTCTATCGGAAGCCAAGCTCAAACTTGGCTTGAGAGTTACACTTCCACATATTCTACTCTTCTTGAAAAATTTCTATAAAAAGTAAACTTCAAAACTTTCTATGTTATTATGCAAAGAACCCAGTGCAGGCTTTCACCCATTTTGCATCATTTTGGTAATCAGAAGTCCTCCAAACAGTGGTTTTCTCTCTCCTTGAAATATCACTTCTTTTTCTGAAATGAAATATTAAGCCCAGGCCATACTGAGGAAGATTGTTGACTGCCCTTCTGTAGAATAATTTGACTTCTTACACAGTTTAAAAGACATTACATGGTGAAATTTGTACAAAATTATTTTCTTATCTGGGACCTCAGCAAATGTGTTTCTATAACTGCCTTGGCTTTTCTCTCTTGAATTGACATCACGATAAATCCTTTTCTTTTTGGGAGTGCTGAATTCTCAGTGTGCAGTGCAAATCCCTTTCACATTAGCACTGAACCTCAGGTGAAATTTGTTACATGCTTGTGCTGGGGAATTAATCGACCCGTTTACAATCAAGCTGTCACATGAGTATCTACTGATGCAAACTTCTACATCTGAAAAAGATACCAATTCCAATCGACATTTAGGATAAGGCTCTGAAGGCCCAGGTCGAGAGTTAGTACATGAGTAGAATGAAGTGCTTCTCATCTCTGTTAACCTAAATTTGAGTATTTTATGAAGTTGAGTGCTTGTTCCTGAAAGATTCTGAAACTTGTATCTGTGCATGCACAGATGTGCACACGTGCATGCACACACATACACACTCCCTAGCATTTTCCAATTGCTTCATGAATGAAAATAATGGAACAGAAAAAAAAAAAACCTGGAGTCAATATTTAACAAGTAAGCAAAAAGTGCAGAATTCTAGATATCTAACAGCTTTGAGTCTGATAAACTTTTCAAGACTAAGAGATTAATAATGGAAAATAGAGCCTATTGTGAATTAATCCCTAGTCCAAATTGGGTCCAAGACCATATAAACTCTGAACCCTGTCTGCATGATATGAACAATGTGAAAATATTGTTCTTAGTTTTTTTGTATAAGTTTCAAGACAGCTAGAAATTACTTAAGACCGAGTTTTTTGTTGTTGGTGACTTGGGCAGCTGATTAAAATTACATGTGCTAAATGTTTGACAAAAAGTGATCTTATATTTGTCTGCTGAACTGGAACTTTGTCCTGCTAGGAATATAAATCTATTTTACTTTATTATGACCACTGTGTTCTTATTAAAACATCAAAATACAATAGATTGGACTAAATCATCTTCTTGGGACTTTTGTTTGTTCTATTACGTAGATAGAGGTGGATACACATAGAGCTGATGAGTTATCGCCAGGTAGATAAATGTGATTAAGAAGGCTAGAGCATGCTGAACCATTTAAACAAGCTCACTATATTTATATCTGACCTTTAGTTGATGATGTAACCTGCTTCTATATGGTCTGTCAAGCTCAGGATTGAGTATTTTTCTGTAAACTGCGCACACCTTTGATTGCTTCATGCTAGCGAGGTCCATCTGTTGCTGTCATTTCACAGCCATCAGTTTCAATGTTGCTGCTGCTAGGTCGCTTCAGTCATGTCTCACTCTGTGCGGCCCCAGAGACGGCAGCCCACCAGGCTCCCCCGTCCCTGGGATTCTCCAGGCAAGAACACTGGAGTGGGGTGCCATTGCCTTCTCCGAGTTTCAGTGTTACCTAACTTCAAATCATGCCTCAATGCCTCCAGCCAAATTCGAAATGTCCACAAAGTAGATAGCACGGCATAATGACAGGATCCAGGCACTTCTGCTTTCAGCTCCAGGTCCATTCTCAGCTTCAGGACAATTTCTGGTCTTTTCTTCTCTGTCATGGCCAGAAATACTTTGCTTAATCTCTGCTCCTATTGTCTGCTGTCCCCTCCCTCTCTGTTTTGCTTCCACTTCTCCAAATGACTTGCATTTCCTAAAATAACACACAGGCTGCTGACGCCCTAAGAATTTCCCAGTAACTCATTATGTGAAACTGGCAGGGATTTAAAATAAAAACAATGAATCTGCAAGTAGGAAGATTTCAAACCTCTTATAGTTTTGATCTTTGGTCTACAATGACCAAGTGCTTGCCTGGGTTGCTACCTGAAAGCTATTAAGAGTTCTGTTCTCAACTTTTGTTTCTTAAGAAGAATGCCTCACTAAGCCCTTCCCCACATTCTGACCCAGTCAAGGCAGGTAATATATTGTTGCCCATCCACGTGCCTCAAGTGGCAATGCCACATTTTTAATATTTCAAGTGTACAACATGATGATTCTTTTCCTTTTTAAAAGTGAAATATAGTTGATTTACAGCCGTGTTAGTTGCAGGTGTACAGCAAAGTCAATCAAATATATATATATACACACACACATACTCATCCATACATTTTTTTAGATTCTTTTACCTTATAGGTTATAACAAAATATTGAGTGCAACTCACTGTGCAATGCCACAGTTTTGAAGAAGGATATCCTTGATATAATTTCTCACTAGAACAAATGTTGTCCTCACCAGAAATCTAATGTTTATAGTAATTACCTTCTGAGAACTGGTTCCTTTTTGTCTTTCAGTTTGCCCAATAAAACTTAATGTACATTGATGTAGTTATTATGATTCTTTTCATAAGTAATTTGGGAAACTCTTGGAAAATGGTTGGTAACTGAATGACAATGCCATGAAGCAAATATGCAAAAGTACTAATGTTCTAGAAAAGTGGAAAGTGAGAGCTAATCGCTCATTTGTGTCCGACTCTTTGCAACCCCATGGACTATACAGTCCATGGGCTTCTCTAGGCCAGAATACTGGAGTGGGTAGCCTTTCCCTTCTCCAGGGGATCTTCCCAACCCAGGGATTGAACCCAGGTCTCCCACATTGCAGGTGGATTCTTTACCAGCTGAGCCACAAGGGAAGCTCAAGAATACTGGAGTGGGCAGCCTATCCCTTCTCCAGGGGAATCTTCCAGACCTCCCCCCCCAAACCGGGGTCTCCTGAGCTGCAGGTGGATTCTTTACCAACTGAGTTCTTAAGTTATTAATCTTTTCCAAAATTGCCAAATATCACATATTTCAAAATCGTACTATGAAACTTCAAAGCTCACTTATGATGAATTGCACAAAATATTTACCTGACTAAGTAAAATTTCTCTAGAAAATGCCATAGTACAGTTTTGGTATCCTTTTTTCTTCTTAGGTAACTAAATACTTTGATGTTAGTTGAAATAAGGTCCTTTAGAGGTTAAATGAAACTCTAAAAAACAGATAATTTTATCATATAAAAGCTTTTCCAGAAAAAACGACTGCAGAAGTCATTTTATGAGCTTAATATCTTGATATTAAAATTTTATAAGGATAATACAAAAGAAACAGGGAAATAAATAGTCCACTTCTGAACACAGATAAGTGAGGTGAAGTGAAGGAAGTGAAGTCGCTCAGTCGTGTCTGACTCTTTGCAACCCCATGGGCTGTAGCCTACCAACTAAATAAAATGTTAGCCAAATACTGTCTATTAAGGACAATATAGTGTGAATTTGTAGGAATAACCTCAGGAATGGTACAGCAGTTTACTGATCAAAACTTTTATCAGTGTAATTCATCGCGACAGTGGACTAAAAAAAATATTATCACCTCAGTAGATAAAGAAAGATATTTAAGAAATTTTATACTTATTTAATGGTAAAACAAAAGAAACTAAGAAAACTGAGAGCAAATATGATGTCTTTAACTTAATAAAAGTATTCATTTAAAAGGTTCAGTTAGACAGTGTTTATTGACAAAAATTTGAATGCAATAAAGCAAGGATCTCTTTTATCACCACTACCATTCAGTATAGTACTGAAGGCCCTAACCAACACAATAAGACAAGAAAAAATAATTAATAACAATGATAAGAATTTGAAAGGAAGAGATTAAGCTGTCATTATTTGTCACTGATAAGATTACATAGAAAACCCAACAGAATGAACAAATTAGTGTATCTAATAAAAGAGTTAAGTGAAATTGCCAGGTATAAGGTAAATGTTAAAGATTAATAGCATTTTTCTGTACTTCTAGTGTCAAAATATTGGTTCTGTAAAAGTTGATAAATAAAACTTTTAAAAAACATAAAATTCTTATCTTTATAAAGCAAACCAACTCATTTTATGAGCCTAATATGACCCCAATATTTATTTATAAACTGCAGTTATATACTTTACAAACATAGTGTAGAGACTATAAGCAAGATTGTCTTGGGGTCACACCTGTGTGAACTTAAGCAAGTTATATAATCACTCTGCCTCATTTGTCTTGCCTATAAAGTGAGAAGAAAAAAATTTCCACTTAGGGTATTGTGAGGATTAAGTGAATCAATACTTGGAAACCATTTGGATAGCACAAAGTTGATGTCTTATATAAGTCAGCTATTATTATTCGAGAACTAATATATTAATATATTAGTTATATTAACCTAAAAATGAAAATGTTAAAATAAAATAAAAATAAACATTTACAGATGTTCTAATATTTTCTTCTTTTCCTCAATTGAATGTACATAATTTACATTGGAGTCTATCACTTTAACAGTAAAAACTAACTAAAAATAGAAGATAATATTCCACTTAAAATATCAACTCAAAATATGAAATCCTAGGATTTAGACCAATAAAGAAAGCACATCTTTGCAGAGAAACTTATAAGATTTCTAAAATTAATCAAATGAGACCTTAATAAAATAAGGCATGTTGACATTTTTAAAGCTATTGATAGTTTCCCAACTTTATCTAAAACTCAGTGTGTGTGAGTATCTATGTATCTATATCTATATATATATATCAATATAATCAATATCTCAGTAGAATTTGCAGGAGAACATGAAACTGATTTTAAATATAATAAAGTTTACACATTCATACAAAGCTAATATAATTTTGAGAAGGAAGACTTAAGTAGGAACTCATGAAATATTAAGACATATAATAATATCACAGTACTAAGAAACAGTATAGAACTGGTATAGGAACAGATAGACCAACAAAACGGAATAAAGAGACCAAGCAGAATTATATATGAAGGATAACTGCATATAACAATGATGGCATCACAGATGTGCGTGTGCTAAGTCACTTCAGTCATATGCAACTGTTTGCCACCCTGTGGACTGTAGCCCACCACACTCCTCTGTCCATGGGGTTCTGCAGGCAAGGATACCGGAGTGGGTTGCCGTGCCCTTCTCCAGGGGTCTTCCCAAGCCAGAGATTGAACTCTCGTCTCCTGTGGCTCCTGCATTGCAGGGGGATTCTTTACTGATAAGCCATGGGGAAAGCCCAATGGCATCATAGGTAAGAGGCCTAAATGTAAACATAAATTTATCCAGGGTATGCTGCGTGACAAGCCAACCTAAAGTCTCACTGTCTCTGACAATAGACTTTTTATTTCTTACTTGCAAGTTTATGATCAGATAAGAGAATGTGCATTCAGTCAGCAAAGGTAGTCCAATGGTTGGTCCTATCAATGGTGTGGTGAAGTCTATTCCTTACAGGGACACATGGCAGGAATGGGTTAATAACAGTAATGTGAAGGAGTGAATGGATAACTGAATAACAACCAATCTGTCATAATAAAACTATAAACAACGTTAATAGAAAAAATGTGGGGAGATATTTTTATGACATTAAAATACCTTGGACTTGGGGGTACAAATTATAATGTAAAATACTGATAAGTTCAAATAAATAAAAACTAAGACTGAAGATAGAAAAGTTAGTCGATGTATGATGAATGGGGAAAGGCAGTTAGCGTGATGCGGGCATTACTTCCTGGAATACAATAAGAACTCTTACATACGTAAAAGAAAGGAAAACACTACATGTTTCAAGAGAACAGAAATTTTTCTCTGCCCTGATCGCAGTTGTATCCCCAGAGCTCAGATGAGTGCCTGGCAATACTGACCCCTCCTCCTTAGTGTTTATTCTGCCTCAAGATTCACGTCCCATCTGCCCTAGTCTCCAAGACAGACATGTTATAATTTCCTGTTGCTGCTGTAAGTAGTACATGTTTAGGGGCTTAAACTGACACACATTTATTCTCTAACTGTTCCGAAGGTTAGAGTTCAGAATCAGTCTCCCTGGCCAGAGGGTCAGCAGGGCTGGCTCCTTCTGCAGGTTCGCCTGCGTTCCTTGGCGCCTGGCTCCCTCCTCCATTTTCAAAGGTGTCATCTCGTCTTCCTTCATGGACCGCATCTGTACTCACACTACCTTTTTTGTTTTTGACCCTCATGCCTCCTCTTATCAGACCCTCGTGATTATGTTGGGCACACTCAGATAATTCAGGATCATCTCCTTACTCTTTAATTTAATCACAGCTGTCAAATCCCTTTTGCCATTTAAGGAAACTTGTTCACAAATTCCATGGATCAGATGGTGAACGTATTGGTCGGGGGAGCATAATTCAACCCTCTCCCTGCACCCCAGGCTTTCTCAACCTTGGCACAGTTAGCGCTTTCAAAGGATAGTTAATTATTTGCTGTGGTGGCTTGTCCTGAACCCTATGGAATATTTAGGAGCATCTTTTCCCTGGACCCATTAGATCCTAGAACTGTCTCTTCCCCCTGGTTGTGACCAAATGTTATGGATCAAGACCCACTGCTTCATGCCCTTCTGGGGATCACTTAATAAAGCAGATCTAAACATGTTAATCTGCTGCTCAGAATCCAGTTTGTCCTCCTATTCCTTTCAACAGAATCTCCTACCCTCTCTAACAGAAAGAACCCCTCACATTTAGCATCAGTTCAGTTCAGTTCAGTTCAGTCTCTCAGTCATGTCCGACTCTGCGACCCCATGAATCACAGCACGCCAGGCCTCCCTGTCCATCACCAACTCTCGGAGTTCACTCAGACTCACGTCCATCGAGTCCGTGATGCCATCCAGCCATCTCATCCTTGGTCGTCCCATTCTCCTCCTGCCCCCAATCCCTCCCAGCATCAGGGTCTTTTCCAATGAGTCAACTCTTCGCATGAGGTGGCCAAAGGACTGGAGTTTCAGCTTCAGCATCATTCCTTCCAAAGAAATCCCAGGGTTGATCTCCTTCAGAATGGACTGGTTGGATCTCCTTGCAGTCCAAGGGACTCTCAAGAGTCTTCTCCAACACCACAGTTCAAAACCCATCAATTCTTTGGTGCTCAGCCTTCTTCACAGTCCAACTCGCATACATGACCACTGGAAAAACCATAGCCTTGACTAGACGGACCTTAGTCGGCAAAGTAATGTCTCTGCTTTTGAGTATACTATCTAGGTTGCTCATAACTTTTCTTCCAAGGAGTAAGCATACCATTCAGTTTTCCGTAATCTGGCTTCTCTGACTTTTCCCAGCCCCGCCTGCCCCCCCTCCCTGTCTTCTTGTCCTTCAGATATTCTTGTAGTTCCCCAGATATGAGATTCTCTCATACCTCCTGGCATTGTAAGTATGCTTCCCCCATCTGCCTAAAATTCCCCGTTTCCTTTTTCTTTATGCAATGAACTTGTACTTATGTGTCCTCAGAATTTAGCTGAGATGCCTGGGACCAAGGTCTGCCCGTGTCTGCTGGGAGCACCTGAGGTCACCTCTGTCTGCACGCTGGTGTTTATTTCCTCTTCTCTCTGCACTGGTTGGTGAGCTGTCTAGATCTCTGACTTATATCCACTTCCATGGATCTAGCCATCTTCCTGCAACAAATTCAGGGCCCAGTAATTTCACTGCTTTTCAACTGAATGAGGAAATGGTGGCTTTCATGCCTCAACTTGAGCGTGCTCTCCAGTAGCTGAAACAGATGAGGAATGTTGCTTCAAGATATTTACAAAAATAATACACTTTTCTATTCCAGAACAGAAAATAAATTCTTTCTCCTACCCTTTCTCATAGAAAGAACTCCCTACAAAGAGAGTATCTGTGCTGTTTTGTGTTTATGAACTGCTTATTGTTTGTCCCAAATTAAGGTTCATGCTCAGAAACTACCTTGGCTTACTAAATATGCTTAAATTAAGAAATAAATTAGAAAAATCCTTCTCATGGAGGATCTGGCAAAATTAAAGTGTCCAATCCTAGACTTTACATCATTGTGAAAAGGTCAGATGTGTCAGAGCAGTTTCGTAAGCCACCTCGGAGCCCATGGTTGGTTCTGCAATTTCGATTTTGACTTTGCAAGAAGAAAACTGTCAGCTGGCACTTCCAGCCTTCACATGAAATGAAATCTGCTGCTTTGCAAAGCCTCAGCATTTGGTATTTGCTCCAGATAATAGATGTGTCAAAAATGGTTTCTGTTGCTATGCATTTTATGCTTCTTATAGCCTAACATTAAAAGTTTCTCTTAATGGGTAGAAACTGGAGACTCTTTAGTAAATATCACTGAAAACACCTGCATGTGATGTTCACTAATGACTATTTCCTCTATTCAGAGCTCACATTAAGAGGGTGTTCAGAGAGGATGGGTGTTCTCTCTCTACTTGGTAAATATATTCAGGTAATTTATGTAAAACAGAAATTAAAAGAAATTTCCCCCATACTACATTTTTATCATTCAAGCTAACAATCTGTCCACAGACATTGTAAAGAGAAGAGTAAAAGCAAAGTTTCATTACACAAAAGGTGTCAAAGCTTAATATGCTAAAGATGGCTCAGAGGTAAAGAATCCACCTGCCAACGCAGGAGCCATAAGAGACGTGGCTTCAGTCCCTGGGTCGGGAAGATCCCCTGGAGGAGGAAATGGCAACCCACTCCAGTATTCTTGCCTGGGAAATCCCATGGACAGAGGAGCCTGGTGAGTTACAGTCCATTGGGTCACAAAAGAGTTGGACACCACTTAATTACTAAACAAGAACAGCTGCTGCTGCTGCTAAGTCGCTTCAGTCATGTCCGACTCTGTGCGACTCCATAGACGGCAGCCCACTAGGCTCCCCTGTCCCTGGGATTCTCCAGGCAAGAACACTGGAGTGGGTTGCCATTTCCTTCTCCAATGCATGAAAGTGAAAAGTGAAAGTGAAGCTGCTAAGTCATGCCGACTGTTAGTGACCCCATGGACTGCAGCCTACCAGGCTCTTCTGTCCATGGGATTTTCCAGGCAAGAGTACTGGAGGGGGTGCCATTGCCTTCTCCGAACAAGAACAGCAGATAAGCTAAAGGAAGCTTTTGAGATTGTGTTTAATTCCCACATGAGGCTGACTAAGATGTATGTTTCCTCTAAACCACCATTTCATAAGTTGTTGTAAATATATTTGATTGTGGGTAGTGTCTTATAAGTGACGTTGCTGAAAACATTTGGCTAAGACCTTGGCTGGCCTGGTTGAATCCCAAGTCTGTTACCTTGAGCATGTTACATAACCTCTCTGAGCCCCAGTTCTTACATTTGTAAAATGTATCTGTAAAGTTTCTTAGAGGATATGCATTCAGCTAGGATTTAAGATTGGAAGAATTTCAGGAAACTGGGATGAAGACAAGGTTAAGAAAATGTGAGAATTATAGCATGAGCCAAGAAACAGAAAGTACAGAGAACAGCAAGTAGAATTTATCTTAATTCCTTGAATTTGCAGTGTTTTACAGTTTTTGAAGTGCTTTCCTATATCTTACCTTAATTGTGAATTAAAGCAAAAAAATCATGTGGAGGTTTATAAGAAAAGTATGTTTTATTTTACATAAGAAAAAAGTGCATTGTAGAGAAAATGAATGACTTTAAGTCATTAAGTAATAAATAGAATAATAAATAAATAGAATAATAAATAAGAAATAAGAAGAAATAGAGTCTAAAGCAGAGTAGGTTTACTTGCAATGGTGACATGACTCTTTATAAACACTGCAGATGGACAGTGCATGCAAGTTTGCTCCTAATTGCATGTAAAGAGGGATAACAGAGAAATATCCAAAGATGCAAAGGCTAGTCACAGAGAAACAAAATCTATCTTGGCCTCAAGGGGCACATTAGTGACATCTCGCAATGTCTTCAGTGTTACTCCCCAGCTCTTAACTCAGCTCTCTGGAGGATGGTAAACCTAATTCTAATTAAAGATTTTATTTGATCCAAATGTGCACCGGTACACACCAGCTAAAGAGAATAAGTCAATGACAAATCAGTCAGATGACTGAAAATTGTGATGGTTATAAAATATGTTCACAAATCATTCGATTCTCCTCACTTCTAGGGATAAAGCTTACTTCCCCTCCCTTCCCCTCTGTGGGCTGTTCAGAATGACTGGATTCTAATGAACAGAAGTGAAGGTGTGGTTTTGTGACATGCAGAGACAAGGAGTAAGGACCATTACAGCTTTCTCCTTGCCTTCTCGCTTGGCTCACACATGCTGGGATGTCACCTGTCACATCAGGAAAACAGCTGAGCACCCTTCTGGAGAGACTCATAAACTGAGAAACCAAGGCCTCCTGCCAATAGCTGTGCAAGAGACCTTCTCTTATATGCGTATTCTAGCTGCAATCAAGCCTTTAGACTGAAACTGCTTGACAATCACTGATCTAGAACCACTAAGCCCAACCCCTACAAATTCCTGACCTACAAAAAATTTGAAATACAAAATGAAATAATTTGTTAGGTAGCAAAAAAAAATTAATAAAAAGGTAAACTTGAATACTGTATGAAGACTCAGTATCAGTTCAGTAGCTCAGTCATGTCTGACTCTCTGCGACCTCATGAAGCACAGTAGGCCAGGCCTCCCTGTCCATCACCAACTCCCAGAGTTTACCCAAACTCATGTTCATTGAGTTGGTGATGCTGTCTAACCATCTCATCTTCTGTTGTCCCCTTTTCTCCTGCCTTCAATCTTTCCCAACATCAGGGTCTTTCAAAAGAGTCAGCTCTTCTTATTAGGTGGCCAAAATATTGGAGTTTCAGCTTTAACATCAGTCCTTCCAAAGAACACCCAGGACTGATTTCCTTTAGGATGGACTGGATGCATCTCCTTGCAGTCCAAGGGACTCTCAAGAGTCTTCTCCAACACCACAGTTCAAAAGCATCAAATTCTTCAGCACTCAGCTTTCTTTATAGTCCAACTCTCACAACTATACATGACTACTGGAAAAACCATAGCCTTGACTACATGGACTTTTGTGGACAAAGTAATGTCTCTGCTTTTCAATATGCTATCTAGGTTGGTCATAACTTTTCTTCCAAGGAGTAAGCATCTTTTAATTTCATGGCTACAATCACCATCTGCACTAATTTTGGAGCCCAAAAAAATAAAGTTAGCCTCTGTTTCCACTGTTTCCCAGTCCATCTGCCATGAAGTGATGGGACCAGATGCCATGTCTTAGTTTTCTGAATGTTGAGCTTTAGGCCAACTTTTTACCTGTCCTCTTTCACTTTCATCAAGAGGCTCTTTAGTTCTTCTTCACTTTCTGCCATAAGGGTGGTGTCATCTGCATATCAGAGGTTATTGATATTTCTCCTGGCAATCTTGATTCCAGCTTGTGCTTCTTCCAGCCCAGCGTTTCTCATGATGTACTCTGCATGTAAGTTAAATAAGCAGGGTGACAATATACTGCCTTGACGTCCTCCTTTTCCTATCTGGAAACAGTTAGTTGTTCCATGTCCATTTCTAACTGTTGCTTCCTGACCTGCATACAGGTTTCTGAAGAGGCAGGTCAGGTGGTCTGGTGTTCCCATCTCTTTCAGAATTTTCCACAGTTTACTGTGATCCACACAGTCAAGGGCTTTGGCATAATCAATAAAGCAGAAATAGATGTTTTTCCGGAACTCTCTTGCTTTTTTGATGATCCAGCGAATGTTGGAAATTTGATCTCTGGTTCCTCTGCCTTTTCTAAAACCAGCTTGAACATCTGGAATTCCACAGTTCATGTTTTGCTGAAGCCTGGCTTGGAGAATTTTGAGCATTACTTTACTAGTGTGTGAGGTGAGTGCAATTATGTGGTAGTTTGAGCATTCTTTGGCATTGCTTTTCTTTGGGATTGGAATGAAAACTGACCTTTTCCAGTCCTATGGCCACTACTGAGTTTTCCAAATTTGCTGACATATTGAGTGAGGCACTTTCACAGCATCATCTTTCAGGATTTGAAGTAGCTCAACTGGAATTCCATCACCTCCACTAGCTTTGTTAGTAGTGATACTTCCTAAGGCCCACTTGACTTCACATTCCAGAATGTCTGGCTCTAGGTGAGTGATCACACATCGTGATTATCTTGGTCATGAAGAACTTTTTTGTACAGTTCTTCTGTGTATTTTCCCCACCTCTTCTTAATATCTTCTGCTTCTGTTAGGTATCTACCATTTCTGTCCTTTTGTGACCCAATCTTTTCATGAATGTTCCCTTGTATCTTTAATTTTCTTGAAGAGATCTCTAGTCTTTCCCATTCTATTGGTTTCCTCTATTTCTTTGTATTGATCGCTGAGGAAGACTTTGTTATCTTCCTTGCTATTATTTGGAATTCTGCATTCAAATGGGTATATCTTTCCTTTTCTCCTTTGCTTTTTGCTTCTCTTCTTTTCAAAGCTATTTGTAAGGCCTCCTCAGACAGCCAGTTTGCTTTTTTGCATTTCCTTTTCTAGGGGATTGTCTTGATCCTAGTCTCCTGTACAATATCATGAACCTCTGTCCATAGTTCATCAGGCACTCTGTCTATCATATCTAGTCCCTTAAATCTATTTCTCACTTCCACTGTATAATCATAAGGGATTTGATTTAGGTCTTACCTGAATGGTCTAGTGGTTTTCTCCTCTTTCTTCAAGTTCAGTCTGAATTCGGCAATAAGAGTTCATGATCTGAGCCACAGTCAGCTCCCGGGCTTGTTTTTGTTGACTGTATAGAGCCTCTCCATCTTTGGCTGCAAAGAATATAATCAATCTGATTTCAGTGTTGACCATCTGGTGATGTCCATGTGTAGAATCTTCTCTTGTGTTTATGGAAGAGGGTGTGTTCTTGACCAGTGGGTTCTCTTGGCAAAACTCTATTAGCCTTTGCCCTGCTTCTTTCTGTACTGCAAGGCCAAATTTGCCTGTTACTCCAGGTGTTTCTTGACTTCCTACTTTTGCACTCCAGTCCCCTAGAATGAAAAGGACATTTTTGGGGGGTGTTAGTTCTAAAAGGTCTTGTAGGTCTTCATAGAACCATTCAACCTCAGCTTCTTTAGCATTTCTGGTCAGGGTATAGACTTGGATTACTGTGATATTGAATGGTTTACCTTGGAAACGAACAGAGATCATTCTGTTGTTTTTGAGATTGCATCCAAGTACTGCATTTCAGACTCTTTTGTTGACTATGATGGCTACTCCATTTCTTCTAAGGGATTCCTGCCCATAGTAGTAGGTAAAATGGTCATCTGAGTTAAATTCACCATTCCAGTCCATCTTAGTTCACTGATTCCTAGAATTTCGACGTTCACTCTTGCCATCTCCTGTTTGACCACTTCCAATTTGCCTTAATTCATGGACCTAACATTCCAGGTTCCTATGTGATATTGCTCTTTACAGCATCCGTCCTTGCTTCTACCACCAGTCCCATCTACAACTGGGTGTTGTTTTTGCTTTGGCTCCATCCCTTCATTCTTTCCGTAAGTATTTCTCCACTGATCTCCAGTAGCGTATTGGGCACCTACCGACCTGGGGAGTTCATCTTTCAGTGTCCTATCTTTTGCCTTTTCATACTGTTCATGGGGCTCTCAAGGCAAGAATACTGAAATGGTTTGCCATCCCCTTTTCCAGTGGACCACATTCTGTCAGACCTCTCCACCATGACCCATCTGTCTTGGGTGGCCCCACACGGCATGGCTTAGTTTCATTGAGTTAGACAAGGCTGTGGTCCCTGTGATCAGATTGGCTAGCTGTCTGTGATTGTGGTTTCAGGCTGTCTGCCCTCTGATGCCCTCTCTCAGCGCCTACCATCTTCCTTGGGTTTCTCTTACCTTTGACGTGCGGTATCTCTTCATGGCTGCTCCAGCAAAGCACAGCTGCTGCTCCTTACCTTGGACGTGGGATAGCTCCTCTCAGCCATGGCCTCTGAGCTTGGGCGTGGGGTAGCTCCTCTTGGCCACCGCCACTGAGCTTGGGCATATGAAGACTCTCTTCCATCAAAGGGCAGAAATCATGACTGAATTTGGGTTGTTAGGGAATAGGATTCTTCCTTGACTATTTTGTAACCTGACCTAGAAGCATACACAGTAATTAAACAAGGAAGTACAAAGAATCCTGAGCCTGATCCAGCTAACTTTTGATGACTAATCTCTCCCTACAGAGAGAGAACTATGGAAAATTCTGAAAGAGACGGGAATACCAGACCACCTGACCTGCCTCTTGAGAAACCTATATGCAGGTCAGGAAGCAACAGTTAGAACTGGACATGGAACAACAGACTCGTTCCAATAGGAAAAGAAGTACGTGAAGGCAGTATATTGTCACCCTGCTTATTTAACTTCTGTGCAGAGTACATCATGAGAAACGCTGGGCTGGAAGAAGCACAAGCTGGAATCAAGATTGCCAGGAGAAATATCAATATGGCAGAAAGTGAAGAGGAACTAATGAGCCTCTTGATGAAAGTGAAAGTGGAGAGTGAAAAAGTTGGCTTAAAGCTCAACATTCAGAAAATGAAGATCATGGCATCTGGTCCCATCACTTCATGGGAAATAGATGGGGAAACAGTGGAAACAGTGTTAGACTATATTTTGTTGGGCTCCAAAATTAGTGCAGATGGTGATTGCAGCTATGAAATTAAAAAATGCTTACTCCTTGGAAGAAAAGTTATGACCAACCTAGATAGCATATTGAAAAGCAGAGACATTACTTTGCCAACAAAGGTCCATCTAGTCAAGGCTATGGTTTTTCCTGTGGTCATGTATGGATGTGAGAGTTGGACTGTGAAGAAGGCTGAGCACCAAAGAATTGATGCTTTTGAACTGTGGTGTTGGAGAAGACTCTTGAGGGTCCCTTGGTCTGCAAGGAGATCCAACCAGTCCATTCTGAAGGAGATCAGCCCTGAGATTTCTTTGGAAGGAATGATGCTAAAGCTGAAACTCCAGTACTTTGGCCACTTCATGTGAAGAGTTGACTCATTGGAAAAGACTGATGCTGGAAGGGATTGGGGGCAGGAGGAGAAGGGGACGACAGGATGAGATGGCTGGATGGCATCACTGACTCGATGGACGTAGGTCTGAGTGAACTCCTGGTGTTGGTGATGCACAGGGAGGCCTGGCGTACTGCGATTCATTGGGTTGCAAATTTGGACAAGACTGAGCGACTGAACTGAAATGAACTGAAGATATATATACTCGGCATGTTAGGCCACGTTTTCTAAGACACGCTAAACTTAAAGGAGAAAAGTAAAAGCTGCTTGTTGTAAAAACCTTCCCCTAAGTCCCTCTGCCGGAGAAGGCAGTGGCACCCCACTCAGTACTCTTGCCTGGAAACTCCCATGGACAGAGGAGCCTGATGGGCTGCAGTCCATGGGGTTGCTAAGGGTTAGGCACGACTGAGCGACTTTCACTTTCACTTTTCACTCTCATGCACTGGAGAAGGAAATGGCAACCCACTCCAGTGTTCTTGCCTGGAGAATCCCACAGATGGAACAGCCTGATAGGCTGCCGTCTATGGGGTCGCACAGAGTCGAGTCGGACACGACTGAAGCGACTTAGCAGCAGCAGCAAGTCCCTCTGCGTCCACCCAAGCCCGAGGAGGGCCTGCAGAAACCTGAGGCCTGCCAGGCCACCTCGGACTTTGGGAAGAATGAGAGAATCAGGTCACAAAACGTGCGTGCACCGTGCAGCTCAAGGACAAGGGAAAAACTTCAAAGCAAAGAAAACAAAATTGGAGCTTCTGAGGATATGAAGTTCGGCCCCCAGGGGAGGGTGGTGAATGAGCAGCAACAATCCTCTCCCTTATTGCAGCCCCGCGTCCGGCCCGAAGGCTGGGCCACTGCGCCTGCGCTGGGAAGGCGGGCCCGTTGCGTGTGGGCGGGGCGGGGCGGGGCCAGGAGCGCGCGAGATTTGAACTTGTAGGAGGAGCTGCGTATCTCCGCTGAGGGGAAGTTACGCGGCGGTTTTCTCGGCTGGCTTTGCAGCTTGGTGGGGCGCAGCGCGGGCCCGGGCGATGGTGGAAGGCCCGGGGTGTACTCTAAATGGAGAGAAGATTCGGGCGCGTGTGCGCCCGGGCCAGGCGGTGACTGGCGTGCGGGGCCGCGCGCTGCGGGGCCTGGCGGGGCCGGGCTCGCCGCCCGCCGCCTCCGGGCCTGCGGGCTCCTCACAGGTGAGCAGCTTCCGTGTCTCGCTAGGGGACCAGCAGTGAGAGAGAGCGCAGAAAGCCCATCAGGTTTCCAGGGTCCACAGTGCTTTAGCTCTGGTCAAGGCTTCCTGCCGCTGCTGCTAAGTCACTTCAGTCGTGTCCAGCTCTGTGCGACCTCGTGAACAGCAGCCCCCAGGCTCCTGTCCACGGGAGTGCCCAGGCAAGAATACTAGAGTGGGTGTCATTTCCTTCTCCACGTGGCTTCCTGGGGCTTCGCCTTTCCCAACAGGTACCTTGACCGCACCTGAGGGAGAGTGCCCTACTAGTGCGCCTGCGCGGTTGAGGGTTGGTTGCTGGACTGCCGAGTTAAGGCCGCATTGGAGATGCCCAGGTGGGAAGTGATGGAAGGTGTTTTATTCCATGCCACCTTGCTTGGCTTCTTTACAACCCAGCAAAAGATGGTTTCCTTCTGTCCATAGCTGCATTTGCTGCTGCTAATATTGTCAGATATTAGCTGCTGTTAATATTATCAGATGCCTGCAACCTGTTTTTTTTTTTTTCTGTTTGTTTTTCACGTTTTAAAAACAGTAAGCTTGTAGGATAAAATACAACTAATATGTAATCCTACAATTTCACACAGAAGATTTGGCACCACGCTGTCTACTCAGCTCAGTATTGCCATCTAATGAAGGGGCAGAACCATTTTGGATCCCTTAAGTGAATTTATTTCTTTTTAAAGGAAGTTGTAGCACAGCTTCTTGCCACTCAGGCATGCATTGCAGGTGGTGTGATTTTCATTTGGTAAGAACTTAGAACTTGTACTGAAAATATTCTGATTAAACCTCGTGCCTTGAAAGCCCTTCACATGTACGGATGATTGTATTTCATGAATGCATGCATTATTGCACTGTACTTCAGTTTCTCCTGCAAAGCTTCATCATAGCCTTTGGTCTTGGAAGAAAAAGTTGCTTGCTATGAAATTAGCATATGCTTACAACTTGAAAGAAATGAAGTTCTAAGTCTGAGTAAATACATTTTCAAACTTGGACAAAGAGTAATTTTTGCACCTCTTTCCAATTGCCCTTGTGTTTTATTTATTTTGACTATATGTCAGTTAGTACTCTGTACCTGTTCTTTTATTATAGTGTTTCTTTCAAAATCATTTCAGGATACCACAGAGATGAATCCTGAGTAGTCTCTTAAGAGTATTAATGTTATAGAAAAATCACTCATTCAGCAGAATTTTGAACACTCAAGGAATCTCGGTAACAGAAACTAACACTTCCCCTTGTGGAGGCTATTCTTTAGTTGGGAAGATACATAGACATTCATTAGGTGAAAACAGAAAGAAATGTAAGATGATAAATTCTCTAAAGTAAAGATACATGGGTTCCATGAGAACTTACAGGAAGTTCAGGGATGGCTTTGCTGAGAAAGTAACAATTAAGCTGAAGTGTGAAAGGTGACGAGATACCTAGATCTGAACTGAAGGTTGGCAGGTGGAACACTGCAGGCAATAGCAAAGAAAGAAATCTGGTGTGGCTGGAAAGGGGAAGATGAGATACAGAGAACGTGGTTTGAAATAAGACAAAATTGAGATTGCTGGTCGAAGTCAGATCCTGGGAATCTTTGCATAAATTTGTAGGGACTCTACTCATTCTGGAAAAATGGGGGTCTTTGAACGGTGTTAAGATCCAGTGACACTTTGAAAGATCATTCTCCTTGCAAAGGAAAATTATAAGACTGGCAGAAAGCCAGGGTACATGCTGCCTTCTCAGGTAAGGATTACAGGAATCGGAGAAGGCTTCCTGGAGCACAGAGGAGGGGGCTGGTGACAGAAATGAAGAGAAGGGAACAGAATTGCTATTTTGGAAGTAAAAGGAATAGGATGTGGCAGTGGATATGGCATGAATATGTTATGGATATCATAATTTACATCATTAAACAATAATATATTCTGTATTAAGTTTTAAGCTATTACTAGCTCCCGAGGATACAAGATGAGTCAGATAAACTTACTTCCTTGAGAATCCCATTTAATGTTTTAAATAGACATTACATCATTGGTCTTCAGGCCAGACCAGCATGAACATTTCCTTTCCGTTTATGATTATCTTCAGTTCCAAGACATAAAGTGCTTTTGAAGAACTGTTATATATCATTTCATTATAAAAAATAATAACCCCATCATAAAGGATTAACCTGATTCTACAGATAAGGAATGTGAAGCTTGAAGGAGTTTAAATAATTAAGTTGCCTGGTGTCACATGACTAGGAAGGGCTGAACCAGGTTTAATCTTTCTTCTTTCAAACTCCAAAGCCTACAATTTTAACCATAGTTCCCCTCAGTTATAAAAGGTTCAGTAGGAAAATGACTGGTTCATTTTGGCAAGAATACCATTCTGCTCAGCATATAGTGGTGACTACTTATTAGTCAGAGAAGTGAGACGTTAAGTTTTTGGCTGTGTCTGCCACCATTATTACTTTTGTTCAGTTTAGCCAGTTGGCTTACCTACTTTGGTAATGCTAATGGCTTCCATTCCCATATTCACAATGCAGCGTGATAATATAATGTAGACGCTTCATCAGTGGTTGGGAAATTAATAATATCACTTGGAAGCAATCACTGAACATTACTATATTTAATACTTTGACATAAAGAGGTATTAAAAGTTGGAATAGGTCTTTATGATTTGGAATCAAGAATCTTGTTCTATGGGAACTGGCTTTGAAAATCAATATGAAATGAATAACTCCTTTGTGAAAATCAATATGGAATTAATAATCCCTTTATCTTTGGGAATATTCTAAATATTTTGCCATAGCTTCACTTTATGGGCCCTTGATCTAAAGAAATAATCTTTGTAAACCTGAAGGGTCTTTGCATTTTAGAGGGGCATTGAATCCATAGTGTTAGTTGCTCAATTGTGTCTGACTTTTTTGAGAGGGGCATTGAATCCATAGTGTTAATCGCTCAATTGTGTCTGACAGGCTTCTCTGTCCATAGAATTCTCCAGGCAAGAATACTAGAATGGGTAGTCATTCCCTTTTCCAGGGGATCTTCCTGACCCAGGGATTGAACCTGGGTCCCCCAAACTGTGGGCAGATTCTTTACTGATTGAACCACTAGGGAAGCCCTATAGTAAATCTCATCAAAACATGGTAGGTTGTCACAGATCTCTGGCATGATCACTACTTAAATAGGTGATCCCATGTTTCCTAGACCTTTATGTAAAGCTATTTAAAGGTTTCTGCTACGACTTGAAATCATTAGTTTTCACAAGGCAGCAGCTGAAAAATAATAACTGCATATGATCTTCTTTATATTGCAATAAACATGAAAAAATACAAAGGAGAGTTAAATAAATACTAATTGGGCATTTAAAATAAATGTGTTAAACTCCAGATAATCATTATACCAAAAAGAAGAACCCCACCTGTGTAGCTACTGTTGTAATGAATCAGCTACTGTGGCCTGTAGTCGTTCTCTTGGCTCAAGGTTGAAGTTCATGGAGAACATGTTCTAAGGCATGTCTCCTTGTGACAGGTGACTCCCATTTTGAAGAAGAAAGCTTAGCCACAGAAGCCCAGCGTTTGCTAGTCGTGCATGCACTATATTACTTCTGAGTTTTGATCCACTGTCTTGTCAGCATAAAATTATGCAATTCTGTAAGCACATCGTATAAAACTCTGCTGGAGCTTTTGGAACCTTATGGTAAGAAACAACACTGGAATATAAATGAACATGTCTGCTTAATGAGCTGTGAAGAGTCAATCCTTCGATTTTAATTGTTGGGTGGATACAATATTTTGGTGAAATCGGTGTGTAATCTGCATATGTTTTCAGTTTCCTTTCACAAAACAGAATATGAAACATAGTCTATAAGCATTCATTTCATTTGAAACATGATCCTCTGGCTACTCTCTCTCTCCTTAAGATTTGATATATGTATGTAATATGCTAGCTATTCTTACTCATCTTGATATACCCTTCACAGTGTCTCAGAGTTATTTAGTAAACATTTGAATGGATCTAGAAGAGCAAAGTTTTAAATAGTGCAAAAATAGTTTTGATGAAAGATTTAAAAATAAATTCAATTTGGAATCTTTCTCTATGAGTGTGTATTTTGTTATGCATGTTAAATGGAAATTTCTATTAAAAGAAAATAATGGAGCCACATAATAAAAGTTTATCTCCCTCCTTTCTCTTTATAATGGAGGAAGTGGAAATCATAATTCATTTGATTGCCATTATATGAAGGAATGAGCTAATCCACAGAATTAATTTTCTAGCTAAATGAAGCTTATTCGTTTAAATCTAAAAAGAGGTTTTTTAACTTGTATAGAACATGCATAATAGTATTTGCTTACATTATTCCATGGATCTGGGTAATGGTTTCATCTTAATGACTCAGGATCATTACTACCAGCATTCAGCATGACATGGAGTCATGGAGCAAGAGTGAACAGAGAACGGTTAAGGAAACTCAGGGAGATGATTCTCCACAGCCATTGGAGCTTTTGCTGCTGCTGCTACTGCTAAGTCACTTCAGTCGTGTCCGACTCTGTTCGACCCCATAGACGGCAGCCCACCTGGCTCCGCCGTCCCTGGGATTCTCCAGGCAAGAACACTGGAGTGGGTTGCCATTTCCTTCTCCAATGCATGAAAGTGAAAAGTGAAAGTCAAGTCGCTCAGTTGTGTCCGACTCTTAGTGACCCCATGGACTGCAGCCTGCCAGGCTCCTCCATCCATGGGATTTTCCAGGCAAGAGTACTGGAGTGGGGTGCCATTGCCTTCTCCGATTGGAGCTTTTAGTGAACCTTAAGGTGTTGGGGATGATGTAGAGAAAACATCTGATCATCTTGATTTTTCAATTCCAGCTCCTTTGTTGCTTATATTCACATCTTTGCCTATTTGGTCAGAATCAGATTATAGGACACATAAAACTCTTAGCTTAGTGCTGTAGTAGTAGTGTTAGTCACTCAGTTGTGTCCGACTCTTTGTGACTCTGTGGGCTGTAGCCTGCCCGCCAGGCTCCTCTGTCCATAGGATTCTCCAGGCAAGAGTACTGGAGTTCACTGCCATTCCCTTCTCCAGGGATCTTCCTGACCCAGGGATCGAACCCGGGTCTCCTGCATTGCAGGCAGATTCTTTACTGTCTGAGCTGCAGTAAATGTCCTGGTAATTGTTCCTTTTTCTCCCCAATCAGAGCTTTCTCACCAGACCCACCTATCTGATGATGACTTTATGAAGGGGTGTAATCTTTTGGTGTGTAACCATATTGTGTATAAAACATTTAGCTCTGAGTAAGTGCTTATAGCCTCTGCTCTTACAAAATTGTAGAACAGATTTTTATGTAAAGACCTCTTTTGGGGGGCTTAGAGACCATTTTAAAGTTAGGTTTTTTTGATAGTTTAAATGAATAGATAAGTGGCTTGTGATTACTAAAAGTATTATTGTATTGGGGGTAAAAAGCATGTGAGGGACAAAAAAGAGAGACTGTGATTGTAAATATGGTATATTTTTCCTCTCTAGGGGAAATATGTAACTGAGCTAGAGTTGAACCATTTATCTGTGGAAAAGTCTTATTCTGTTCTCAAAAGTTCATCTTCCTTGTTCGCCCATGGATAGGCAGGATAAATGGTAATCAGCCCAATAAATCATGTACTGTCTCCAAAGATATATGTTGTTTTGATGATCTCCTATTATTAAGCCACTTGAAAATGGGAAGGTGAACCCTTCTCAATCATACTTAAAATTGTAGCAAAGGATATTTTCTTCTCTTATTTCAGGGGAAAGAAAAAAGAATGAAATGTTCAGGTAATACAGTAACAAGTTTATAAGGGTCAAAATGAGAAAGTCAGGTATATATTAGACAATTGTGTATAGTTACAGCAAAGATAATAGGCTTGTGGAAATTAATTTTTGAATTTGCATGGGCTGCTGAATCTTGTATGAAGAGGTGATAACCCCAGGTTCTACAGTAGGACAAGTGAATCACTTGTAATTCTTAGGTTTATTGCAAAAGCCTTGCCCCGTTTGTACATAAGAGCTCTCAAAATAAATGGAACAAACCATCACTGGTACATAAGAATTTCTCTCTCAGATGGCGTTTTGAAAGAAAAAGTTAAAAATGTATGCAGGTGCTTGAGATGGTCAGTTATAAGTTGAAATTTTTATTTTGCCTGGAGTATATTCTCTAGAGCAGATTATTTTAGAAATGATAGTGTACTGGGGATCAGGTGATTTGGGTCAAGTGCCCACATGATAGACAATTTGTATCATCTCCCTCAAAACCCAAATAAGGTATTAGAATAGATGTTTTAAAGCAGTCATTTAAATGCTAAGTAAACATCTTAAGTAAAAACCAGGGCAGGCTGGGACTGGTTGATGAAATCCTAAACCTTCCTGTAAAGTTCTTTTTACTTAATGGGAAATTCTGATTAACTATAATATTTTACATACATCTAGCTTTTGGTAGTAACTTAGTACTCCTATATTTAAGCCTTATTTCTTTGAAGATAATTAGAAAATAAGAGGCTAGGATGTTAATAATTCTCAAAGCAGCTAAAACAGTTGGTGGAACAGAAGTTTTTGCCAAGAAACCTTGGGAAAGGTATAGCAAGATGGGGATGATGGGTGGGGAATACCAAGAGGGAAGGAGGAAGGGATCTGGTTCATCCCACAGATGTTTCCTGAGCTCCAGGCATTGTGTGAAGCGCCCAGGGATAAGGAAACACCATAGTTGCTGTCCACAAGGAGCTCACAGACAAATAAGGGAGAAACACGAGTCACAGCACTTGTTCAGTTGTTAAGTGCCAGCACAGCGGTTGTAGAAAGCCCTGTGCTGGGTCTGGCAGGTAGAAAGCCTCAAGATGATTTTGCTTCCCAGGCAGGGAAATTCTAGTCCCAGTGAGTGTACTGGAGTATATAACGAGTGACAAACCGTGTATGTGAGCAGGGAAGAGGTTATGCTAACATGTCTTTTTAATTCCCAAGCACCTCATCAAGTATTAAAAAACTAATTCTGACACACAGTTGAGCCAAGGTTCGCAGCGTCTGTAGCTGGAGCAGGCTGTGCCGCAGAAGTCATCGGATGGTGTCAGGTCTGTGTGTTTCCACAGCTCTGGCCTCTCCACCTGTGATCGTTCTCCACCTGCCCTCTGCTGACGTCTGTATTGTCACAGTCACCTTCACCTTCTTCAGGCCCAAACCATCTTTTTTCAGTATTTGTAGAGACTTTAATATCATCCCTTTCCACATTCTGTTTTTGGTGTCCTATTCTGTGTTATTTTTGATTATAGAGACTAGAGTACAAAACCAGGACACCTGGTGAAGATTTGGCTCTGGTTCCTTGCAGCTCTGTCCATCAGGATACCATGGTTCACTTCTCATGGACAGTTGTGTGAAGAGACTTACTGGTGTCATGCATTTTAAGTATATTGGCATTTGTGTTTTTTGACTCATCCTCCTATGTACAAGCAATTTATGTCTAAGGGCACATGCTCCTCTTTGTCTGTTAATAAGTGGTCCAGGAACCCTAAAGTTTGGGAGGGCCTTCTGCTGAATCCTCCTTTGGCTGGAGAGAATTTCCCATGGTCAGATCCATTAGACTTCCTACAACCTCCAGTGGTTGGCAGTAATTGGACAGCATGTAGATGCTTACTCCAGGACAGCCTGCGGTGTCTAACAGATTAATACTGTATGGAAAAGCTCTTTTTTAACCTGCCCCTCAATCTTCATCTAGAGGCATTTCAGCTGTGCTCTCCATTAGCTACACATGGAACCAAACTCCCTCAGGACTGTAGGAACTAATAGGGCTATTTAGCACAGAGTTAGAAATTTCCCAGGGAAAATCTAGGATAAAAATCAGGATAAGCTAGATTTGGATTTCTTCCTAATAGACATTATTAGGAACCCTGGCATTTAACTTTGAGCAAGAAAAAATAGAGGCTTTCATTAAGAACCCATACTTCCCCCCTCCCCAGGGTTTTATGGTTTCTTTTAATTTATACCTTCTGAAATGGATGTTACAGTGGTTTAAGAATAAGTGGCACAAAAATTTTCAATATGAATTGTACTCAGAGATTTTGCTTAGCTAATTATAACAAAACCCAATGATGTGTTACTGTTGATTTACATCTGGGTGTTTTGATAATGGGGCAGTTTTAGATGGCCCAGCTTAGTCATTGAACAGTGAGCAGTTATCCTTACAGAGTGGGAAACTTCCCCAGAAAATTATCTGGTTTTCAGATATCTAGAATAAGGCCTCACAAGGCCTCACACATAGTAGAAAGTCAACAAGCTTTTCTAAAATGAATAAATCCAGTTCAACAGCCCTGAATGATACATTTTTTATGTGGAGGGGTGTGTCCAGATGCCACCTGCCATCTTTATCCTTAGAGGATGTCAAAGTCGTGAACACAGCCAAGTGAGTAGCGTGAACTGTGGTAGCTGTTGGCTGAGAATTTTAAACTAAATGGTGTTAAGTTCTTGCAAAATGGTTAACTTAGTGCTGTGAGCAGACTTCCAGGGAGACATTAGGGACCCATTTACTATTTTATTAGATGTGGTGACACTGCTGTCTATTTCAAGGGTTATCGTCTCTGTCTCTGCCATGAGCCATTACAGAACTTGGTAAAGCCAGATCAAGGAAAGAAAAGGAGATCTGAACACTGGGGTCACGGTGCACACAGGTGCTTAGGGAAACATAGGGATGCGCACTCAACCTGGAACAGGAGAGACTCCCTCACAAGGGAATCAAGCACAGGCTGTGAGGGTTCTGTATGTCCCAGAAAGGAAGTATCCTGGGTTCACGGCAGGGCGAAGGGTGTGTGGACTGTCATGGTGACCTTTTCCTGCATATTGGATAGATGATGGGTTTTAGAGTTAACTTGTTAAGCTTAAAGGAAGATGCAAACACTGGGGTGACAGTCACAGCACGCTTTCTCCTAACCAAAAAGTGGGAGATGCTGCTGTGGTGTCCAGGGCTGTGCGTGTGAACCAGGGCCAGGTTCCCACCTGGCCTTCCCCGGGAACCCTAATAAAAGCCAGAGGACTTCAGAGCACATGGTTAAAACCAGTTGCTAGTACAGGATACTGGGAGGGATAAGAGGCTGTTGGCTCTAGAGTGACAGAGACACAGGCCCCCGAACCATTAATTTAGAAAAGGAAGATTTAAAAGGTCATAAGACATCATGGCCCCAAATCCTGAAAAATACAAAACCTAGTGTATGTTGAGGCAAAGGTTATTCAAAACGGGTCTATATCTGCTCTATTCATCATCAGCTTCAGAGTCTCTGGGCTAATATGTGAGAAGTTTTAACTACTAATTGGTTGTCATGGAAACCCACCTCAAAACTGCTATCTTAATCTGCACTTGGTTTGAATATATGCAAGAGACAGCAAAAAGTCTTGTTCAGCAGAAAAATACCAAATTCTTGGTGCTTCTAAGTTTAGGGTTCTGATTGATTCATTTATATAAATAAGGCAAATGTGAAAAAATGTTTTTCCCTCATTGAGTACTCAGGCTTGTTGTGCCAGTGCTCGATAACCACTGATTGGTGCTAGAGTTCATCCAGCTCTTTGTGATCTCATGGAATGCAGCACCCCAGGCTTCCCTGTCCGTCACCAACTCCTGGAACTTGTTCAGACTCATGTCCATTGAGTTAGTGATGTCATCCAAACATCTCATCCTGTCGTCCCCCTCTCCTGCCTTCAGTCTTTCCCAGCATCAGGGTCTTTTCAAATGAGTCAGGTGGCCAAAGTATTGGAGTTTCCCATGAGGTGGCCAAAGTATTGGAGTTTTAGCTTTAACATCAGTCCTTCCAATGAATATTCAGGATTGCTTTCTTTTAGGATGGACTGGTTGGATCTCCTTGCTGTCCAAGGGACTCTAAAGAGTCTTCTCCAACGCCACAGTCCAAAACCATCAATTCTTCAGCGCTCAGCTTTCTTTTTGGTCCGAGTCTCACATCCATACATGATTACTGGAAAAACCATAGGTTTGACTAGATGACCTTTGTTGCAAAGTAATGTCTCTGCTTTTTAATATGCTGTCTAGTTTGCTTATAACTTTTCTTCCAAGAAGCAGATGTCTTTTAATTTCATTGCCGCAGTCGCCACCTGCAGTGATTTTGGAGCCCAAGAAAATAAAATAAAGTCTGTCACTGTTTCCATTGTTTACCAATCTATTTGCCATGAAGTGATGGAACTGGATGCCATGATCTTAGTTCTGTGAATGTTGAGTTTTAAGCCAACTTTTTCACTCTCCTCTTTCACTTTCATCAAAAGGCTCTTCAGTTCCTCTTCGCTTTCTGCCACTAGAGTCTAGGTATCGTCTGCATATCTGAGGTTATTGATATTTCTCTCACAGTCTTGATTCCAGCTTATACTTCATCCAGCCCAGCATTCGCATGATGTACTGTGCATAGAAGTTAAATAAGCAGGGTGACAATATACAACCTTGACATACTCCTTTCCCAATTTGGAACCAGTCTGTTGTTCCATGTCTGGTTCTAACTGTTGTTTCTTAACCTACTACAGATTTATCAGGAGTCAGGTAAAGTGGTCTGGTGTCGCCATCTCTTTAAGAATTTCCACAATTTGTCATGATCCACACAATCAGAGGCTCTGGCATAGTCAATAAAGCAGAAGTAGATGTTTTTCTGGAACTCTCTTGCTTTTTCTATGATCCAAATGATGTTGGCAGGCAATTTGATCTCTTGTTCCTCTTGCTTTTCTAAGGAAGTTTGAACATCTGGAAGTTCTTGGTTCACGTGTTGCTGAAGAATTTTGAGCATTACTTTGCTAGTATGTGAGATGAGTGCAATTGTGTATGAGCGTTCTTTGGCATTGCCTTTCTTTGTGATTGGAATGAAAACAGCTTTTCCAGTCCTGGGGCCACTGCTGAGTTTTCCAAATTTGCTGGCATATTAAGTGCAGCACTTTGACGGCATCATCTTTTAGGATTTGAAATAGCTCAGCTGGAATTCCATCACCTCTGCTAGCTTTGTTTATAGTGATGCTTCCTAAGTGCCACTTGATGTGAGACTCCAGAATGTCTGGCTCTAGGTGAGTGATCACAGCATTGTGGTTATATAGGTCATTAAGATCCTTTTTGTATAGTTCTTCTGTGTATTCTTGCTCCCTTTCCTTAATATCTTCTGCTTCTGATAGGTCCATACTGCTTCTGTTCTTTATTGTGCCCATCTTTGCATGAAGTGTTCCCTTGGTATCTCTAATTTTCTTGAAAAGATCTCTTGTCTTTCCCATTCTATTGTTTTCCTCTATTTCTTTGCATTGATCACTGAGGAAGGCTTTCTTACCTCTCCTTGCTATTCTTTGGAGCTCTGCATTCAGATGGGTGTATCTTTCCTTTACTCCTTTGTCTTTAGCTTCTTTTTTCTCAGATATTTATAAGCCCTCCTCAGTAACCATTTTGCTTTTTTTCATTTCTTTTTCTTGAGGATGGTCTTGATCCTTGCCTTCTGTACAATGTCATGAACCTCTGTCCATAGTTCTTCAGGCACTCTGTCTATCAGATCTAATCTCTTGAATCTATTTGTCACTTGCACTGTATAATCGTAAGGGTTTTGATTTAGGTCATACCTGAATGGTCTAGTGGTTTCCCCTAATTTCTTAAATTTAAGTCTGAATTTGACAATAAAGAGTTCATGATCTGAGCCACAGTCAGCTCTCAGTCTTATTTTTACTGACTGTATAGAGCTTCTCCATCTTTGGCTGCAAAGAATATAATCAAGCTGATTTTGGTATTGACCATCTGGTCATGATGTCCACGTGTAGAGTTGTCTTTTGTTTTGCTGGAAGAGGATGTTTGCTATGACCAATGTGTTCTCTTGGCAAAACTCTAGTAGCCTTTACTCTGCTTCATTTTGTACTCCAAGGCCAAACTTATCTGTTACTCCAAGTATCTCTTGACTTCCTACTTTTGCATTCCAGTCCCCGATAATGAAAAGGTCATCTTCTTCTGGTGTTAATTCTAGAAGGCCTTGTTGGTCATCACAGAACCGTTCACCTTCAGCTTCCTCAGCATTGTTGGTTGGGGCATAGCCTTGAATTACTGGGTTATGGAATGGTTTGCCTTGGAAACGAACAGATCGTTTTGTTTTTTGAGAGTGCACCTAAGTCCTGCATTTTGGACTCTTGTTGACTGTGAGGGCTACTCTATTTCTTCTGAGGGATTCTGGCCTACCATAGTAGATATACTGGTCATCTGAGTTAAATTCACCTATTCAAGTCCATTTTATTTCACTGATTTCTAAAATGTCCAGGTTCATGCTTGCCATCTTCTGTTAGATCACTTCCATTTACCTTGATTCATGGACCTAACATTCCAGATTCCTGTGCAACATTGTTCTTTACAACATCGGGCTTTACTTCCATCACCAGTCACATCCACAACTGGGCGTGATTTTTGTTTTGTCTCTGTCTCCTTGTTTCTGGTGTTATTTCTCCACTCTTCTCTAGTGGCATACTGTGTCCTTTTGTTCATGAAAGTGAAAGTGAAGTCGCTCAGTCGTGTCTGACTCTTTGCAACCCCATAGACTGAAGCCTACCAGGCTCTTCTGTCCATGGGATTTTCCAGGCAAGAGTACTGGAGTGGGTTGTTTGTAGACAGTATCTAAACTGTTTTATAGTTTCATAATCACAGCATACATACTGCTTGGCTTCTGAAAAAAGCTTTATTTCTGTCATCATTTTCTCTGTCATTATGCATTTTTACTTCAAAGGCTAGTCTATTTCTTTAAAAAAGAAAATGGCTAGTTGGCATGGCTTCTCAGGTGTATGTAAACTCAATGCATTCCTTCCCTTCACCCACAGGAGTCCTGATATTTTATGTCTGTAATTACCTTGGTCTTTTTAATAATGTTCAGTATATATGTTGTAATTTACCAATATGTTGTTTGGTTTCCATGCTGATGGAGGAAGATGTACTGGGTTTCTTTTTCCTTTATTCTGAACATTACAGTTGGGGAGCGGAGAGGAGCAGCCCTGCAGTCAGAATCCCCTCCCCAGAGGGACCCGGGCTCTGCCTCTGACCCTCTGTATCCCACAGAGCCATGAAAACCGGAGGGCTCATGTCTTAATGTCCAGTAAATGCCTTTCTGATACAATCTGGCTCCTTACCTTTGGGGTTCTTTCTCACTTTTACTTGGCTTTTGCCCTCTTTTTCTTTCTTACTGGTTTATGAGTTCATCATCAAAGGTCAAAATTTATTCTTTACCAAAAACTGCTATTTACCTATATTCTTTACCTATTTTATTCTTTACCACATTTAGATGTTTTTATCTGAATGCTCTTCCAAGGACCTTGGCTGTACTTTGGAAACGAAAGACTGTGTGCCCTAGTTTTTAACTTTAAAACATTCATGTCATTTCTCTGTGCCTTATTTTCACATGCACAGAACAGTATAGTCCTGGGAGAAATTCATTTTGATTCTGTGCCAGTGACTTTTTTTCCACTTAATTTTTTTTTTTTTTGGCCTCTCTCTTTAAATAACTGCCTAGTAATTTAACAAAATATATATAAACAGCTGTTTACATTACTCGACTTATTGGAGATGATTCTTCTCATTGGGATGCACCTGAGCATGGAGTAACATAAAAATGTTAAGATTTAAATTATGATTTTTGTTTCAAGTTTGTGTGTTTACACATGTGTATTTTCTCCTAGGCTGCTGCACTGAATAATAATAAAAATTCCAGTCAGGATTTCTTGAGACTGTTTAATGGACATGTTTACAGTGGTGTGGAAACTTTGGGGAAGGAGCTCTTCATGTACTTTGGGCCAAAAGCTTTACGGTAAGATAAACTTGTACAATACATCTGACCTATCTTTAAAGATCTGCAGAAGGCTTTTCTTGCAGTTTGCAGTTTGCTACATGTCACATTTAATCACAGAGAAGGTACTCCATTTTTAAGAGAGCTCTACTACAAGAGGTTGAAATTTTTGAAATTATTGTGGAAAGCAGAAAGTAGAAGAATAAAAGTATGATGTCATCATTACTTGGAGAGCTAGTCAATTTATTAAAAAAAAAAAAAAAAGATAGTCTGGCAAGGTTTCCCAAAGATTGTTAGAACAGTGCATCTCTCTTTCGCTCATCTGCAAACTCTCCTGGTGCCCTTTCCCTCTCTTGTTTTTACCAAATGTTTATTGCATTAGTGACATCATTTTCTTTATGACACCTCCTAGTTTGATTTGAATGTCTCTCCAGATTTATATATTTTTCTCTCTTCCTTCTTTCTCCAAAAGCTTGTACAGAAATGGAACCTTACCTGTATGTTTCAAAAACTTTCCACAGAAATAACTGGTTCTCTGCTGTTTTACAGTGCTTATGGAAATTAGTTGCTGACTTACAGGTTGACTTTGTGATAAAGGTGTTGAAATGTATGTAGTCACCAATCTGATTTTTTGCAAAAAGTATGAAAAAGTCCTATGAAATAATATGTCTGTCAGTTTTGTCTTCTTGGAGTTTAGCTAAGCTATCGCAAACTGTAAACTTTAAACTTTTTAAAATTTTTCTTTTAGATGTTAAACAGTTTTCATCTTCTTGAAAGTTCTGCTATTGGACCCCGTGAAGATGAATAGTGTCATAGATAATATGACTATGTGATTGTTATTTACTGCATCTCAGCTTTTGCTTGTTTTGAGTACTTCAGACTTTACCTAGCTGCTCTTCCTTTGACATGTTCTCTCATTGTCAGCAGCTGCTGTCCTTGGAGAGCACTGTCCCTTCATGGTTTTTCTTTGTCTGGAATTGATAACATCACATAACCTCCCAGTTCATGTAGGAGCAGGCTACATTGTTGTGGTAGTAGATTGATTGATGTGATTGAAAATTCTTTGTTGTGAACAGAGAAGGACGCAATGGGATCCATGTGAGATAGTTGAAAACATTAATATGTTATTGATTCTCTGGTGTGAGGTGCAGATTTATTTCTGTAGAATGAGAGGGAGGTTTTTATCATGTCTTCTCCCCCAGACTGATAAGGGGAATCATTTCTCAGTGAAAGGCTGTCTGTAGGTGTCTGCTGAAGTTCTCAACCAGCGCAGTTGTTCCTCAAACTCAGCGACATAGTACCATCCCTGGCAGGTATGCGTCTCAGCTTATGGATGAGGAGCAGCATGGTCCCTATTTCTTTCCAGTTTCTGCAGCATCAAATACTATTTGATGTGACAATTCAAGGTCACTGGCAGATCAGCTGTTTGAATATGAAGTAAGCAACCTAAAATCAACTGTATTCCCTTTCACGGTTTAACACAAGATAGAGAAATGCTCTCCTGACCTAAGCTGCTCAGGAGAATGAATGACTGTGTCAGAGAAATGGGATCCTGTGTGAGGCTGCAGGTCTGTGAATGTGAGATAGGAACGTTGTCTTCACTTCTGACCTGTTTTCTCCTCACCACGCTGGTCTGCTCTTTCGAAAGCCCATAGCCAGAAACATGCTTAATGATCACTTACAGTATTCCCTCCATAGGCAGCATCTCACAATTAAAACGCCCTTGGATTTTGGTGCATCTTATAGGTCAGGCTGTGAGTCTTCCTGGGAGTCATTTGTTATCAAAGTTAAATACAGGCCTAGCCCTCTGGAGGAGAACCTGCCATGTAAAATCCAAGGTTCAGAAAGGTACAAATTAGATACTGACTATTTCTGTTGCTAAAAGATGTATCTGATTGCTCAAGCACTTAGAACAGTACCAGAAAATAATAAAAATGATTTAACATACATTTATTTTAGGAGCACAGTTGTGGTGTTATGTGTGATTAATACCTATACTGTTTCTAAATATTTTTAGAAGCTTTTAATATGTAACAAAAAAATCATGTTTAACTTTTTGTTAAATATGCATCAAATACTCATTAAAGCAAACTAAGGATAATGAACAAATACGAATAAATGTATACTTTCACAATCCCATTACTGAATAGAATATCTACTAACTGTGGATGTGTATATTGCCGATGCTATGTGTGTGTATATCTGTAAATCTATTCACCCACCCTTCAAGCTGCTATTTTCAATCAAAATGACACAGCTTATGTTGTGGATTAACCTGTATGTAAATATATTTTTAAATGAGTATCTTTTCCAAAAAGAATTTGCTATTTTTAACTTGTGGTTTACATGAATAATTATTACATACATACATACAATAATAGTTACATACATACTCAGAGGCCAAAAGCTGTATCTGAAATATTTTGGAGGTTTTGCCATTTTAGTGAAGCATTATGCATTGTCAGTTTTGTAATTTAGTAATTTATTTGAGAAATGCAAAAGATAATGTGACAGTTTTTTTAGATTGCTGGAAAATCTTTAAGGAATCCATGATATGCTGCATATAAGAGGGTTTTACAGCTTAAACGTAGCTTTGCAATCTGTCACATAACATGTTAGGAAAAGTTGGAATGTAAGAAGGACTCCAAATTTTACACTTTAAAGTAGTAAATACCTACTGTTTGTCCAGTCTGCCCTCTTAACTTTTGGGGACAGCATTTCTTCTGGAAACTGGTTATCTGTCACAGTAACTGGAGAGTTCAATTTAAATTTAGCATTTCTTTTCTAACACAATCGATTGGGTCAGTCTGAGTTTTTTTGTGAACTTTCTCAGCTGGAGCTGAGGAGAGTTAGCCTCTCTGTGATGGAGGGAAGCTGGGATGTGAGGTCTTAGACCTTGTATGTGGCCACTAGCTTGTCCACAAAGACAAGGTAATGGAAGATACAGCCAGTCTCTGTGAAACAGAGAGAGCCCCCACGGCATCTTCATTCCTCATTCCCTCTGTTGCTGAGATCCAGGTTTCCTGCACTGTGATTCTTCAGCCTTCCTAAGAGCCATGAAAGTAAAAAGTGAAAGAAAGTTGCTCAGTCGTGTCCAACTCTGCAACTCCATGGACTGTAGCCTACCAGGCTCCTCCATCCATGAGATTTTCCAGGCAAGAGTACTGGAGTGGGTAGCCATTTCCTTCTCCAGGGTATCTTCCCAACCCAGGGATTGAACCTAGGTCTCCCACATTGTAGGCAGATGCTTTACTGTCTGAGCCACCTGGGAAGACCCATGAGCTAACAAATATCCCTTAATGCCTAAATTTTATGAGTTGAGTTTCTGTCACTTGCAGTCTAAGAAACCTGATCAGTAAAGTGTCTATGGGTTGTTGTTCATTTGCCAAGTTGTGTCCGGCTCTGCGATCCCATGGACTTACAGCAAGCTAAGCTTCCCTATCCTTCACCATCTCCCAAAGTTTGCTCAAACTCATGTGCATTGAGTCAGTGATGCCATCCAACCATCTCATCCTCTGTTAATCCCCTTTTCCTCCTGCCCTCAGTATTCCCCAGCATCAAGGTCTTTTCCAGTGAGTCAGCTATTCCCATCAGGTGGTCAAAGTATTAGAATTTCAGCTTCAGGATCAGTCCTTCCAGTGACTATTCAGGATTGATTTCCTTTAGGATTGACTGGTTTGATCTCCTTGCAGTCCAAGGGACTCTCAAGAGTCTTCTCCAACACCACAGTTCGAAAGCATTAATTCTTTGGCGCTCAGCCTTCTTATGGTCCAGCTCTCACTTCCATACATATGATTACTGGAAAAACCGTCGCTTTGACTATATGGACCTTTGATGGGAAAATGATGTCTCTGCTTTTTAATATGTTGCATAGGTTTACACATCTTTTGATTTCATGGTGCAATCACTGTCTGCAGTGATTTAAGAACCCCCCAAAATAAAATCTTCCACTGTTTCCATTATTCCCTTTTCTATTTGCCATGAAGTGATAGAACCAGATTCCATGATCTTAGTTTTTTGATTGTTGAGTTTTAAGCCAGCCTTTTCACTATCCTCTTTAACTTTCATCAGGAGCTTCTAAATTCCTCTTCACTTTCTACCATTAGGGTGGTATCATCTGCATATCTGAAGCTGTTGTTATTTCTCCCAGCAATCTTGATTCCAGCTTGTGAGTCATTAACAGCCCAGCATTTTGCATGATGTATTCTGAATGTAAGTTAAATAAGCAGGATGACAGTACACAGCCTTGATGTAACCCTTTCTCCATTTTGAACCAGTCGGTTGTTCCATGTCCAATTCTAACTGTTGCTTCTTGATGTGCATACAGGTTTCTCAGGAGGCAGATCAGGTGGTCTGGTATTCTTATCTCTTTAAGAATTTTCCATAGTTTGTTGTGATCCACACAGTCAGAGGCTTTAGCATAGTCAATGAAGCAGAAATAGATGTTTTTCTGAAATTATCTTGCTTTTTCTATAATCCAACGAATGTTAGCAATTTGATCTCTAGCTCTTCTGCCTTTTCTAAATCCAGCTTGTACATCTGCAAGTTCTTAATTCATGAAAAATAAGGTTTTGAAGCAGTAACTTAATTTTCTATTTTAGTTACCATAATGGTTTATGTGTAACTGGAAAAATATACAATTTTCTTACTATCACTTCAGCTTTTAGTTTGGACAGAATTTTCATATTAAAATTTTGGTTGTAAGTTGCAGAAGTTCAACTTAAACAATTTTAATAATTATCTATTATAAGAATATGAGTGTCTTTTAATACCTAAAGATAATGGATCAGCCTTCAGGTAGAACTGGAAGCAAAGACTAAATGCTATGAGGGCTCTGCATTCCGTGATTCTCTTCCTCTGAAATTCTCTACAGTCTGTGTCTCTGCAGACAGGCCTCCTTTGGCTTTTCTGGTGCCCAGTGCTCTGTCGGTAATATCATAGACAGCTCCCAGCTCCCAGGTCTTCCAGTCCTAATAAGAAACTGATCTCTCTTTGTCCCAAATAAGTTTGTCAGGAGAACTCTGATGAATGCAGCTTGACTCAGGTGTCCATTCCTGAATCAACTGTGTCAAAAGTGTGGAATCAGAGGAAGGGACAGAGACCACCCCTGGTGGGGCCTGGAGCCCACTGTGGCAGGCTGTTATGCACAGTGAATGAGCCCAAGAAACCAGCTGGATTGGGGTGGAGGGAATATGAGATGTCAAGAAATAAGGATCGAATCAATTTTTCCTAAACTGGGTTGATAACAATGAGGAATCTTGAAAACAAATGTGACTCTTGAATGCAAATACAGTAAGGGTGTATGTCCTAGTTTATAAGACATCAGTATGACGATTGTAGTAACAGTACAGGTATTTACTATGCCTTGAAAATGATACTGTTAAGTTTTTCTTAGTTTTAGACAAAGGGTATGTAAAGATAAACAAAATTTGTTTTGTTGGGGCCTGGTTATCACAACAGTTTGCTATTTCATAAAAATTAACTAAAATTTGTTAATTATAAGAAGTTATTTTTATGCACATTTCTCCCTAAATAGATTTGTAAGACCAAAAAAAGGTATACACATGTGTATTTGATCCAGGGTTCTTACTGAGATTACTCCTGCCTTGAATTGGGTCTTAACCTTTGAGATTTTATATGTGGATGCAGTTTCATTATAGAAAATGATTTAGAATCCACTTTATGAGCCATGCAGCTGAAAAGATTTTAGGTATGATGGCTTCTGGGCATGACAGTTGTACACCTTTCACTGGGGTTGAACCTCCATAAGCTAAATTATAGAGTACTTACAGGCACACATTTTTCCTTCAAGAACTATGGGGCATGTAAAATGCATATATGATTGATAGTAGGGCACGCAGAGTTTAAAACCCACATTTTTAAAGTTAGACTGGTTAACCTTGCACAATACTATAACATGGTGCTTTGGAATTAGAAGCATAGAGCAGTAACATTTGCTGCCAAAAAAGCCATATTTATTAACTCAACAAAGCTGTAAGGAGAAGGATTTGAAAGGCAGAACACAATATTTCATCTTGAGAATCATTTCTGATCTTCATCATCAGAAGTCTCATAGAACCACTTTTTTTCTTTATTTTTTAACCGGACATGCTAATCAATCCTATAGAAACTGAAAGGCTATGAATTTTTCATCACTGCACTGTGGCTTTCAAGTTAACTGTAAATATTTATAAATCCCCTCTTCCCAATACATATGAAGGTAGAAGGAAACTAAAAGAATTGAAAGCAATGGTATTTTGACTTGTTCTCTTTTCTTTTGATCTGAAAGATTTTGTAAAAAATTGTTTCATTGTGTTATCCCAAAGCAGGGGAGGGGGTAAAAAAGAATAAGTGTCTTAAGCTATAGTTCTCATTTTGGAATGGGTACGTTTCCAATCCACTGTGGCTAGAAGTAAGAAATGTGAGTGTTGGTGGCTTTGTAGAATTCATAAAAACACCAACTGTAGGCAATTTAAATTTAGCCTTATCTCACCCCCAAGCCTTTGAATCTCAGAAAAGGCTGAGAAGACAGTAGACTGTTTTGTGAATAAAAGGTACTTCATCTGACAAGAAAAGAGAACAGGGGGATGTTTTCTTGTGATTATTGTCAGGGCCTTATTATTTCTCTAGGAACTTATTTTATTTGTGGGTTGAAAAAATGATAGCCATATCTTGTTTTATAAGGATGCGAAGCCATTAACAAAAAAAAAATGTGATATTAGCTATCATTTTGTGCCCTTGAGTGTTTATTGTGACTGGTATTTGCTTATATTTCAATAAATGAAGAAACAAAAATTTAACGCACAATATACTTTCTGCTGCTCAAAGAGGTTTTAATTTTGTTCCAGGATTCATTTTGGAATGAAAGGCTCCCTTGTGATTAATCCAGTTGAGTCTAAAAATAAGAATGGAGTTTCTCCTGTTTTTGAAGTACAGCTCACCAAAGATCTGATTTGTTTCTTTGACTCATCAGTAGAAATCAGGTAAAAAAATTAAGTTAGAAAATGCTTCTGCTGCAAAACTGCAAAATTGGCTCTGCAGTTGGGTTTGGGATGTCACATGTGGAAATGAAAAAATAAACACAAAATTTTTAAAAGTGGTTTATAATTGATAAAAAAAGTTATTTAAAAGAGTCTTCAAATAATATAGTTTGATGGGATCTTCGTTGTTTGGCTATATAACTTTTATATGCTGGTTAACGTAAAGGGTTTATATCAAAGCTCATTTAAAATGACACTCTGTGGATTGTAACCAGGCCCATGATTAATGTGTTGTCTATTCCTTTCTTTAGAAACTCAACAGAAAGCCAACAGAGAATAAGAGTGATGGAAGAATTAGATGTATGTTCACCTAGATTTAGTTTCTCCAGAGCAGAAAGTGAAGTGAAAAAGCAGAAAGGACGGATGCTATGTGACGTGTTAATGGATCAGAAAGTGTTGCCTGGGGTGGGAAACATCATCAAAAATGAAGCTCTCTTTGACAGTGGTCTCCATCCCTCTGTCAAAGTAAGTTTTAAGTATTTTCTAAATGATTTCTATATTTTTAAATATTGTGAAGGGCTCAATGAGGAACACTTAAATTTGGCCTGACATGTTTGGAGAGAATGTCAGTAGCACACTCTCCCTAACAGACTTCAGGGAGTGTTTGCCCATGTCAGCTTCTCTATGAGGCCAGCTCTGGCCACTCTTTGTAAAGTTGGGTGTGCCCACTTCACCCCCTAGTCTTCTATAACTTGCTCTGCTTTTTTGTTTCCCCATACCACTGATTACTTTCAAATACAGCCTGATGTTTACTTGTTACATACATAGTATGTAAGATCTGTTCTCTGCTAGAATACAGTCTCTTAGGAGGAAGTGTCTGTCTGGTTCAATGACATATCTGAGTGTCTAGATACAGTGTTTTGCACATGGAAGGCATTAAAGAAATATCTGGTGAATGTATAAAGGAACTAAGGTCACCAGTTTCTCTTAGTATCTGGCATATTAAATTCATACTCTGCACTCACTCAGTATAGTTATTTGTGACATTAGAAAATGCTGTTTTGATGGAATGGTAAGACTGGAAGTCAAGATGCAAAGACTAAGTGATTGGTGAGGAAATGGAAGCAAAATTTAGAGTAATTGTTAAGGTAGCTTAGATTGGAGCAAAGGGAAAATATTCGACTACCAGAGGGAGAAGTTGGGATAAGAACTGGATCTTTAGGTGTTTTTTTTTTCCTTGTTCTTCAACTGAAGTGATGTGAACTTATTTATATCTTGGCGAGGGGGCGAAACTGGCAGAGCGGGAGAGATTAAAAAAAAAAATGGTGATTAATAGGGCCAAGTTGTAAGAAGGCCAGAGAGGTTAGAACTCAAATCCAGGTGGAAGGATACATACATTTTAATTTCCAGGGAAGAAAGTTACATTAGGGCTTTTATCCAGACCCAAGTAGTGTCTATTAACTAAACCATCTTTTACATATTTCCAAAAATAACTATTTATTTTATGTGATTTCTTCCCAGGTAGGCTTTATGCAATCCAAATCAGTAGGAAATAAGTTTTCAGAGAAACTAGTTAATAATTGTTATAGATTCAGTTTGTTTTTTGACCCTTGGAACAAGCTAGTCAAATTTCTGTAATTCAGAATAACAAAACAATTATAACAGGAATGAGTTTATGAGCTTTTTAAAATCACCTTGACCTCTATGGAAAATATTTTTGAAAAAAGAACTGAGTGTTGTTACCCAGAGCATTGTTATTATCTTTGATAAACTGGCAATTTACTTTTTATCACTGTATCCAGCCAGCCATTCATCTAGTGGGAGATCATTTGCCCATAATGCCTGCAGGTTAAAAATTAATGGTAAGCTATTAGCCCCCTAAAAGCATATGTAAATGATTGAAAAAGTATAGTATAGCATTTTAAGATATGACTGAACATAGTACGTAAGATGTGGTAAAAAATAAATGTTTGAGAAGTATAATACATATGTTTTAAACTTTAAATAAGTGAAAAAGTAGATAATATTTACTTTTAGAAGGATTTTGTTGATTAAACAGTTTTAGATTTTAGGCACTGATAAATCTATTTCCATTGTGTAAAAATGTATTCATTACACACAACAGAAGTGAGTCATCAGGAAGAATTTGTTCTGGAATTGCTGTTGAAGCTACATGTGCCAAACGATAACTAATTCTACAAGGGGAACCCGGAGATTTATATTCGGTGGTGCACAAAAAAAATCTTCAGTAAAGTCTGTTTCTGAGTCTTTCCATGTATTAACAAGTACTTTAGTATTAATGCATGTCTATAAATTCATATCTTTTTAAAACTTGACAGTCACCTTGGTGGTCATCTACTCCTGTGCCTGTTTTTCCCTCCTCTCTTTCTTTGTGGTCTTTTTTTTTCTTTTCCTCTTTATCCTCTGCAAAACTTTTCAAGGTGGCTGTGATAGGCAGTGTTGGGGCTTTGAAGATGTCCAGTACAGAGTAGATATTCAATAAATACTTGAATTTAGGATTAAAGTTTATAAGAATGGTATTTTTTTCTTTTTCTTTTAATTTTCACTTTTTCTAAAGTTGAGGTATAATTTACAATGTTGTGTTAGTCTCACGTGTACAGCAAAGTGATTCAGTTATGTTGTTATTCAGTCGCCCAGTTGTGTCCGACTCTTTGTGAGCTGATCGACTGCAGGGTACCAGATCTCCCTGTCCCTCACCACCTCCTGGAGTTTGCCCAAGTTCATGTCCATTGCATCGGTGATGCCGTTCAGCCATCTCATCCTCTGACACGCTCTTCTCCTATCCTCGATCTTTCCAAGCATCAGGGATTTTTCCAGTGAGTCATCAGTTCACATCAGATTACCAAAATACTGAAGCTCCAGCTTCAGCTTCAGCCTTAGTCCTTCCAGTGAATTTCAGAGTTGATTTCCTTTCGTATTCACTGTTATGATTTCCTTGCTGTCCAAGGGACTTTCAAGAGTCTTCTTCAACACCACAGTTCAAAGACATCAATTCTTTGGCGTTCTGCTTTCTTTACGGTTCAGATTTCACAACAGTACATGACCACTGGGAAGACTGTAGCCGTGACTATACGGCCTTTGTCAGCGGAGTAATGTCTCTGCTTTTCAACAGCCTGTCTAGGTTTATCATCACTTTCCTGCCAAGAAGCAGTCATCTTCTGATTTCATGGCTGCAGTCACTGTCTGCAGTGATTTTGGATCCCAAGAAGAGGAAATTTTTCACTACTTCTACCTTTTCCCTAATTGCCATACAGTAATGGGGCTGGATGCCCTGATCTTAGATTTTTTAGTATTTAGTCTTAAGCTGGCTCTTTTGCTCTCTTCCTTCACCCTCATCAAGAGGCTCTTTAGTTCCTCTTTGCTTTCTACCATTAGAGTAGTGTCATCTGCAGATGTGAAGTTGTTGATGTTTCTCCTTCCTAACTTGATTCCGGCTTGTAACTCATCCAGGCTGGCGTGTCTCATAATGTGCTTAGGATACAGATTAAACAAGCAAGTGAGAGCAGACAGCCCTGTCGTAGTCCTTTCTCAATCTTGAACCAATCAGTTGTTCCATACAGGTTCTAACCATTGCTTCTTGACCTGCATACAGGTTTCTCAGGAGGCAGGTAAGATGGTCTGCTATTACCATCTCTTTAAGAGCTTTCTATGGTTTGTCATAATCCACACAGTCAAAGTCTTTAGCATAGTCATAGATGTTTTTCTGAAATTCCCTTGCTTTCTCTATAATCCATTGTATGCTGGATTTGGTCTCTAGTTCCTCTTCCTTTTCTAAACCCAGCTTGGACATCTGGAAGCTCTTGGTTCACACAATGCTGAAGCCTGGCATGCAAGATTTTAAGCATGACTTTACTATCATGGGAGATGAATGCAATTGTCCGATGGCTGGCACATTCTTTGTTACTACCCTTCTTAGAATTGGGATGAGGATTGACCTTTTCCAGTCCTGTGGCCACTGCTGAGTCTTCCAGATTTGCTGAGATAATGAAATGCAAAACCTTGATAGCATCCTCCTTTAGGGGTGTGAATAGTTCTGTTAGAATTTCATTGAATTTAGTAGCTTTATTGCACCAGTGCTGCTTAAGGCCCACTTGACTTCTCACTCTAGAACATCTGACTTTGGGTGACTAACCACATCATGGCAGTAATCCGGTTCATTAAGATTTTTTTTATACAGTTCTTCCATGTATTCTTTCCATCTCTTCTTGATCTCTTCAGCATCTACTAGGTCTTTACCATTTTTATCCTTTATTGTGCCCATCTTTGGGTGGAATGTTCGCTTGATGTTTCCAGTTTTCCTGAAGAGATCTCTAGTCTTTCCCTTTTTGTTTTCTTCTGTTATTGAGCACTGTTCCTTGAAGAAGGCCTTCTTGTCTCTTCTAGCCATTCTTTGAAACTCTGCCTTTAATTAGATGTACCTGTCCCTCTCTCCCTTGCTTTTCACGTCTCTTCATTCTTCTGCTATTTGTAAAGTCTCCTCAGATAACCACTTTGCCTTCTTGCTTTTCTTTTTCTTTGGGATGGTTTTGTTTGCTGTCTCCTGTACAATGTTACAGAACTGTGTCCATAGTTCTTTTAGATCTAGTCCCTTAAATCTATTTGTTACCTCTATTGTGAATGGATATGGGATTTGATTTAAGTCATACCTGGCTGACCTGGTGTTTTTCCTGTTTTTCTTTAGTTTAGCCTGAATTTTGCTATAAGAAGGTGATGATCTGAGTCACAGTCAACTCCAGGTCATGTTTTTGCTGACTGTATACAGTTTCTCCATCTTCGACTGCAAATAATGTAATAAATCTGATTTCGGTATTGATCATTTGGTGATGTCCATGTGTAAAGTTGTCTCTTGTGTTGTTAAAAAAAAGGGTATTTGCTATGACTAGTGAATTCTCTTGGCAGAATTCAGTTAGCCTTTGCCCTATTTCATTTTGTTTTCCAGGCCAAATTTGCCTGTTACTCTGGGTATATCTTGACTTCCTACTTTTGAATTCCAATCCCTGATGATGAATAAAACATCTTTCTTAGGTTTTAGTTCTGGAGGTCTTCTATGTCTTCATAGCAGTGATCAGCTTCAGCTTCTTTGGCATCTGTGGTTGGGGCATAGACCTGGATTACTGTGATGTTGAATGGTTTGCCTTGGAAATGAACCGAGATCATTCTGTCATTTTTGAGGTTGCACCTAAGTACTGTATTTCAGACTCTTTTGTTGATTATGATGGTTACTCCATTTCTTCCATGGGATTCTTGCCCAGAGTAGTAGTTAAAATGGTCATTTGAATTAAATTCGCCCATTCCTGTCCATTTTAGTTTGCTGATTCCTAGGATGTTGATGTTTATTTTGACCATCTCCTGCTTGACCATGTCTGGTTATACACGCATATATGTACATATTCTTTTTCAACATCTTTCCCATTATAGATTATTACAAGATACTGAATATAGTTCTGTGTGCTGTGCAGTAGGACCTTATTGTCTATTGTACATATAGTAGTGTGTATCTGTGAATCCTAAACTCCTAACTTATCTCCCCTACCCCACCACTGGCGGTTTCCTTTGTGCCTGCAGTGCAAGAGACCCTAGTTCGATCCCTGGGTCAGGAAGATCCCCTGGAGAAAGTAATGGCAACCCACTCCAGTATCCTGCTTGAGAAATCCCACGGACAGAGGAGCCTGGGGAGACAGTCCATGGGATCGCAGAGAGTCGGACTCAACTGAGTGACTAACACTTTCACTTTCACCCCTGCTGCTATACCCCTTTGATTTGTTTTCTATGTCTGTGAGTTCATTTCTGTTTTGTAAATAAGTTCAAGAATGGTGTTTGTTTATCTGCGCTTGAAATGGTCAATGCTGTTAAGAACACTAAATAGATATGAGTTTTAGAAGAGATGCATATATTTCAAATCTGTTTATAGTACTCTTAGAACTGGCAAGTGGTACTACTGTCTATAGTAATGAACAAATATGAAACTGTCCTGAGTAGTTTTTCTGTTTTAAGGTTTGTCAGTTAACAGATGAACAGATCCATCACCTTGTGAAAATGATTCGTGATTTCAGCATTCTTTTTTACAGGGTAAGAGCAAACATTTTTCAACTATGCAACATGTTGCTTATTTCCCTTTAATTGCACCAAAAATGTTAAGGCTCTATGTAGTCATCTAAGGGTAAGAGCGTAGAGGCACAGTGGGAAGAAGTGACATGTTGTGGGCATAATTAGCTTCTTAAAATTTTAGGTCAAAGGTCAGTCCAAACTAACTATAATTATGTTAAATCATGTTTATACTAAGTTGGAGGACAGGTATGTTGGCATGTTACTTAGACTCATCTTCTAATTTTGGGCATACAAAAGTAAAAGATAGTCTAGAGAGAGAGTCATACTTTGGGATAAATATAGATTTTGGTGTAATCACATTTTGCCACTTACCATTTGTGTGGTTAATATTATTTAGGTTACTTAATTTAGGTTTAGTTTATCTATGAAACAGAATAATGTTTGTCTTAACACAGAGGCTGTTTTGAGAATAAGTCCTCACTAAACTGTAAAATTTGAAAGTTGTGTATATAGGCATGGGCTTCTCTGGTAGCTCACCTGTCAAGAATTTGCCTGACAATGCAGAAGACATGGATTCAATCCCTGGGTCAGGAAAATCCCCTGGAGAAGGAAATGGCAACCCTTTGCAATGGCAATCCCAGTGCCTGGGAAATTGCAGGAAGAGAGGAGCCTGGAGGGCTACAGTCCATGGGGTTGCAAAGAGTCAAACATGACTGAGCAACTAAGCAGAAACATATTTTATCTTTAAACAAATTACCATAAATATGTCCTTTTTCCTCTACATTCCATTTTCTATGTTCAAAATATTTATTTTTGCTATTGTTAGAAAGTAAGGTTTGTAGGATTCTTCATTAGTTGGCCTAAAGTGTTAATGAGTCTTTAGCTTTATATACCTGTCCTAAGTATCTGTGGCTGTTTTAATATTATTTATGCCACTTGTGCTTTTAGGGAAAGATGGTTCCAAATAACTACCCATTTTCTGCCCAGATTAAGATGTGTATTTCAATACTTGGCTTAAATTATTATGGGTGTTTTTTTTTTTAATTTCAGCTTGTACTATTATTTGCTGTATTTCTGAGCTTTTAAATTTTCACACTGCTGATATAAATCCCAAACATTGTCTTTGGAGGAATTTTATGTGTATGTGAGTAGAATAAAACTGTGACAGAGAATAATCAATGTCTTTTGAAATAGAACTTACGCCAAATGGAACATGTTTGCTGCTAGGATGGCATTTGAATTTTTCTTCTTTCTCAGTGAACCTATAAGATTAAAAACAACTGTCCCTTTTCACATCAGCAAAGAAGATGATCTTCTTAAGCTTTACCCTGTAGAAATAAATGTTTTGGCTATTGAAACAAAGTGAGCAGCTTCAGTGTTCTAAAAATAATCAGATTTAAAGCTAATCTAGTCTTTTTCTTATAACCACATAATTATGTTTAATTATAAAAACTTAAAAGCATGAAAGACATTTTAAATTATAGTACTTTTGTATCCTTTTTAGATAAGAGGGTAAAAAGCCATGCAAAGAGCAATTTTAAATACTAATAAGTTATAAAATAATGGCTTAATTACTTCACACAAATCTTATTTGACAAATGTTGCTGAATCTTGTCAATACCTTTTTCTCAGATGAAAGAAAGATTATTAGGATATATGTATAAACATATGTACATTTTTAACAAATCATTTTTAGAAATGACTTTCAAGACTATATCAACACTGTTTTGTATATAACATAATGTATGTTTGTTTTTAGTGCTGCAAAGTGAGATCTGCTCTCTCTCAACACTATAAGGTTTACAAGCGTCCTAATTGTGGTCAGTGTTGCTGCAAAATAACTGTGTGTCGCTTAGGGGAGAATAACAGAATGACATATTTCTGTCCTCACTGTCAGAAGGAAAATCCTCAGCATGTTGACATATGGTGAGAAATCTAATTTAAAGTGTACTGTTTCCCCAATTCTCTTAACAAAAGGGCTATTAATAAGAGAACATAGCTGAAGAGCTATCAGGCTATTAAGAACAGAACATAACTCATTTGAAGGCTTGGAAGAAAATAGTAAATAATATCCTCCAAAAACCAGAATGATCTGGAGATGATTTATGAGCCTCTTCTGATTCTGCAGAAAATCTGTAAGTTTGATGTTAATATCCAGGCTTTGGCTTTTGTCTCATTTATAAAATGATTACCGGGAAGTGTAGTTTTGTCAATAATTGGAAAAATGCAACTACTTTCCAAAGTTCTTAACTAATAGTAGAAAACATTAGCAAACTCTCTTTACAGAATTTCTGTCTTCCTGGTGAAGCAACCAGCTACTTATTAGACATAGACACAGTGATTCAGCCAGTGGCTGAGTCAGTCTGTTCCCATTCTGCGTTCCAGAGCAGGGAGCTCACCACTGGGTGGGTTCAAGGACACACTGGCTCCACTGCGAGAACTGAGCTAAAACCGTGTTGCTCTCCTGACCTGCACAAGCCACTGCTCTGACCTGGGGAGCACAGTGGTACTTCGGGCCTCCTGAAGTAGGTGTCAGTTCAGAACTAGGGTCTGTAGTTTGCAAAATGATTGCTGATTTCTCCTTCCCCAGTGTACACTTACCCTGGTAAGATGCCTTAGATCTCTTTGGGGAAGACTGGTTGAAATATTAACCTTATAAAGGAGCTGCAGGATTTGTCATTTTAAGTCAGAATAATCAGTACAGACATGAAGCACATCAAGTTCTACAAGAGTGCAGGGACATTGGCTCTTCATAGGTACACAAAAGCTTGGGAAAAATCTCACAGAAAAAGTGTAATTTGATGTTTCTTTTAGAAATATAATTTTGGCTAAGTAAATGAGCAAGCAGACATTATTTAATTGGAAAAGCATTGCCACAAACCTCAAATCATTGATGGTAACACTGGCCAAGCCACGTGAAGACTGCAAGCTGTTAAATAGGAAAAGCTAGTTTTACAGTTAGGGTGGGGTTAACTGGTAGAATCAGTAGTACTAGGAATGGTTCATGTCTCACCTAAATCACTAGATTAAAGACTTTTTAATTGATTATAGCAATGTTAGAATAGAAAATGAAGAAACACACATGAAGCTTGTGTAGTATAATGGGCAAGAGATGGTTACTAGGCCTGAGGTCAAGACACTGGAAATGGAGGAAAAAATAGTCACCTAAAGTAAGCAAGAATTATGACAGATTTGATATGTGGGGTAATGCAAAAAGTCCCAAGCCCCAAAACAGAAATTTTCACGTTATAGGATTGGGAAAGATGGGTGGAATGGAAGAGATAAATCAAGTTTTGGATGTGTGGACCAGATCCATATATGATGGATAATGAAGACTTCATGGTTACACCTGTGTTGTTGGTGGAAGTATTAACACAGGATTGATTCACTGGAAAAGTATAGAGAAAAGAAGCAAGGTCTGAGCTTTGGAGAGTACCCCTAACTACACAGGAGGAGGGAAAGAGGCAGAGAGGGAACAGGATGCGGTGGTTGGAGACAGGAGGGCAAGCAGGGAAATACAGGTCTCCTCTGTGAGGAGGCCTGGGAGGGCGGAGGCACCATTTTGTGCCTCCCAGGAGCTCAGGGCCCTGGGACGGGAGTGATGGGGTCCAGATCCCCATTACGTCTCCATCAGTAAGTATGTCTGCAGCTGTCTTTTGTTTTTTCTTCCTTGTTCCTATGTTTCATTTTCTTCATCACCTTTTGTTAACAATTACTTTTCTCTAAACCATGCCATATCCCCCTTTTTTTCAGCTTCCTCACCCCATTTTACTATCAGAGACATGAAATATGGTTAGATAATGTTATATTACACAAATTTAGGGGTTTCTTATTTTTAATATTACATTTATTTTATCAAAAACGTATAAGAGTTTCTGGCAGAAGACATTCAATATATATTCATCTACTGAATAAGTGATTAATATTCCATATGTATTTTTTTTCTATGAATTGATAGCTTTTGAAATTTTTAAAAATTCACATTTTTCCAGATTGTCAATAAGCAAAGGTCTTTTGAAACTAGGATTCAAAGCCTCAAGGGATTTCGCTGACATCCCCTAAGCAAGGAATGGAGTGGCATCTCTTGAATTGGACATTTGAGACAGTCCACCTGCTCCCTGACATCACCAGGGCATGTGGTCCCTGGGCACTGAGCAGGTGCATGGTGGTGCTGGCAGCACGTGGGCCTTGCCCAGAGAGAACCCCAGGCCTGATGCCACGGACAGCGCCCTCCACCACGTGCTGCTGGAATGACTGCCTCCATCCTCCCCTCTCCACAGAGGACCACACAGCAAGCCACGGAAGCTTCCTGAGTGTCTGGCAGATTTGCCTCTGCAGCAGGGCCTACAGGATGTGTTGACAGACTAGGATAAGGGAAAAGTGTTACAGACAGCTCCCAGGTTTCTTGCCTCATCAGCTGAATGCATGGTGATGCCATTTACTGAGATGTGACAAACCAGCAGGATTGCAGATTGGGGGCAGGGGTCCAGACTTTTATCTGTACAAGTTTCCTGTGGCTGCTGTAACAGGTTACCAGCAACCAGATAGCTTAAAGCAGCAGCAGTTTATTCTCTCATGGTTCTGAATGCTAGCAGTTCAGCATTATTCTCACTGGGCCAGAGTCACAGTGGGCAGGCTGTGCACCCCTAGCCTAGTGGCTCTAGCGGGGAATCCAGTCCTTGCCTTTTCCAGCTTCTGGTAATTCTCATGTCCTTCACTTGTGGCTACGTGATCCCAGTCTCTGCCTTTCCCTTCTGCATGTGTCAAATCTCTCTCTGCCTCACTCTCTCTTAAGGATACTTGTATTTGGATTAAGAGATCACTCTGATAATCTTTTGGAGGTCATTATTCAGCCTACTGCAGACATGTTAAGGTTGAAATTCTGGTGAACTGTCCAACTGGAGACTGAAAATAATTTATTACTGGATTGTTAAGACATAGAGCAGTTAGGAGAAAATGCTTCCAAAGCTTCTGTATGTAACAACAAATATCCTCTTATGGTAAATTTATAGGATAGAAAATAAAATGGTGAAAAGTTGGAGCACATTAAAAATCTGAAGGTTATTTAAATTTTTTGTGCTTCACTTAATTATGAATAAATGCATGATGCTGCTGCCTCTCATAGTAAGTCAGTAGAGGGCAAGGATTAGGTCAAGTAAATTCTTTAGAAGGTCTGGTATTGCACAGGAATAAGAAATATTTTTTAAAATTTATTAAACTATAGTTGATTTAGAGGGATAAGAACTATTGAATAGCATTAAAAGTCAAGGTAAGTAAAGATAAAAGAGCCATAATGAGATGTGTCTTACTTTCAGATTTTCTTATGCTATTTATGATTTTACCAGACAAGTCTGAATTTAAAACCTGTTATAATTATATGTAGGAAGCAAAATATTACAGAAGAAAAGACTACTTTTGAAAGTCAAAGAAGTCATGTTCTGAAATGTAAGGTAGAAAGCCTTTACCGGAAGAGTTTGTTTTCAATATTGATGTTTGGACACATGAAAGGAATCCGTGACACTTCCTTGGTTGCTAAGCCATGTGATGTGCTCTGTAGACTCAGAAACGTGCTACAGAGCAGGACTATATCAGAGCTTAGAGAGGCACTTCCTTTAACAATGCAGAGTCAATTAGGAGTTCAGGGTAGAGAATCATAGTTTACGTCTGTGCCAAAAATCGGGGTTGGTTTTACTGTTTGCTTACTAATCTGTTAGTTAGATATCAACATGAGAGAGTTTTACATGAAGGGAAATAACGTTAAGTATAGATATCTTTCTCATCATAATAGATTGCAGCTCAACTAATTGCCACAGTGCTGAGTAGATGTTGAGAAATTCCAGAGGCACACAGAGTAAATGTGAAGCTTTTCTCATCTTAACGGTCATTGCTTTAATTTCTACATAACTTTTTTCCTCCCTAATTTGGTTGAATAAAGATAGTTTTGCTTCAGGAAGAGTCCCACTTACTTTAGAAATTAGTTCAGAAATGCTCCCTAGTGGTTAGGTCAACTGCTTTTAGTTGGTTTAAAAGCACACATGCACAGCCTTTGACTATAAGACTTTTGTTAGTTCTGTCTTTAACAGCAATCTTCAGGACCCAAGTGAAAACATTCTGAGACATAGAACTTCTAACCATTAGTAAACGTGTAGCATTTGGGTATTAGTGGTTCTGTAATTGTTTCTGGGGTACTCAGAATGTATCAGAACAAGGCCGTAATAAAAGTGTTAATGATTAACTTTCGGACAAATTGTCTTCTAGCATGCTGCCCGTTAGAAACACCACAGTTAGCTGGCCTTCTAGCAGAGAGGGTCCTCTTATGGGCTGTGTGGCCCAGAAGTCAGAAGAGCGGTGGACCTGTGAGGTCTGTACTCTAATAAATAAGCCGTCTTCTAAGACATGTGATGCTTGCCTGACTTCAAGGCCTGCAGGTAAGACTGAATTTTGATTCTGAGTTCCTGCCATTTCAAAGAGGATAAATTACACAAACTCAAGTATATATCTTGTTCCATTTTGATATTTCACAACTAACTAAAATGCCTTCTTTCTGAAAGGTTTAAAAGAATTGCCAGCCGTTGCGTGTAAACCATGCTAATATTCTGTTGAGCGCTTTTTTTTTTGTTGTTTTTAAACAGGGAGGGAAGACATGGTGTGTGCCTTTGTATCTCAAAAAACTGAGATGATCACATCTGTTCTCTGTTTCTAATGAATTATTCAATAAAGCTTTGTTTTATGCAGATTTCAGCAACTTTTGAGTTTGTTATTCAGTCCAAGTGGTTCATAATTTGAAAGGGAGGATTTCTGTAAGAATATCTTTGCAGGTGGAATAGAAAAATGCTGAATTTATTCCTCTTTCTTTATCCCTCCTACCCCTTGTTATTAAAATCTTTACCCAGACAATTGTACTGATTTCATTCAAATCCTTCAAAATAACTCTTCATAGCTCACAATTTCATGCGTTCAGAGAATGTAAAACCTCAGAGGAAACCTGTGATTAAGAACCATCTCATTGATGTGGCTTCTATTGTGTTCTGAAAGTGTTCTTTCTTTCTTCAATTAGAGAGGAGAAGTCCGTTCTTGACTTCTGGACCCCACATTGTGTGAGCTGTCATATTGTGTTTTGTTCTCTGGGCCAGAGAGGCAGGCATCACCCCTTACACAGCTTCACTGGGAGCAGAAGGAGCTGTGTCTCCTATTTCTGGCCCTCCCTTCTTCAGTATCATTCAACAGAGAGCCCTCAGAAAATCACAGTCTTAGATTTCCACATTTATTTTGACATTCTGAAACGCCTTTACACATCTTAATTATTTTCTTATTTTTTCTGAATATGAAAGGCATATATATCTCAAGAGCAATTTAGAATAAATTACAGTGCAGATTCCAAGATGGCTTTCTTGAAACATATTTAATAAATATAAATCTTTGTAATTCATCTTTACTTTTTTGTAATAAGCCTTTTACTTGGTCTTGTCATTCACAGACACATTCCTGATGATCTAGATACAGGCTCTAACTGCTGATCTAAAGCTTTGTGGGATGTCCCCTCTTAACTACAGTGCATTAATATTTGGTCTGACAGTTGCAAAATTGATAGCTCAATAACCTTTAAATGCTAAAACACAATATAAAGTATAATAAATATAAATCTTTATTAAACCCACCTCTGAGTCCCTGGAAGTTGTTGAAATTTTGCACTTCAAGTAATACTTTATTTCCTAATCAGAAGGTGGCTAATTCTGGATTCCTCAAGCTAACTTTGTATTATTAGTTATATACATTAAGTCACTATAATAAATGAACTGAATGTTTTAATCAGATGAAAAGATGTTTCAAATAGTCAGTGTATTTAAAGGAATACTATAGAATTACTTGTCTCTTTTTCCAGATTCAGTACTCAGGAATGAAGAAAATCCTATTGTCTTTAACAAGTTAGTGAAATACCCTTGTAATAGCTTTGGAAAACCAAAGGCAAAAGTGAAGATCAACAGGAAAACTGCATTTGGAACTACAACTCTTGTTTTGACAGATTTCAGCAATAAATACAATGCTTTGGAAAGAGAAGAAAGCCACAATCATATACCAGATGGAGAGTTCCAAGCCCTCCTCCTAACGTGTGTGGTAGTGATACACTGAACACCTCCAAGGAGAGAACAAACTGTAGAAGTCAACCATCTGACAAAGTAGATATATCACCTATAGTCTACTCTCAGTATAAATTATTTAGTCCAGCACATAAAAAATTAAAAACAACCCACTACTCATCACCAGATCTTAAAAGTTGCAACCCTGGATTTTCTAACAGGTATGATGCTTCTCACCTTGGTCTTTAAGGTATTTGCATTAAGTTTTAAGGATGAAGAAGAATCATCCATTGCTAAGGAAGCCTAATTGATCTTGGAAATGTAAATCAAACCCGGAAAGACTTTTACAGTATTCAATAATTTGCATCCCTTTCTTCCTCTAGCTTATAATACTACAGAAGGGAAGGGAATCAAAAACAGAATTTCCTCCATCCCTAGAAAACTTGGTTTTGGTTTTTCTGACTTAACTATATACATGCTTAATACAGAATGTTTGGAAATATTGGAAAGTATAAATACAAATAATTAAATCCCCCCCAGTCATACTGGTTATCAGTCTCCACTCCACTGTTAGCAGTGTTCTGTTTTATTTTTTTTAACTTTTCTTCCAATGAAAGATCTTCTAAAAGGGAAACTGTTCATTTAGTAAATGTCCTCTGTTCTGAAGGAAAGGGATCTGAGACATTTTTGTGACATTTCTGCAAAGAAAGTGGCTGTATTTCAAACAGCCAAGGAGAGTGGCAGGCATTGTTTCAACCAAAAAGGCTTGAAGAGCATGTGTACTACTTTTGGACATGAAATTAAAAGGTTGTAATTTCAGTTAATGAATACTACCAGACCACATATGTTTTTAAGAGACTACTAGGAGAAGGCAATGGCACCCCACTCCAATACTCTTGCCTGGAAAATCCCGTGGGTGGAGGAGCCTGGTAGGCTGCAGTCCATGGGGTTGTGAAGAGTCGTACACGGCAGCGACTTCACTTTCACGCATTGGAGAAGGCAATGGCAACCCATTCCAATGTTCTTGCCTGAGAATCTCAGGGACGGGGGAGCCTGGTGGGCAGCCGTCCATAGGATCACACAGAGTCGGACACGACTGAAGTGACTTAGTACCAGCAGCAGCTATACATTCAGGAGAAGACACCAATTGCTGTCATCAGAGAGACAGTGACTTTAGCAAACAGTGTCATCCTTGTTCCTTAATGATTAGTGGCAGCTCCTCCTACTGTTCTTCTCCAGCCTTATTTAATATTTTGTCTGGGGCTCCTGATGACCATATCTCCATCAGGGAGAGACTTCTCTCCACAATTTTCTTTTCCCTCAGAAAGCAGACATTGTGTATCCAGCATCTCTACTTGAAGGGAAGAATATTTTAAATGAAGTAAAGGTGGGCCTTCTTGGCAGTGGGAGATGAGCAGGGGAAGACCAGCTGTGGGTGGGCTCTGAAATAATCTCAGGAGGGATTCTGGTTTCCACCCTCTCTGATTAGCTGTGTCTTTGCTGATGGAAAGATTATTCCTCTGGGTAGTGAGGTGAAGGACCACCAGTGCACACACCTAGAGTAACCTCTGGGAATCCTTGCAACTTATTTCATAACAGAATTCTGAGATGATTTTTGGTCAATAGATGCTTTAATCTCAAGTTACCCATACTAGTTCTAAATTTATCATCAGTTCATCTTGATAAATTATTCTTGGCTAATTTTTTGTTGTTCTTCCTAATCACTTATTTTAACTTGTTTGACTTTTGTCTGTAATACTCATAAAATAGAGACATTTGAGTTAAGTTATGGAGGGAAAACTTTTAATTAATCAGTATACCATCTCTTCACTTAATGCTAATTAACGTTTCATGATGAAAGTTCATGAAGGAACTAATTAAGAGGGTCCGAGTTGGGAGGCTTTCCTGAAAGAAAATTGTTTTTGAACAGCCTTTTTTGTTGTGTCCCATAAGTGAAAAGAAGCAGATGTGATTGTTTAAAAATATTGTGGCTGTTTTTGTACTCAGATGAAGTATCTTGGCATATTTTTATTTCCTTAGTGCTTTGTAGAAAACTCAGACAATTTAACTAATGAATTAGGGATTTAAAAAAATTAATGTAACCTTAAATTTAAATGATTTCTTCATAAGCCACTAGTAATAGGGTCATATGATTAATCACATGCACACAGCATTACTTAGAAACACTGCTGCATGCGAATGTGTTGAATATAAGAACCCCAGGAATGCGACTCTAAAATCAATCAAGATCAACTAGCAGAATAAATGTCAAGTGATGAAATACATTCACCCAGCAGCCCTTCTGCACCCAGCTACTTTACAAGGAATAAATTGCAAATTACTGTCATTTATTTCATTTTTCTCCTTGTCTGACAGCTATAGTGTTCATCTTGTGGACAAGATGCTGAGCAGAAGCTCATAACATAATAGGATTAAAGCAGGTGGTCCACTCGGAGAAGTGATAGCCAGTTCATTTTTTCTTTAATAATTATATGGTAATTAATTTGCCTTTTGTTCTCTTAATTACTGATCTCATCACCACATGATACATGCTATGTTGACAGGGCATATTTTCAGATTGGTCTTTAGACAGATTTGAATTGAATCCTGCTACTGGATTATAAATTAGATAGTTGAACCAATTTTTAAGCAGTTAAGAATGACTGTTAGACAGTTTTAAGTCTTTGATCCAATTATTGTAAATACAGAGCAAAACACAGTGATACCACTTCAAAGAAATCATACATGTGTTTTAGGTTGAAGTTTTTCCTGAGCTGATGCAAAGGCTCATGTAGATGAGAGGAATGAGATGAAGTCAGTCTGCTGCCATCAGGGTTTCCCTCTAATCACCAGCGAAGCGCCAACGCCTTGTGCATGCTCCCGGGTCAGCTTTTGGGGGTTTCAGTCCCCAGGAATGTCAGAGCCCCCTGGGACCATCCAGGATGAGTCACTTAACCTCTGTTTGTTTGTTTGCTGTGATCCTTGAAATACTACTGAACTACAAAATATACATTCAGTGAGACTGATTAATTTTAAAAAATAAGATAATATTTTTATTATAACCACTTGATCTGTAAATAAGTTAAATCATGATAAATTGGTCATTGAAAAAAATACCCACTTTAAAATTAAAAACCTGTGCTTGGTAATGTCCTCCTTGATAATAGCTTTTGTCTGATCTGTTTAATATTTGAACAATGCTTATTGAACATGTTCAGTGTTTATTATTAAGTATTTTTTGAGAATCTATTGTGCATTATAAGCATGACTCTTGATTCTAATGACTTGTACCTCAGCAAACTACAGTGACCAGGGCTAAAGACAGCCCACTCCCAGTTTTAATAAGTAAAGTTTTATGGAGACAATCCCATTTCCAGTTGATTTACATATTCTCTCTGGCTACTTTTCATGATAAAACAGCAGACTTGAATATTTTGCAACAGAAACCAAAAAAACCATGAGCCTAAAAGTATGTCCCTTCTGAAAAAATTCATGAACCCCGATCTCTTATATTGACCATTTATGCCGTGCTTAGTCGTAGAGTTGTATCCGACTCTTTGCGACCACATGGACTGTAGCTCTCCAGGTTCCTCTGTCCTTGGGGATTCTCAAGGTAAGAATAATGGAGTGGGTTGCCATACCCTCCTCCACTGACCATTTGTAATCCAATATTAATATTTAAGATAACAGTCCTCGTTATCAAAATAAGTTAAACTATTTCATATGCTGTTTACCCAAGAAAACGCTTTGCTACATTATTGAGAGTTTTAAAAGTAATGATGGAAACAGAGGAACCAGAATGTCCTCAGTTAATCAGAACATTTAATTGTTCTGGGTAATGTTTGTTATAGAAAGAAGATTTGTCGTGTGTCTTTGGAGCCTGTGTGTTCTTGGTCACAGTAACTCGGTACTCTGACACGTACTGTGTGTATATTCAGTCTCTGGGGTTCTGATTCCGCCAGCCATCTGGAGTAGAGGCAGATGATTCTGAGGAGCTGCCCGGTAATCCTGATGCTTCTGGTCAATGGGTCACACTCAGAGGGCCAGGATAAGATAGCATATGGTGTTTTTTAATTTATCATTGTACTAAGGAAGAAAGGAATGGAAGACAGAAATGAGGAACTTAGAAGAGACACTGGAGTCTTTCCTTCCTACCTTGATCCTATCTTCCACCATGCTCCCCTCCAAAATACCTTTACTAATAAGGGAATCTAAACCTCTCCCCGGATTTGTGAAGCTGGAGATTTCTAGGTTGAAGCAAGTGGGTTCAAAAATGTTTGATTGTTAACCTCAGCCTTCCAAATAATAAAATTATGTTTGCATATGTGTACTTTTTAAAAGAAAGCATCAGTTTATTTCCTTCTCTTAAGATTTTTAACTTTATTTTCTCCTCCTCTAAATTTTTTGTAAGCATTGTTTATTGCCCTCTTGCTTTGATTTTGAAAATCACTCAACTTCTCTACGACTATCCAAATGTTTAGCTTCTCTTGGAGTTAACATTTTAATATTTACTCTTTGAGAGGCACTGATGAAACCAAAGGAGATGGAAAAGAGAAGTCTTTTGCCCTTCACCTTCTTTATTTCTGGTTAGTGTTCCCTGTGATTCTAAATGATAAGCCACCATCCCCCACACTGGAAGTGCTACCAACAAAATACCTGCTGGAGGAATATTTAATAATAACAGTTTCTTCACAATGCCCACAGCTGCTTTCATCTCATAGATGCCACTGCACAAACAGCTTCAGAAACTACCCTCAGGATGTTTGAGTCCATTTAAAGCAATATAGTTAAATCTCTTTTATAAACAAGTGTAGACCAACTTCATCACAAATAAAAGATCCCTTGTATGTCAGTTATATCTCAATTGAAACTGGAAAAAAATATCTCACACTCTGAACATTTTGATGAGATATGATGCCTTGAGATATTATAGGAACAAGTATATGAAGCATATAGTTTAGGATTTATAAGTATTTTTTAAAAAATCACTTGAGAGGTATTTTGTTCTTCAGAAATTAACAAAAGAAAGGAAGAACTTTATCATTTAAAAATTAGGCTATTAGGGGAAGGGCTTCTGGTTTTAATAAGGGCTCTTTTTCTCTTAATTGGTTTATTAAAAAACTATTATAAAGGCATTATTAAAAATATGCAAAGTATAAAAATTAAATCATTAAGCTCCTTTTTGAAGAGAAAATTCCACATACAGTGGAAGGCCAGCTTCTGACCTTTATACACTGTATGCAGGGATAACCTCCAGCCACTCTTGAGCTAATCATGGGGAAGAATAAAGCTTCCTTGCCAGCTTTACAGAATACACCTTTCTGCTCTGGTGGCAGCCTGCTGAAATATGATTGCAACTATTATGTAGCCTTGATCAAAGCAAAGCATAGAAAATTATCTTTAGAGTAGGCAGTAGAAAGAGTGATCTCTTTGGCCTTGTCAGAGCCATTGGTGACAGTCTGCTACCCGTGAGAAAATAATTAGAGAAGATTGTGACTCTTGCTCGTTTGGGGGTCAGGAGGCTGTTGGACTTGAGAATATTTTAGGGGAAATAAAAGTGGCCACCCAGTCATGTTGGGTAAGAAAATAACCAAATGTCACAAATGAAAACTAAGAAGATTGGATGTGCAAGTCAGCTGTTTTTATTCTTGAGAAATTTGAATTACATGTCTAATTTAAATTAAATTTGCATAAATAGGTACCTTTGGAAGTAAATTAGAATTACTTGGGAAAACCAAGGATTAGAACGACCTAAGAGTTGGACATGGCTGAGCGACTTCACTTTCACTTTTCACTTTCATGCATTGGAGAAGGAAATGGCAACCTACTCCAGTGTTCTTGCCTGGAGAATCCCAGGGCCGGGGGAGCCTGGTGGGCTGCCGTCTATAGGGTTGCACAGAGTCAGACATGATTGAAGCGACTTAGCAGCAGCAGCAGGATTATACGTAATTATGTGAAGTTGACCACGGTCCCTTTTTGGCACCATTTCTCTGTACAGGCGGGGTGCTAATGTGGAGGTGAGGTGGTGTGAATGATCCCTTTTAGCCCTGTCGTGCTGCAGTTATTTTGTAACTTGTCATTACAGTGAACTTCAAAGCAATATGACAGATGGTCCTCGTTTGTTAAATGCTGACAGTCCCTGTGCAGTAAACACGGCCGCCCCTGCGCTCTCCGAGTGGTGAGGAAGAATGGAGAAAACAAGGGCAGGCACTTCTACGCTTGTCCTCTACCAAGAGAAGCACAGTGTGGATTTTTTGAAGTACGTGTATGATTCATCAAGCTTAATGATTGTGTCATTGAATACTTAGGCCACTAAAATGTAGCAAATATCCGTCCATTTATGGTTTTATCTTTAAGTATAAAAGCTGTACTGGTGTGGTTAAAATTTGAAGGTGTTCATCCCAAAAAGAAAAATTAATTCAATGACAGCTGTTCCATTATTAGAGTATGTTTGTAACCACCAGTACAGGTAGAAGTGTCCCTTGGTTTACAGAAAGAAAAGTAATGGAGTCACTTACCAGGGACTGATAATTCAAGATAGATATTTGCTTTTCGTGACTTCAGAGTGACATCCAGACCTTTGGTTTATGCATTGAGTAGAGGTACCTGGGAAACTAATTTACATGCCCTGGGTTTACAATAAGCTTGGCGAATCCTACTACACAGGCTTAGCCAAAAAAAAGTGATGACACAGTAACAGTTTAGATGTAGGTGATTCCCCAGTCTTGCAGTCTATGAGTTTGTCCCTCCGAATGACTATGAGACAGAAGACAGGAACCTGGGTCCTTTAGGTCAGTCTTGCTTCCTTCCTCATTGTGAGCCTCATGCTGCTGACTGTCATATTAAGGTTTAAAGATACATATTCTCCCCAACTGCTTTATCTGATGAAAAACTGGAAAAAGAAAAGACGAATCTGTTTCAGTGCTGGAGCAGAAGTTTGCTGGTTGGGCTTACTGAGAGTGAAGTTATCTGTCTTCAATGTGGTGCCTTCCTAAGGAATTCCCCAGGGAAGATGTGATCATGATTTCAGAGCCTAGCCCCTGCCCGAGATGTGACTCCATCCGACTCAATGTACACATCTCCCCTAGAAGCTTGTATAGACTTACTGGAGAAAATATTATTAACAATATTAATCACAGCCTTCTTGGTAAAGGCCTCTTGAGGCAAAATTAATAAGGATAAGAATAATACAGTGGAATCTGGTAGTAATTAGTCTGGGTAATTCTGTATTGGATTCTTTTCCTAAGAGAGTAAGAAAGTTTAGTGTTAAAGTCATAACAAATCTTTGATCTTAATAGCTTTAACTGAAACAAATCTATAGCAGGAACATTGCTGATTTACTTTACAGTAAGATTTTCAATAAAGTGAAGGAACTTCTGTAAGTAAGCCTTTGGAAGAAGGAGACTTGGAATTATGACAATTTCTTGTGTGGTTCAGGCAAATTTGTTAGAGAAGCTACTTATAGGATATAAGGCTTTTAAAGGGCGATATCTTCCCTGGTGGCTCAGAGGTTAAAGTGTCTGCCTCCAATGCAGGAGACCCGGGTTCGATCCCTGGGTTGGGAAGATCCTCTGGAGAAGGAAATGGCAATCCACTCCAGTATTCTTGCCTGGAGAATCCCATGGACTGAGAAGCCTAGTAGGTTACAGTCCACGGGGTCGCAATGAGTCGGACACGACTGAGCGACTTCACCTCACCTCAACTAATGGCTTACATGTATCTTACAATGTCAGATAAATAGGAAAAGGAGTGGAAACAAGAAGGTACTAATCAAATACATCTCATCAGTCTACCTCCATCTAAACTTTACAATCTGTTTTTCTCCAGTGGGCAGATTTGTCCTTCCCATTCTGTAACCATGGCAAACGCTCCATCATGAGAACAGTGTTGAAGATTGGACCGAATAATGGAAAGAATTTTTTTGTGTGCCCTCTTGGGAAGGAAAAACAGTGCAATTTTTTCCAGTGGGCACAAAATGGGCCAGGAATAAACATTATTCCAGGATGCTAAGTTTCTAGTATTTGAGAGCTATTCATTTAAGTGTGTCATCTTTCCATTCAATGGCTGTGTATATTTCTTTTTTTGCTTGATGAATGCTATATATTTCATCAAATATACAATATATTCCATTTATAATGTATATTTAACCTATTTAGTTATGACAATAAAGTATTTTTAATATGCTCTGGTCTGTTTTAACTTCTTTAGGGAAGCAGTAATTTTTTTTTTTTTTTCTTTCAGGAGAGGAGTGTTCAGTTCAATAAAATAATGCGTTATTCTGTCTGTGATGAATAATTTCTCATGTATCACCACTATTCATAATATATGATTAAAGGAACTTCTTGTTTTCCTAAGTGAAATGTAAGAAATGGAATCTTCTTTATAGAAAATATTTTCTTTCTTTTTATTCTATTCAACAAACATCAAGTTCCTCAAGATGCTAGAGACATGCTGAACACATGTATAACTTCAAACACATTTCGTGGAAAGCTATGGGGATTCAGAATATAAAAGTAACATTTAAGAAAAGAAGTCATCTGTATATCTTTAAAAGAGAAGTTGGTTTAAACTTTTTGCTCGTGATTTAATACCTGTTAATTAATTGCTTAAGTTCATTTCAAAAGCTTAATGTGCTATTATTTTTTAATTTCTAGTTTTAACTCCCCTCTTTTAAAAAAAAATTTAGTCTAGGTATAATTATTTCCCAAAACAAAAGAAAAATATTAATGCATTTCTGCATGTTTATGGAAAATTCCATTCAGAGCTGGTTCAGTCTGTTTTAAAGGATAGCATGGAAGATGGCTGAAACCTCATGCCCCTTCTAAAACCAAATAGTCCCTGCAGCAGTCTGGAAGTTAACAGCGTACAGAATTACCAACAAGGAAAGAGCATATTTCATCACCATGTGCTTGAAACTTTACACTGAAGAGACACAGAACCAACCTAAGATCAGTGATCTTAATCTTAATCGCTCAACAGGGTAATTTCAGAGCTCATTTGGGCCATTGATGGTGTTAGTGACTGATGTGAAGTACACAGGGTGTGCATTCAGAAAGTAACTACATGTTGATTGTACAACAAGGGGAAAGGCCTATTGCAAACCAGGATTCCATACGTTCTAGTCCCCAGAATCAGCAAATTAATTATAAGGAAATATAGCAAATGAAATAATAAATTCAGAGATGATATACTAAGAAATGTGCAAGATTATATGAAGAAAATTTTACTGACACATCAAAGAAACATGTTTAGACAAGGCAGCATCTTGATTGAAAAGGATGGATGTTTAAAAAAGGTCATTCTTCCAAACTTAATTTTGAGTTTTAAAGAAATTTCCCATCAAAACCTCAGAGAGGATTCTGATTCTATTGAGTAAGCTCCAGCTGAACCCAGCTCTAGATCTGGAAAAAACCATTCTGGAGAATGAACAAAAGCAGACGGTTTCTAGAAGGCTGTGAAATTTGGAGGAAGAGACCAGCTGGAGGTAAACAGTTTTTATCCTGAGAGTGGGACAAAGTTTCAACCCACTATCATTCTGTCTTGAAGAGCCAGCAGGCAGTCTGGACAACCACAACTCCTGAGAAGGGGAAATCTCAGAAGACATTTTGAGGTGAGGAGCCCTAAGTTCTCTGTTTAAACTGCCCATGACCTTGAATGACCCCTGAACAACATTCATGTATAGGACAGCTAAAGATGCACCAACTGAACCAAGATTTTATCTACTGCCCAGGAGAATTTGCAATTTGAATCCAATGAAATCAATTACTGTAGACAAGAGTCAACACTCTCCAGAGGAATATACCAAATCCAGAGCCCACCACTTACATTCACTATTCCATCAGGAATTATGCAACATATGAAGATCCAGAATAATGTGACCCAGATTCGGAGAAAAGACTTAGCACCCAAGACCTACTCCAAGATGACCAAGATGTTGAAATTACCCACCAAGGATCTTAAAGCAGCTATTATAACTCTGCTCAGTGAAGTAAATGCTAAATGGATATGATGCCAAGTAGAAATCCAGATCTTCAAGAAGCAGTAGAGAAACTCTGAAATGGCAAATATCTAAATAAAAGAGTATTACTTTGTCTCAGTTTCAGTATAACACATGGTATTTTTTAAAGCAAAAATATAATCTTGTAAGATTTACAATGTGTGTAGACATGACGATTGCCTAAAGAGAAAGATCAAAGGAGCTATTCAGTTGCAAGTTTTCTACATTTTGTGGAAATGATGCCATATTAACTCTTAATTATGAAAAGTGTATGTTTGTGTGTGTGTGATATCTATTATCAGACTTAGGGACTATTCAAGCACTGTTTCTAAGTACTTTTTTAGTTTACACTCTTCTTTCTGAGATTCTGATGTTTCAAATATTAGATCATTGCATTATTATTATCCCGCAGACTCCTGGGCTCTGTTTATTTCTTCCACTCTCATTCAAATTGGGTAAATCCTACTGATCTGTCTTTAAGTTCACTGACTATTGTTTTTGATCTTCACTCTATTGTTGAGATCATCCAGCTAAAATTTTTATTTCAGTTATTTTTCATTCCTTTATTTCTACCTGGTTCTCTTTTTATGATTTCTGTTTCTTTATTGGTGTTTTCCCATTTTTTTTTTCCATTGGTTTCAAGATAGTTTATTCTAGAAGCACATTTATGGTGTCCGCTCTAAAATCTTTGTCGGATAATCCCAATACTTGATTTATCGTAATATCTCCATCAGCTGAGCATCTTTTCTCCTTCAGATGTGTGTTTTCCAGTTCAGAACAGGACAGATGATTTTTCAGGTGTATAAAAAATATTTGGTTGTTAATGTTTGGAGACTCTTTAATGTTTGGTTATTATGTTAGGAGACTTGGTCCTCTGTAAATAGGACATGCAGTCATTTTGTTTAGCTGAGTGTGTAGTTTCTGACTTACATTTTGGGCTTTGTTCCCAGAGGCAGATTAACTTTGAGAGCCCTTGCAGTCCAGTTCTGGTCTGCTTTATTCTGGATTTGCTGTGAGTCCTCATCGAACCCTCTGGTGCTGTCTGCAGGCAGAGAAGGTAATCCCTGGGCTGTCTGGTGTTTCTGAGACATCTTGTTCAGAGGGGAGAGGGCAGGAGCCACTGCCCCTGCATCTCCTTATGTCACGGGGTGAAGGGAACTAGTGTTTTTGTTGTCCCCATCAACAGCGTGGGTTCCCACAGCACCCAAGCCAGAACCAGACAGCCTTCAGATCCTACCTTGATGTATTGTTGTGCGAACCTTTGGAAGCTGATGTGTTGTCTGCTACTGTTCATCCCTTTGGAGTTTATCTGCCTATTTCTTGATATTTCAAACCACTATACTGTGAATACAAAGGCTTTTCATAATTCAGGGAAAGCCAAAAATGAGATAGAAGGTAAAATGATGATTTTAAGAGCTCTTTCTGAACTTTTATGTGGTGACAGCTATTGTCACTTTCCATAAATTATTTTATCTAATCCTCTTAACTGCCTCATGAAATCTGTTCCTATTATTTCTAATTTTCCAGTTTAAGAAAGCTGGCTTGTTATAGGCTAACTCAGAAATGTGTGTCACACAGGCTGTGGTTTGAAGTTTGCTTAGTGCTAAAACATGCGGATATGCTTCTTTCTTCTCCATGAATTAAAGTGGTTGTATCCAGAATTGTGTGTCATTGGTATATACAAATAGATATCTAACATATACAAATGAAAATAATTGTGGGATGATAATACAATTATGGTCATTTTTTTCTCTAAAATTTGTCATGTTAAAAATTTCTGTAAATTGATTTTAAGCCTATTACTTTACTTCCCATTACTTTTAAATTTTAATTTCTATTAATTGTTTAATCCATTATTTATACCCACAATCACATATTCTAGACTACCATTATTAGCAAGTTGGTGTGTGGAATGAAAGAACAAATGTTCTAATGAGTTTTCAAAAATTTAACCTCCTTTTTCTTTGTATATCTTTTCAGCACTTTGCATTTCTACTGAAGCGTATGCTAGAGTTTCTCTTGTGTTGTATAACTTGTCCTGTCTGCGTTTACTGATGTTCACCTAAAGGACTGCGTGTAATCCTTCTTTGTTCTTCACAGAATCTTACCAAGGATTGTGCCTGTACACAGTAGAAACTTGGTAAACATTTGTTGAACCTAATAGATGAAGGTTTAATATCATGTCACTCTGTTGGAACATTTTTAACCTTGTTACCACTATTCAAACATGAATGCACTTAAATGTCATTGAAAAGAGTGTCACTGGTTTATTATAAAGAGAAATTCCTTAGTGTCTAAAAGCTGTTAAATCTTTCCAGTAATTTAAATGGAAAAAAAATGGCATTTTATAGAAATTTGCTTACAGACAGGCAAAAACTATTAAGATCAAAGAGCATGTATTTGTTGAAAAGTAAAGAAGCCATCGGGCTTCCCTGGTGGCTCAGGGGTTAAAGCATCTGCCTCCAATGCGGGAGACCCGGGTTCGATCCCTGGGTCGGGAAGATGCACTGGAGAAGGAAATGGCAACCCACTCCAATATTCTTGCCTGGAGAATCCCATGGACGGAGGAGCTGCATTATTGCTATCCCATATTTCATAACATATAGAGATGAAAAAAAAAAAGTGAATGCCCCTCAGTGCCCATGAGTTTGAACCTCTTCCTTTACAGGAAACCAAGTCAACCAGTTTAAATTATTTCTTAGCTTTTAATTCAGTTAATCCCTACTAAGCACCCATTATGTGAAAACTTCAATGATAGCGTATTTTTAAAGTAGATCTCGCCAACACCTAAGTGAAGTAGAGATGATGAGGGACGTAGTTCTTCAAGTAAAGCCCACACCTGACTGACGAGTGGCTAAGCCTCAGGACAGAGGGCTGCTGGAATTTCACTTCAGTGCAGATCTGCATATGTACAAAGGCATCTCAGTAAATGTAGCCCAGAGCACAGGGAAAAGTGGGGAACAGCAAAGAATCCCATTTGGCTAGGGATTATTATAGGGAGTATGAAGGCAAAAACAGGGAAAATCTGTTTTTCCCTTCACCTGAAAGGGTGAATTCACTCCATTTCGCTGCTACAAATAGAGTTCCTAAGATGGGCCAGGTCTTTGTTCCAAAGATATGTCACTCTCTCCCCTTAGAGAGCCCATGGCAGAGGAGCAAGCCAGTTCGCATCAGGACCCAGCTGGACCCAGGATCCAATCAGAGGGCCTTCTAAGCAAAGGAGAAAAGGAATCTATTCTGCCAGTGTTGTGCGATATGGTAGGTACAGTGTTTAATTGCTAGATGCTAGAAAACAATTGGTTCTTAAGTCAGACTGCTAGTTCTGAGGCCTGTCTCACCCCTGACCCTTGCTCCTTGGAAGAAGAGTTATGACAAACCTAAGCAGCATATTAAAAAGCAAAGATGTTACTTTGCCAACAAAGGTCTGTATGGTCAAAGTTATGGTTTTTCAATGTCAGAGCTGAACCATAAAGAAAGCTGAGTGCTAAAGAATTCGTGCTTTTGAACTATGGTGTTGGACAAGACTCTTGAAAGTGCCTTGGACTGCAAGGAGATCAAACTAGTCAATCTTAAAGGAAATCAGTCCAGAATATTCTCTGGGAGGACTGATGGCTGAAGCTGAAACTCCAATTCTTTGGTCACCTGATGCAAAGAGCTGACTTGTTGGAAAAGACCTTGATGCTGGGAAAGATTGAAGGCAGGAGGAGAAGGGGGCGACAGAGGATGAGATGGTTAGATAGCATCACAGACTCAATGGACATGAGTTTGAGCAAGCTCAGGGAGTTGGTGATAGACAGGGAGGCATGGCGTGCTGCAGTCCATGGGATCACAAAGAGTCAGAAATGACAGAGTGAACTGAACTGGTAAGATAAGGATTGGGATACTGTGTACTGAGTCTTAACTTAGCTCACCTGTTAGATGATGGTGGTGATGATGGTCCTATCTCCAACACTGTTTTAAGGATAAAGTGCTATATCCCTGTGGAGGGCTCAGCACAGTCCCTAGCCATCAGAACAGGAGAGTTCATTTTATTATCTTCATTAATCTTCCCCCTCCTGCTCCCATCACAGCTATTCTTGAGGGAGGTCCCAGAGAGGAAGGATGTAGCAGGGCTAGTAGCCTCAGAGAAGGATGTGGGTTTCACTGGCAGAGCAGGACTTGGGATGGAGGGGAGATGGGTGAGGGAAGTGTGGGAGCAGAAGGAGGTGTGCTGTGTCGGAAATGGAGTCTGGAACCTCGTAAGAAGGTTTCAGGAAGAAGGTGCTGGGCTGAGTTTTATGTTTTCAATGACATGTCAGAAATTTAGGATTAAAATGTGTGAAGAACTGTGAAAAGCCATCATTCATGAAGAATAGAGACAGCCAAGGGTTCTCAGTAATGTAGGCATCTTTTATTCTAGGCAGAAGTCATATATCCTAGCAGTGAGTCCAAATCTTATCAATTACAATAGCTTGCAGCACTGTCTCTCCCTGTTTCTTTGACTGCAAAGAGATAATGGCTCTGAGTGCATGGAAACACTGGGAAAGCAGGTTATCAGGTCAACCAGAGTGATGAATCCAAGCAGTACAGAGGGTCCCAGTTGCAGAAATCCATTTTTAAACAGGTGAATCCAATGCTTCACAAGGCAGAACAAGGCCCCTAAACACAGAAAGTGGGTGAACCCTATTGTCCTTGGAAGTCGCAGAATAAAAGCCAGGGGTTTTCAGTTCAGTGCATTTCAGTTACTCAGTCCTGTGTGACGCTTTGCAACCCCATGGACTGCAGCACCCCAGGCTTCCCTGTCCACCACCAACTCCTGGAGCTTACTCATGTACACTCATGTGCATTGAGTCGGTGATGCCATCCAACCATCTTATCCTCTGTCGTCCCTTCTCCTCCTGCCCTCAATCTTTCCCAGCATCAGGGTCTTTTGAAATGAGTCAGCTCTTCACATCAGGTGGCCAAAGTATTGGAGCTTCAGCTTCAGCATCAGTGCTTCCAGTGAACACTCAGGTGATCTTTAGAGTTGACTGGTTCAAATTCCTCACTTACCAAGAGAGATTCTCAAGTCTTCTCCAACACCACAGTTCAAAAACATCAAATCTTCAGCGCACAGCTTTCTTTATGGTTCAAGTCTCACATCCATACATGACTACTAGAAAACCATAGCCTTGACTAGACAGACCTGTGTTGGCAAAGTAATGTCTCTGCTTTTTAATATGCTATCTAGGTTGGTCATAGCTTTTCTTCCAAGGAGCAAGTGTCTTTTAATTTCATGGCTACTGTCACCATCTGCAGTGATTTTGAGGTCCAAGAAAATAAAGTCTCTCAATGTTTCAATTGTTTCCCCATCTATTTGCCATGAGGGATGGGACCAGATTCATTCATTTTTGTTTTTCAAATGTTGAATTTTAAGACTTTTTTCACTCTCCTCTTTCACTTTCATCAAGTGGCTCTTTAATTCCTCTTCGCTTTCTGCCATAAGGGTGGTGTCATCTTTGTATGTGAGGTTATTGATATTTCCCTTGGCAATCTTGATTCCAGCTGGTGCTTCATCCAGTCTGGCATTTCTCATGATGTACTCTGCATAGATGTTAAATAAGCAGTGTAACAATATACAGCCTTGACGTACTCCTTTCCTGATTTGGAATCAGCCCATTGCTCCATGTCCATTCTAACTGTTGCTTCTTGACCTGCATACAGATTTCTCAGGAGGCAAGTAAGGTCATCTATTATTCTAATCTCTTTTAAGAATTTTCCACAGTTTGTTGTGATCCATGCTGTTAAAGGCTTTAGCATAGTCAATGAAGCAGAAGTAGATGTTCTTCTGGAATTCTCTTGCTTTTTCTATGATCCAGTGGGTGTTTGCAGTTTGATCTCTGATTACTCTGCCTTTTCTAAATCCGGCTTTAACATCGGAAGTTCTCATCTGAACATCTGAAGTTCACGTATTGCTGAAGCCTGGCTTGGAGAATTTTGAACATTCCTTTGCTAATGTGTGAGATGAGTGCAGTTGTGTGGTAGTTTGAACATTCTTTGGCATTGCCCTTCTTTGGAATTGGAATGAAAACTGCCCTTTTCCAGTCCTGTGGCCACTGCTGAGTTTTCCAAATTTGCTGGCATATTGAGTGCAGCACTTTCACAGCATCACATTTTAGGATTTAAAATAACTCAACTGGAATTCCATCATCTCCAATAGCTTTGTTCCTAGTGATGTTTCCTAAAGCCCACTTGACTTCATACTCTAGCATGTCTAGCTCTAGGTGAGTGATCACACTGTTATGGTTATCTGGGTCACTAAGATGTCTTTTGTACAGTTCTTCTGTGTATTCTTGCCACCTCTTAATATCCTCTGCTTCTGTTAGGTCCATACAGTTTCTATCCTTATTGTGCCCATCTTTGCATTAAATGTTCCCTAGGTATCTCTAGTTTTCTTGAAGAGATCTCTAGTCTTTCCCATTCTATTGATTTCCTCTATTTTTTTTTTTTTTTGCATTGATCACTGGAAGTCTTTCTTATTTCTCCTTGCTATTCTTCAGAATTCTGAATTCAGATGGATATAGCTTTCCTTTTCTCCTTTGCCTTTCTCTTCTCTTCTTTTTTCAGCTATTTGTAAGACCTCCTCATACAACCACTTTGCCTTTTTTTTTTCCCTTGGGGATATTTTTTATCACAGCCTCCTATACACTGTTATGATCCTCCCTCCATAGTTCTTCAGGCACTCTATCAGATCTAATCCCTTGAGTCTATCTGTTACTTCCTCTGTATAATCATAAGGGATTTGATTTAGGTCATACCTGAATGGTCTGATGGTTTTCCCTACTTTTCTTCAATTAAGTTTGAATTTGGCAATAAGAAGTTCATGATCTGAGCCACAATCAGCTACCAGTCTTATTTTTGCTGACTGTATAGAGCTTCTCCTTCTTTGGCTACAAACAATATAATCAATCTGATTTCAGTATTGACCATCTGTTGATGTCCATGTGTAGAGTCTTCTCTTGTGTTGTTGGAAGAGGGTATTTTCTATGACCAGTGCATTCTCTTGACAAAACTCTGTTAGACTTTGCCCTGCTTCATTCTGTACTCCGACGCAAAATTTGCCTGTTACTCCAGATATTTTTAAATTTACTCAGTAAATCTTTAATCCAAGTTTCTGTTGATGCGTGAGGCTGTGTTCCCTCCCTGTAGTTTGGCCTCAGGCCAAAGGACGGTAAGGGTCGTGGCAATCTCCCTGAAAAGGACGGATGCCAGTACTCCACTGCTCCCAGGAATGTTGTGTTCAGTGCCCTGACCCACGGCAGGCTCCTGGAGACTCCTGGACACTCACAGGCAAGTCTGGCTCAGTCTCTTGTGGGATCACTGCTCCTTTCTCCTGGGTCCAGGTGCATTCAAAGTTTTGTTTGTGCCCCCAAGAGTCTGTTTCCCCAGTCCTGTGAAAGTTCTCTAATCAAATCCCACTGGACTTCAAAGTCAAATCCCCTGGGTGTTTTAAGTTCCTTTGCTGGATCCCCAGGTTGAGAAATCTGTTGTTGTTCCCAGAAGTTTCGTAACAATGTGAAAACTTCTTTGGTTTAATTGTTTTCCAATTTGTGGGTCATCTGCTTAGTGGCTCTATGGTGGGGCGAATAACGACCTCCTCTAAGAGTTTTAGGGTTGAAAAACTCCAAGAGTCCAAGCGTTTTAGGACTGAAAATTTTTCTGTTTATTTTTCAAATACTGTTGGCTGAAGGAGGGAAAAAAATAACAGGAAGTTACAAGAGATGAAATGAAACAATGATGGTAGGAAAAAAAACCTTATGAACAGAAAGGAAAAGACAAAGAGAAAGGCCCAAAGCATCTATGTGGACACTAAGCCTCCATTTTTAGCTTTCAGAAACACAAATATATACACGGTTAACAAAAGAAGAGCCTTGTAAATTTTTAAAGCTGAGCACTAGCTTTTTGTACTAAATGCTATCATAAAATGCAAAACTGAAAAACAAAGGAGCAGTCTCATTAGAACAATTCCATACCTAATGCACATCTCTCTCATTCCAATCCTTAGCCTTGGTGTCTTCATTTACATATTAATAAATATTCATCTGCTTTTAATATGCATATATCTTTCTCATATTATTATACTCAGTTTTTGGCTCCATTTAAAAAGAATTTATTTTGCTATCAATGGCAGAAAACAATTTAGGAAACTGAACAGAGCAGGAAAAATGTTAAATTTAAGTATTTGAGTCAGTTATGGACTCATTAGTTTAATAACTCGTTTTCTTCAAACTTGAATAATTTGAACACATTAGGAATGATACAGCATTTTTAAAAAGTGTGTTCTTAAAATGGTAAACACTGAATCTAGGATCTGAGTTTGTAGTTATTACTTATTTAAAATAAACGACCAAATTCCACTGAGATATGGTCTCATTTTCAGGAATGGTCTATTAACAGGCAGCAGTGAGCAAAACAATTAACTATATCAGCGCATTAAAACCTAATGTGTAAACTCTGCATAGCAGCAAACACACATCCTACCATGGCCTATTAAGTCATCAGAAATGATTGCAGATAATTAGCTGGTGAACAGCTGCATAAACTCAAGTATCCCATTTTTTATCAGACACGGAGACTTCAAGTGAAAGGGAGGTCTGTCAACTATGTCTTGAGCCAGGCAGGAGTGTCACCATGAAACAAAATTAAGGACAATTCTAGGGCTGGATAGCAGATGGCCACTTCAGATTTTCTTCTGCTGCTGCTCCTAATGTTCAAGTGAATATAGTCTGTAAGTATGGAAGCTTTTTTTTTTTCCCTTGGGGATATTTTTTATCACAGCCTCCTATACATTGTTATGATCCTCCCTCCATAGTTCTTCAGGCACTCTATCAGATCTAATCCCTTGAGTCTATCTGTTACTTCCTCTGTATAATCATAAGGGATTTGATTTAGGTCATACCTGAATGGTCTGATGGTTTTCCCTACTTTTCTTCAATTAAGTTTGAATTTGGCAATAAGAAGTTCATGATCTGAGCCACAATCAGCTACCAGTCTTATTTTTGCTGACTGTATAGAGCTTCTCCTTCTTTGGCTACAAACAATATAATCAATCTGATTTCAGTATTGACCATCTGTTGATGTCCATGTGTAGAGTCTTCTCTTGTGTTGTTGGAAGAGGGTGTTTTCTATGACCAGTGCATTCTCTTGACAAAACTCTGTTAGACTTTGCCCTGCTTCATTCTGTACTCCGAGGCCAAATTTGCCTGTTACTCCAGATATTTTTAAATTTACTCAGTAAATCTTTAATCCAAGTTTCTGTTGATGGGTGAGGCTGTGTTCCCTCCCTGTAGTTTGGCCTCAGGCCAAAGGACGGTAAGGGTCGTGGCAATCTCCCTGAAAAGGACGGATGCCAGCACTCCACTGCTCCCAGGAATGTTGTGTTCAGTGCCCTGACCCACAGCAGGCTCCTGGAGACTCCTGGACACTCACAGGCAAGTCTGGCTCAGTCTCTTGTGGGATCACTGCTCCTTTCTCCTGGGTCCAGGTGCATTCAAAGTTTTGTTTGTGCCCTCCAAGAGTCTGTTTCCCCAGTCCTGTGAAAGTTCTCTAATCAAATCCCACTGGACTTCAAAGTCAAATCCCCTGGGTGTTTTAAGTTCCTTTGCTGGATCCCCAGGTTGAGAAATCTGTTGTTGTTCCCAGAAGTTTCGTAACAATGTGAAAACTTCTTTGGTTTAATTGTTTTCCAATTTGTGGGTCATCTGCTTAGTGGCTCTATGGTGGGGCGAATAACGACCTCCTCTAAGAGTTTTAGGGTTGAAAAACTCCAAGAGTCCAAGCGTTTTAGGACTGAAAATTTTTCTGTTTATTTTTCAAATACTGTTGGCTGAAGGAGGGAAAAAAATAACAGGAAGTTACAAGAGATGAAATGAAACAATGATGGTAGGAAAAAATACCTTATGAACAGAAAGGAAAAGACAAAGAGAAAGGCCCAAAGCATCTATGTGGACACTAAGCCTCCATTTTTAGCTTTCAGAAACACAAATATATACACGGTTAACAAAAGAAGAGCCTTGTAAATTTTTAAAGCTGAGCACTAGCTTTTTGTACTAAATGCTATCATAAAATGCAAAACTGAAAAACAAAGGAGCAGTCTCATTAGAACAATTCCATACCTAATGCACATCTCTCTCATTCCAATCCTTACCTTGGTATCTTCATTTACATATTAATAAATATTCATCTGCTTTTAATATGCATATATCTTTCTCATATTATTATACTCAGTTTTTGGCTCCATTTAAAAAGAATTTATTTTGCTATCAATGGCAGAAAACAATTTAGGAAACTGAACAGAGCAGGAAAAATGTTAAATTTAAGTATTTGAGTCAGTTATGGACTCATTAGTTTAATAACTCGTTTTCTTCAAACTTGAATAATTTGAACACATTAGGAATGATACAGCATTTTTAAAAAGTGTGTTCTTAAAATGGTAAACACTGAATCTAGGATCTGAGTTTGTAGTTATTACTTATTTAAAATAAACGACCAAATTCCACTGAGATATGGTCTCATTTTCAGGAATGGTCTATTAACAGGCAGCAGTGAGCAAAACAATTAACTATATCAGCGCATTAAAACCTAATGTGTAAACTCTGCATAGCAGCAAACACACATCCTACCATGGCCTATTAAGTCATCAGAAATGATTGCAGATAATTAGCTGGTGAACAGCTGCATAAACTCAAGTATCCCATTTTTTATCAGACATGGAGACTTCAAGTGAAAGGGAGGTCTGTCAACTATGTCTTGAGCCAGGCAGGAGTGTCACCATGAAACAAAATTAAGGACAATTCTAGGGCTGGATAGCAGATGGCCACTTCAGATTTTCTTCTGCTGCTGCTCCTAATGTTCAAGTGAATATAGTCTGTAAGTATGGAAGCAGGGACACTACCAGTGACCAAAAAGCTGTTGTAAAATTGGAAATTGAAATAGGATAACACAGCAATCAGGTTGTTAAGTTCTCTTAATGAGTGTACTTGTTTGTATTTATAGTTCAGAGTTGATTTGCACATTCCCATATATCCCTTCTGGATGAGATTATATTCTGATATGTATCTAAATGGTGATATATACCATGTAAACATATAGTTGTATTTGAATTAGTAAAGGTACTGGATAAGTATTTCTTTCTTAAAAAAATGCAAAAAACAGTTTCTTTCTTTTTTTTTAATGCCTTTTTTGACTAAAACATGCTGAATGGACCGTGATGACTGTCTTTAGGAATTTGAGGTACTGATATGAAAAAGAATCATATTTATTCCATACAAGTCCAGAAAATGTAACTAAAAGACATATGTTTAATAAAGACAAAATTTCAAAAATTAAAGAGTTCTTAAAATGGAAGTGAGTACACTGTAAGGTTCTTAGGTCCAGCCAGGAATGTCATCAAATAAATTCAGCGTCTGATTCCTACCAGAGTGGATGTGGTTAGAAGGACCTCAGGTTTTATCAAAGGTTTTTTTCTCCCATTGTAAAATCCTAGACACTAGAGGAGATGGTACAGCAATAAATAAATGTATTATCTTCAATGGTGCTAAACTTGTGTGTAGTACTTGATGAATGCTTGCATGAAATGTTTTGTATCATGTGAAATTACATTTACACATGTTTGCATGCTTTTTTTTTGACACAAGTTTTCATTTTATTTATAGGCCTGCTAAGGATAAAATGGATGGATGGATGGATGGATAGATAATAAACATATAACTGAGGACCATGCATTTCACTCACAGAGAATTAGTTCTATCATATGGATATTATATTTATTTTCTCTCGAGTTATCCTCATTGATAAAAGCATTCATTCCACAGATGTTATTGCCGTACCTGTTGCTGTGCTAGGCTCAAAGTGCTGAAAATGTAGATGAAGAATATTTCCTCAGGATGTTTAAAGTCTTTGGAGGGAAGTGAGCCTTCAAAGCATCACTCACAATTACAGTTCAGTGAGACAGAGATACAGGATACAAGGAGAAGATGAGGAAAGAATTCCCATTGACAATCTGAAAGACACCAGGAGTAAGGCTGGGGATGGGGAGTGTGCCAGGCAGGGCATAGGAAGAGGCTGTGGGCAGAGAGAAGTGTTTGTAAAGGCCTATTTGGCCTGGAAAGAGGGTACTGATTACACCTCTGAATGGTGAGAGAGCTAACACCTGCTAAGCTGTGCTGTGCTTAGTTGCTTGCTTGTGTCCACTCTTTGTGACCCCATGGACTTTAGTCCACCAGGCTCCTCTGTCCATGGGATTCTCCAGGCAAGAATACTGGAGTGGGTAGCTGTTCCCTTCTCCAGGGGATCTTCTCAACCCAGGGATCAAACCCAGGTCTCCCGCATTGCTGGCAGATTCTTTACTAACTGGTAATTAGTCCCATGTTGCTCTCTCATTGAAAATTGTCAGTTGTTCTCATCCAACTTTACAGAATGATTTGCTATAACTATTGTCTGTCTCTTAGGACCAGTGCTCAGAAAAGTGCTAATAAAAATGTGGATGTGTACTGCAACTGATACCCAGTGTAGCCAAATAAATAAATAATTTTTAAAACTTTATTTAAAACAAAAATGTACTATAACCTCAGCATCACCTTAGAACTTAGTAAACGCTCCCAGATGGAGGCCCAGCTAGGTCTGCTTTAACAGTGCTCCAGGTAATCTGTCTATAATGTTAAGTTTGGGAACCACTGTTGAGCAGAGTATCTGCATGTGTTTCAGAAAAATTTTATTAATCTAAATGAATTCAAATAAACATGTAAAACTTTTTTTTTAAGTGTGTTGTAACAGGTAAATTAATTTTTGAGGTGGAATGAGGATGTAAGGTTGAAAAAAAACAATGAATGGACTGGGAGTCAGGCCAACTGGTTACTAATTCCAGCCCTGCCACTAAATGGTAACAAAAATCACCACCAAGTAATGTCCAACTGTGCCAAGATTCTGGACTTATCTTGAACCTCAGGGTTTTTCAGCCGTAAAAACAAGGAGGTTATATAGGAATATTTCTAAAATCCCTTTCCAAGTCTAAAATGTGGTTCTGAAGGAGTTTTAATATTTGTTATTTGTGTTATTGGGCTTCTCTGGTGACTGAGAGGTAAAGAATCTGCCTGCCAATGCAGGAGATGTGGGTTCAGTCCCTGGATTGGAAGATCACCAGAAGGAAAGGGCAACCCACTCCAGTATTCTTACTTGGAGAATCCCATGGATAGAGGAGCCTGGTGGACTATATCCATGGGGTTGCAAAGAATTGGACATGACTCAGTGAGTAAACAACAACAGATTTGCATTATTAAAAATTTAATCACGTCAGTCTCTTTGCAGATGATTTTAAACTGTTTTCTCCTCTTGTGTCTTTTGAAAGTAGTGCGGCCCTTGCTGTCTGCTATTTCTGGTCCATCATTTTTAAACCTTTTCTTTCTTCTTTCCTGCTTTTGGGCCAGTGGTTGGTTCCCTCCACAGTTATTTAAAGTAAGATCCTCTTTTATACATATTAAAACTTCCATGAAGACTCCTTGATGAAAACTACCCAATAGACTTTCAGAAGAAAATGAAACAAATAGCCTTCATCTTAGAGTGTGAAATATTCTGTCTTGAATGTCAAGCAAACAGTTCACAGGGGGTAGAAAATAAGAAGAAAATGTTTCACTTAAGATTTCACAAGCTAGAGGCCCAGAGAAAAAATTTAACCCTTCCCTTTGTATATGGTGCTTTAGAATATCCTTTCCTTCTTTTCTTTCTTTCCTTCCTTCCATCCATCCATCCATCTATCTCTCCTTCCATCTATCCATCTTCTCTTGTGCTGATTTTCTTTCTGATAAGCAGCTTTGGCACCAAATCTTGCATTTATGAAAGTGCAGACTTCTAAAAAGCAGAATTTGTTAAGCCCCCATAATGTTTAGCATAACACTCCAAACAAATAATTTCTTAATAAAAGTTTAAGGTATACAATTTTAAATTCTGTCTCAGTATAATCTTAGCCCCAGTCAGTAAACTGGTTTTCTTCACAGTCTTTGGAGCTTCTCTCCAAAATATTTTCTCTGTATTTCTGTGAGGAGGTGCCTGGAGGAGGAAATGGCAACCAATTCCAGTATTCTTGCCTGGAGAAACCCATTGACAGGGGAGCCTGGCAGGCTACAGTCCATGGGGATGCAAAGAGTCAGACATGACTTAGCAACTACTCAGAAGAAGGTGCAGCTTCTGATTCACATTTAGAATTGCTGCTTCACCTGCTCCCACTCCCTTTCTGATGTATTTCTGACTGGGGAGCTGACATGGTGGCTCTCTCTTCTTTTCCATGGTGCAGGGTTTGGCAGTCCCCCCACTCCTACCACGTATCTGGGTGATACAGCTTCTGCTCCAGCGCCCTTGAGACCCACTCAAAGCATACACTTGCTCGCTCTAAAACTTCAATAACCCTTCTCTGTCTTGAACAGGAAATTAGAGCAAAATGCTTTGTTTTCAGCATTTCTTTGCAGTCGGGTGTGTGTGCTAAGTCACTTCAGTCGTGTCTGAATCTGTGACCCTTTGGACTGTAGCCCGCCAGGCAGTCATCTCACCTTTATGCCGGCCACTCTTGAATCCCCAGATGGGTCTCACGTCCTGTTAGCTGATTGTCCAGCTATTAAGAGGGACTGCATCAATAACACAAAAAGAAGCTCTCTCCGGAAATCTTCATTTTTGTTTTGGGAGTGAGCATAGATAATTCTGATCCCTGGTCAACTCCAGGGATATAAAATTGTGAAGGCTATCTGTTCTAAAAATACTGGAAGTTATTCATTTCTGGAGAGCACATTATCTCTGGAATGTGGGTCACTATCTAAGTCTCTCTTGGAGCCAATCTTAAATATTAGCAAGTCTTTCTAAATCGTTTCTCTGTGGATAATTGTTTTGTTACGGGTCATTTTTGAGCTACTTACTGTCATCACTATATACACAGTATTCATCTAATTTTACTCCCTCAACGTGTGAAATAGTTCCATGTCCTTAAAGGGACTCCAAAGAGCTCTGGTGCCATAGTCCTTTATGTCTCAGTACAGACAAGAATGCAATGAGAGCAAAGTGATAGATAAGAGGTGATTTATTAGAATAGGACCCTTGTGAGATTTACAAGCAGGCGAGTGAGAAATGCCATGCCCTGAGAACTTCCTGGCTACAGTTTTATAATCAAAGGAAAAGTGGGGAGGGGAAGAAGATATTCTTTGTCTTTCTTAAGTAGAAATGCTTCCATCATCAGGTCCTCCTCCAGGTTGAGCAGGGGAGTACTTTTTTCCCTCATGGTCAAGCTACATCCACGAATTATTGTTTATCATGTGTGCAGAGAGCGTGTCCTGGGCTCACTGACTTGCTGAGCTCACTGCGCAGGCTGTAGGTCTCTTGCCACCATTGTTTTATTGTTTTGAGGCTTGCCTCGTGCCTCTGTTGCTTGGTTTTGTTGCTAAGCAAGCCTGCTTGGTTTTGTGGTTAAGCAAACCTGCCCTCTCGAGTGATCATTAACTTACAGGAGTCTCCCATATTTTTCTACTTATAATCCCCTAGTGGGATGAACTATTTAAACACCTACTTCATCCCTTCACTCTGTTCCTATCACTTGTATTTATTCTCATTTTCCTCCATCCCTTTCCCTTTTGTAAGTGCAAATGATGGTTGCTCAGTTGTTTCCAACTCTTGGCCAGTGTCCCCTTTGTAAGCATAAATCAACCAAAGGGAGCGTCTCCTAAGAGCTTTCGTTAAAGCTCAGATCAATTCAGGGGCCTTTGCAGTTTTTTTTTTTGTTTTGTTTCTGTTCAAATAAATCCTGTGTATTTTCTTCCTATGAATAATCAAAATTGCAACAAAGTAATATATTGGGTACCTAATTGTTTAATGTCTGTCTTCCTTTTCAAAAGGAACGCTCAGTGTGGGCACAGCTTTTCTCTTACTCGTCACAGGATCCCCACCTCCTAGGCCAGTGGCTTGAATATCGTAGTTGTTCCATAGAAGCTGTTGAATTAACAGGATCCTATTACTTTATTCATTTTGCTGACTGAGCTTTGGCTGTATTTTAATTCTAAAATGCAGTCCTTTGGCCTCCAAACTGATAGGGAAGGCTGCTTTGCTAATAAGGATGCTCTTGCCCCTGTAGGCAAATCCACTTGTGAATAAAGCCTTTGAAATACAAATTAGTATGGAAACAGAGGTTTGGGTTTGGACTTGGAGCGCTGAGGCTGCCCTTCTCACACTGGAGGGAGCAGGAGTCACAGACAAATCCTGGCTCCCTGGTCTCCCCACTTTCTCACAGAGGCCCCCACCACCCCCCCATCTGCTGGTACGGTTCTCTCTTCAGGTGGGTTACAGTACAATTGATTGTGATTGGAGTACTTAATCTGTTCACTATCACAGATTAAGTTCTTGCTTGATTGTGTTACAGCTTCATCCATTTACCCTGATAAGATTGTTACTGGAAATACAGGGATACCATCAAGCTGCCACCACTGTCAGATTCCTCAGGGTGTCTCTGAATTTCTCCACATAATCTTTTTGGCTGTTCCTTAGGGTATGTCACTTCCACAGATAACTAATCTCATCCATTACATTTTGAATCTTCCTGATTTTATTCTTGGAGGAAGACTTTATCTCAGACTTCCCCTGGTGACCCTCCTGCCCTCTCCAGGACTAGCCACCCCTGGCAAATAACTGCTGGGGCTTCTGGAGGCCACAGACCACTCTCCTCTTTCTTCCTTTCCTGTTTGTTCCTTGTCTCAGACTAGTGGTGGCAGAGAGTTACATATAATTACCAACCAGTGTAAGAGGGCTTTTCATGAATTTTTCACCCAAAGGCCTTGGACGGAACTTTCTGTCAATGTCTTGCATATGTTGGAGGAGCAGGGCAGGCAGAGCAGAGTTTGTTAAAAATAATGATAGAAAGTTTCTCACTGCTCAATGTTACACATTTAAACACACACACACACACACACACCACACAATTCAGTTTATATCCAACCACTTACATTCAAGCTCAGTTTTTCCAGGGTGAAGTGGGATCAGGAAATAGTTGCAAACACAGCTCCCTCCAGCTTTCTAGCTGTGGTGACCCCAGGTCAGAGGCAGAGGCTTGGCAATGCCACAGTTTGAGGCCATCTGGCTCAGCAGACTTGTTCTTTTAGAAAGTCAACACACAGCGGAGTAGGGTATGTTTATTTGTGTATTTGACTTTATAGAAACATCTCCTTTGAATGAGCAGTGGAGAGATTTCCCTTGGTATTCATAGAAACCAGAGACTTCCCTAAGATTCCTCCAGAAATATTATATATAGCTTAGAAAGGTATTGTCTAAAAAAAATTTTTTTTTCTCCAAAAGATTCAATATAGTATGAAGAATCTCATGGTAAATATTACTTAGGGACTGAACTTCTTTTAGTCTGTGTGTGATGGTTATATTGGGCCTATGTTTCTTGCATGATTTGCTAAATTATTTCATAGCTTGGAAGTCCATGTTCTTCAGTATATCAGATGTCTCTTCCATTTATACAGTCAGGTTCCTTCCCATGCTCTGTCTGCAGGTCTACATCTAATTGCTTCCAAAGACAAATGAGAGTCACAAGTTTATAAGGTTAAATATCCACAAAATTCATTTTAAGTTTATTTCTTCATGGTGCACTAATCTACAGAAAATGCAGTCTCTTGACACATGACCTAAAAAACTTTACTTGAAAAGGAAAAACAAGACTACAAATAAGTATACATTTTTAAATTTCAAAAATAGCTTTTCTGACATAAAGCATCATCATTCCTAACAGGCTTTGTGTTATTCTCTTCACCTAAATGAGTGACCATAACACGTGCATTTTAGAGGTGAGTAAATTCTTACCATACCCTGGCTACCTCACTGGCAGATTTAAAAACATCTTTATTTTGAACCTGTGTATCCAACAGTCATGCAGAAGTGTGGAACACCATGACATAAGCAAAACAGGCATGTGAGGAGATAAAATACAGCGTCTCAAGTGCAACTACTGGATTTCCACATCTTATTTTTGGGGTGAACTCCTACCACCTTAAAACGGATAGGATAAAATTCTCAGCCTATTTACTCTTGATGTGCTATTTTCATTATAACTGTGTTGCTCTAGACTTTAGGAAGAAAAAAGCAGAAATAAGAGGTAGGGAGAGACGTTCTTGGTATCCACATTGATACAAGCAAGAACAACACAGAGAAATATAGGAAACCGCAAAAAACAGAGATCAAGGATTCAAAATGTAAGGAGCTCTTGTCTCGTTCAATTTTAAAGTCATCCCTTTATTATAGCCTAGAATAGGAATCTAGGTTCATAATGATGACACTGAGAAATCAGTTCAGTAAACGTGTAACAACAAATGAAGTGTACACAGCATATTTTATATTCAGTGCCCACCACATTGTTTAGCATAGAGTGTAGGAGTTAACTACTGTATGTTGAATAATACTGTGAAAATAAACACAGAAACACAATGGAGATTAGGTATACTATACTGTGATATTTTTTATGGGACCATTTCAAGAGAATAGCATAAGAAACTTTAAAAGATACCAAGGATAAAGCAAGTGAGCTGGTAACTGAGTTTAAAAAGGGATGAAAAGCCATTAAAGATTATAGGAAAAGGTCGAGAATACAGAGCTTTGAAAAATGCAGAGGTAACATAGTGTAGCAGCAGAATCCTAGATCATCTGAAACCACAGATTAAAGATTTAAGAAGGCTATAAAGGAGACGGAGGTGGTATTTGATATAGAAAATGATTAAGATATAAATAAGAATCTCAGTGTAGGCAGGACTCTGGTAAGGGCGCATATTAGACATGTTCAAGGGTGCGTGACAGATGGAAAGGCAGAGGAGGAAAGGGCAGCTTTAAGTCAAAGATACCTTAACTACTGGGGGCCTTGGGAGCAAAATAAAAGTAGGAATTTTGGAGGAAAAAGAGCAAAGCCAAACTGCTGTCTAGCATAACTAGAAAGGAGACTGCGTTCTTTAAAGAATGAAGAATGAATTGACATAAAGGTTCAGGAAGAAGTCAGATTCAACCTAAAGAATAAAAGAAGTTGATAGGCTAGGTTTAAGACCATATATATATATATATATATAGTATAATTAAATGTAATTAATCATGTAAATACTGTTATCGCAATCACACAGGGAGATCCAAATTCAAGCTTAATTGCTCCAATCAAGAAAGTATTTAATGAGTTGAAAGTGAGAAATATTTTGAAAATTGTAGGAAAATGTACTAAGAAAGGGAGTTGTGCAGTGAGGAGGGTAATTTTAAGATGGCCCAAGCAGCATCTTGTTATTGGTGGCTCAGCTCCACCTTAAAAGTGTGGGTGATTCAGCTTTTAATAAGGACACTTCCACTGCTCTTCTAATTACACTATATTCACTTTGACAAAATTTTGAGAATGCACTGCAGTTGCTTTTACCAACTGGAATCATTTTGCAGATCTTCTCATTAATTATAAAAATAAAAATAAAAATCATTGTCCTTGTTGTTTTACAATAAATATTCATGCAACCAAAGTTTTAAAATATAACCTGACAATTTATGTGATTCATTACAGAAGCATAATGCCTGAGACATTGTGATTAACGGAAAACTTAAAATATTTCAAGTAAAATATTTAAATAAATGAAGGTGTCTTTAGACTAAAGAAAACCAAAGCAGTTATCACTGAGAACTATAGATTCATCTCTTTCTCTTCTTCACACAAACATCAAAATATTACCAAACTCAAGTTCAGCTGCTGACCACTCAAAAGCCAATAATTCAAGAGGCAAGTGTCAGTAGAAATGAAAGGTGCTTTCATCAGAAAAGCCAGCAATCTGGGTACGAGGTAGACTCAAGCCTGGAGACCAACTCCAAAGATTCTGCTCAGCCATGACAGTGTTTAAAGGGAAGATGGGGGCTGAGCGGGTAGGAGTCTCAGTGAATCATCCAGGCAGGAGGTTGGGTTCTGCATTCATCTCCACTGTGTGCAGCCTGGCTGACTCCCTCTTCAGGTGTTTGCCCACCCAGTCTGCCTGCAGGATTGCTATGGAGGCTGTTGAGGGTGTGCGTGCATGCTAAGTTGCTTCAGTCATGCCCGATTCTACAATGCTGTGGACTATAGCCCACCAGGCTCCTCTGTCCATGGGATTCTCCAGGCAAATTTACTGAATTGGGTTGCCATTTCCTTCTCCAGGGGATCTACTCAACCCAGGGGTCAAACCCACGTCTCATACATCTTCAGCATTGACCAGAGGCTTCTTTACCACTAGCACCACCAGGGAAGCCCTGTTGAGGGTAGAGTCTTTAAATACTAAATTCTACATTAGAATTTATTTAATCAATGAAGTTAAAAAGGAGTGAATAAATTCAACAGCATTACATGACAGAAGGGAAGATGATAAATGGGAAGATAGCACAAAAGAAATCACTCAAATACAGCACAGAAAGCACATGTGCAGCACAATATATGAAAATATGAAATGAAGCATGAGACATTTAGGGTAGATAAAGCAAGAAAAATATTGCCCAATAAATTATTGCTTTGCCATTGATAGTAATTTGCAATCCAATTAAATAATGATTCAGTTCAGTTCAGTCACTCAGTCGTATCTGACTCTTTGCAACCCCATGAACCTCAGCATGCCAGGCCTCCCTGTCCATTACCAACTCCCAGAGTTTACTCAAACTAATGTCCAACAAGTTGGTGGTGCCATCCAACCATCTCATCCTCTGTCATCCCCTTATCCTCCCGCCTTCAATCTTTGCCAGCATCAGGGTCTTTTCAAATGAGTCAACTCTTCACATGAGGTGGCCAAAGTATTGGAGTTTCATCTTCAACATCAGTCCTTCCAGTGAACACCCAGGACTGATCTCCTATAGGATGGGCTGGTTGGATCTCCTTGCAGTCCAAGGGACTCTCAAGAGTCTTCTCCAACACCACAGTTCAAAACCATCAGTTCTTCGGCACTCAGCTTTCTTTATAGTCCAACTCTCACCATACATGATCACTGGAAAAACCATAGCCTTGACTAGACGGACCTTTGTTGGCAAAGTAATGTCTCTGCTTTTTAATATGCTGTCTAGGTTGGTCATAACTTTCCTTCCAAGGGGTAAGTGTCTTTTAATTTCGTGGCTGCAATCACCATCTGCAGTGATTTTGGAGCCCCCAAAACTAAAATCAGCCAGTTTCCACTGTTTTCCCATCTATTTTTTTGACCATCTGGGGATGTCCATGTGTAGAGTCTTCTCTTGTGTTGTTGGAAGAGGGTGTTTGCTGTGACCAGTGTGTTCTCTCGGCAAAACTCTATTAGCCTTTGCCCTGCTTCATTCCGTATTCCAAGGCCAAATTTGCCTGTGATTCCAGGTATTTCTTGACTTCCTACTTTTGCATTCCAGTCCCCTAGAATGAAAAGGACATCTTTTTTAGGTGTTAGTTCTAAAACGTCTTGTAGTCTTCATAGAACCGTTTAACTTCAGCTTCTTCAGCGTTACTGGTTGGGGCATAAGCTTGGATTACCATGGTATTGAATGGTTTGCCTTGGTAATGAACAGAGATTATTCTGTCATTTTTGAGATTGCATCCAAGTACTGCATTTTGGACTCTTTTCTTGACCATGATGGCTACTCCATTTCTTTTAAGGGATTCCTGCCCACAGTAGTAGATATAATGGTCGTCTGAGTTAAATTCACCCATTCCAGTCCATTTTAGTTCGCTGATTCCTAGAATGTCAATGTTCAGTCTTGCCATCTCCTGTTTGACCACTTCCAATTTGCCTGATTCATGAACCTGACATTCCAGGTTCTTATGCAATATTGCTCTTTACAGTGGGTCATAAAGGCTCTCACAAGAGATGGGTAGTACTGCATTTTGGACTCTTTTCTTGACCATGATGGCTACTCCATTTCTTTTAAGGGATTCCTGCCCACAGTAGTAGATATAATGGTCGTCTGAGTTAAATTCACCCATTCCAGTCCATTTTAGTTCGCTGATTCCTAGAATGTCAATGTTCAGTCTTGCCATCTCCTGTTTGACCACTTCCAATTTGCCTGATTCATGAACCTGACATTCCAGGTTCTTATGCAATATTGCTCTTTACAGTGGGTCATAAAGGCTCTCACAAGAGATGGGCTGTATCTTGTGGAGTATAGTAATTTTTAGAGCAATGGTTCATTAATCTGACTACCCAAGATGGACTCTCACCTCCATCCACTTCCGAGTTGTATGATCTGGGCATGTTATATAACCTTTTCTGAGCCAGTTTCTTCATCTGAAAATAAATATAATAATTGAACTTACCACTTAGAATAACAACATATCATGGTAATCTGTATAAAACATTTAGCCCAAAGAAAGAGAAAAGTAGTTTCTGAGAACCTGAAATTAGCCTGACTCTATCTCTGGGTGGGGAAGATCCCCTGGAGGAGGACATGGCAACCCACTCCAGTATTCTTGCCTGGAGAATCCCATGGACAGAGGAGCCTGGCAGGCTACAGTCATAGAGTCGCAGAGAGTCAGACATGACTAAAGCGACTGAGCATGCACACATGGTCAGGCCTAAAAAATCACATATAAGTATTTAACCAAGGAACAGGATTCATCAGAATTGTCCTCCTCAAAATTGTCCCCATTTCCTGACAGCAAACCTCCACTGTCCCCACATCACCTAATAAAGCCCAATGCCTATTATAGTGTCTGACACATAATAGAAAACTGATAAACCTAGACAGCATATTAAAAAGCAGAGACATCACTTTGTCAACAAAGGTCCATCTAGTCAAGGCTATGCTTTTCCAGTGATCATGTATGGATGTGAGAGTTGGATACAAAGAAAGCTGAGTGCCAAAGAATTGATGCTTTTGAACTGTGGTGTTGGTGAAGACTCTTGAGAATCCCTTGGACTGCAAGGAGATCCAACCAGTCCATCCTATAGGAAATCAGTCCTGGGTGTTCATTGGAAGGACTGATGTTGAAGCTGAAACTCCAATATTTTGGCCACCTGATCGGAAGAGCTGACTCACTGGAAAAGACCCTGATGCTGGGAGGGATTAGGGGCAGGAGGAGAAGGGGACAACAGAGGATGAGATGGTTAGATGGCATCACTGACTCAATGGACATGGGTTTGGTTGAACTCCGGGAGTTGGTGATGGACAGGGAGGCCTGGTGTGCTGCGATTCACAGGGTCACAGAGTAGGACAGGACTGAATGACTGAACTGAACTTAATTGAAACGTTAATTGGATGACTGAATGTATTAAAGTTTAATGGCATAAACGGGACAAGTGAAATTTCAGACTGTGGCCAAGGAGAAAAGAACTGACAAAGTATGGTAAGACAGAATTCTAGGGTATGTGCTAAGTTGTTTGAGTCATGTCTGACTCTTTGAGAGCCTATGGACTGTAGCCTGCCAGGCTCCTCTGTCCATGGGATTTTTCAGGCAAGAATACTGGACTGGGTTTTCACGCCATCCTCCAAGGGATCTTGCCAACCCAGAGATCGAACCCATGTCTCTTATGTCTCCGCATTGCCAGGTGAGTTCTTTACTACTAACACCACCTGGGAAGCCCCAAATTCTCGGGGAGTAAATCTTAACGAATAAGGAGGAAAAGATAAAATGGATGGACTAAGCTATGTTTTTCACTTGGAATGCTTTCGAAAAATTTCAGGTTCAGTGTGCTACAGCCAATAAACAGAGTCAGAAACTCTGGAGGAGAGAGTTATAGGACCCAGGAGTCTGTATTTTAAAGAATTTCTTGCAGATAATTCTTATATACAGTAATACTTGAAAATAACTGAGCTGGCTGCTTAAAAGGACATAAAATACAGGGACAAATTTTTCATTTAGCTCTGCAAGTTTGACTTACAGATGCTTCTGTCATCAATAAACAGACATTCTGTGCTCACAACCTACATATTACTCCCACAGCCAAACACCAATGTAAGAAACATTGAAGCATAAAAATCTTTCCATTGTAAACTGAGAAGTGACTGGAAATCTTTAAAAACAGGGCCTCAGAAGCAGTTAAGTATCTTAGAAATAGTTCTTCCTAGGAAGAAATGGTTATTATACTTTTAGAAGTTCAGATTTCTAAAAAGTTAAGTTTTTCTTCAGAATAATTTCATCAACAAAAGTTTCTTCTCAACTGTCTCATATCTCAATCAAAACATTCAAAAATACTTAGTGCAGGGGACTTCCCTGGTGGTCCAGTGGTTAAGACTTCACCTTCCAAACAGGGGTTGCGGGTTCTATCCCTGGTCAGTAAGCTAACATGCCTCATGACCAAAAAACCAAAACATAAAACAGAAGCAGTATTGTGACAAATTCAATAAAGACTTAAAAAAAATACTTAGTGACTTAGTGCAATTTCCTATTTATAACCATATTAAACGTGTTCCAAAATTCATTCCTTAATTCTTTTAAGCCAGATATGTTTTAAAGAGCAGACAATAAGCCTTATAAATATTTAATTAATTTCCTCTCTCTCGAATGAATTCATCCCTGCGTATTTAAAATTTTAGAACCATTTCAGAATTATTGATGTCTTTATTACATACTTCTTTTGAAGAAATTTTCTTATTATTTCCTGGGACAAGCTTTGTTCCATTTTGTTATCTCTATCCTTGTTTCCTTCATCCATGTGTAGTTTTGCCATGCACTTAAATATGGAGTCCAGTATTAAGAACTGTTCCCTTTGTGGTTGATCTTGTAGATTCTTTTCTACAGAAAAATGAGGGGAAATTGCTAATAAGCTAGTTTCCAAAGAAAAAAGTATGTGTAAGAAAATCCAGAAATGACACATTATGATTTCTAATTTATTCTTGATCATCACCAAAATGTTTGGTGACAGGAATGTTTCTCCATATCTCTTATAAGTTTATTTCTTCTAAAATCAGCAAGATTTTTTAACCAAATAACTTTTTAGCTTGCAGCCAGGCAGTTTCTTTCCATGTCTCCCAATTGTTTAGTTAGTATTTATAAGCACTAATTCTTAAGCGCTTAACCTAAAGATTGTCCTTACTTTATCTCCAGTTTAGAAAGTTATATTCTGGTTTTAAAATTAATTGCATTCAATCCAAAGAGTGATTTAAGAACAAACAAAAAAAGCCTTAAACTAAACAGACCTTGGAAAACAATTGTATTCACTCAGAACTTGTTTAGAAAAGACCAAGACATAGTACTTTCATTGTTTCTTGCAAGTTGTGACCTAGGATAAGTTAACTTAATCCATTTCTGCCTTGTTTACTCACTTGTAAAGTGGAAATAATAGTACCCCCTCACAAGATTGCCCCCGAGATTAATAATGATAACTTCTGGGTGTTGCCATGAACTTTGTTCTTGGCACTATTTAAGAAATCTTTCTTAAAAAGAAAAAAGGATGGCTAGTCTATTATTATTAGATAATTTTGGATAAATATAAACTGACCTTTGGCACAGCCAAGTACAAGAAATTCCTCTGGGAAACTAATTTTACATTCATTTGGCATCACATAAATCTGGGTTGGAATCGGCTCTTCTCTTTTGTCATTCTTGTTCAGTGGTGTCTGACTCTGCCATCCCATAGACTAAACATGGCAGGCTTCCCTATCCTTCACCATCCGCCAGAGTTTGCTCAAACTCATGTCCTTGGAGTTGGTGATGCCAGCCAACCATCTCATCATCTGTCACTCCCGTCTCCTGCTATCAATCCTTCCCAGCGTCAGGGTCTTTTCCAATAGGTCTTCCTTAGAAGAAAGTTACAATTGTCCTTAACCCCTCTATCAGTCGATTTCCGTCCCCACAAACTTTGCATAATACCACTTACTTTAAAAGACAGTAAAAATTAAATGAGGAAATGCAGGTGATGTGAATTTAAAGCTCAATAAATGATCGTTACAGTAACTGCTCATTAACCTAAAAAGTACTTACAGTTCCCTCAATACTAACGATGCCTAAAAGTTAATAACCCTCAGTCTTAGAAAGGTATAAGAATAAAACCCAGAAAAACTTCAGAACCACTTCTACAAGGAACTAAGTTCGGAGTCTTCACTACAGCACCGGACCCTTAAACTCTGGGACAAGCTTCAGGTTTGCTCATGCGCAGTTACGCCCCCGAAGGCCGGCCTCTGCTCAGCTCCGCGCCTAACGCGCCTCCACGTGCGCCTGCGCTGTGACCCCCAGCTCTGGCGCATGCGCTGGGTGGGACGCTCTTCTTTGAAAACTATGGCGTGGGTACCTGCAGAGTCCGCGGTGGAGGAGTTGATGCCACGGCTTTTGCCGGTGGAGCCCTGCGACTTGACGGAAAGTTTCGATCCCAGCGTACCTCCGAGGACTCCCCAGGAATACCTGAGGCGGGTCCAGTGAGTGTTGGACCCTGTGCGGGTGGGCCGGTTGTCCTTACGCCCTTGGGCATAGCGCCCGTACCCCGCTCGACCCCAAAGTGCGATAAAGCCCCACTTCTGTTCCGTCCCCATACTCGGTCAGAACAAAATCCCTTGATTACATCTTTGTGTGAGCGAGTTTCTGTGAACTTCGTTTTATTAAACCTGATTACTCGTGACGAGATACATGCTCTTAGATTGCTTTCAGTCCAGATAATTTCAGAATTTCTGTTTAGAGCTTCCATTGCAATTCTGAAGTTTGTAATTTTATATTGAACTGTAGAAGTTGGATCGCTTGTTATACTACACGTGAACAATAGTAATCACGTTTTTTTGCATTTATTACTTTTTTGTAGGATCGAAGCAGCTCAATGTCCAGATGTTGTGGTAGCTCAAATTGACCCAAAGAAGTTGAAAAGGAAGCAAAGTGTAAATATTTCTGTGAGTGTTATTACGCATCAGGGTTTGTTTTTTTTTTTCCTCCTCGCAAATTAAAAGATGGAGGCTCACCCTATAGTGTCAGAAAGTATCGGACAGGATCAGTTAAAATGTAAGATTTGATTGCTGTATGTTCAGTTAGACAATTGCTTGTACTGTTTCCCCCAAAAGGACAGCTGGCGTTTACTACCTCCAGAGAGGCTTTCAGTAACCCTGACATTCCTGGAGCTCATAACACTTTAGGAGCATGATCCGATCTTCATGGAGTCTTTAAATAGGTTATTTATGCTAGCCTTTATTTTTAAGATACCTTTTACCAGTTCACAATTATTATTGGGCTGGCGTTTAATCTTACTTAGAGTAGTTTGTATGTTTTGAATTTGACTAGGTTTTGTTTTTTAAAAATAGAAACCCAAGTATCACACTTTTCTACCTACTTGCCCACTGTGAACCTTTTCATTCATTTATTTATCCAGCACATTTTTTAACTAAGCAACTGTATGTGCCAGGCACTGGGAATACAACAGAGGATGAGACAGAAAGTCCCTACCCTTGTAGAATTTGCCCTTTCTGCTGAGGAAGACATTAAAAAAAACAGTTATATGTCTATTGCTGTGAAGAAAGTTAACATATGACCAGTAAGTAACAGGGAGAACTGGTCTGGATGGAGTAACCACAGGAGGTCCACTTGATGCTGTTTAACCTATGGTGGAAGGAGAGCCACAGTTTTTAAATTACCACAGTTCCTTTTCCTTTTGTGTTCTAAGTAATTTGTTTATCTGATGTTTATTATCAGGAGATTTTAACTCAGACCTATAATGTTTCATGTAATTCCTTTACAGAAATTTTTAGTTGATGACAGATGATATCTTATATACCTGACTTTTGAAATGTTACCATACTCGGTTTTACTTCAAGGCAATATGTGATCAGTTGTGACTTATGTGCTGTTTTAAGAAACAGAAGTAGCCCTTGTAAAGTCAAATGCTTTGAATTATTTGCATTCTGCTCATACCAGAATGTTTTATTTGCATTATGTCTTTTTGCTTCAAATAGTTTTGCTATTATAGAAAGGTAGTGCTGGGTTATATCTTCAGGTCTCATATTTGGATTTTGTAGAAACTCCAACTATAAACTGTTCCAGATTGCTTTTACTAAAGCAACTATTTCCTGATGTTTTAAACTCAGACATAAATGAATTGCATCCTTTTTTACATCTGCAAAAAGTACTTCCTTTCTTGTGTAGTCTTACTTGCTTTATTACTCATTTTTCCTCTTGATTCTGCTTGTACTTTGCAGAGGCTTGAGACTCTAGCGGTAACACTTAACATTGATTCTAAAATTTATGAACTGATCTCTAGCTTTCAGGATGCCAGCCTGCCCCAGAAGGATACTCCCCCACTCTTCAGTGGCAACAGCAACAAGTGGCACAGTTTTCAACTGTTCGGCAGGTAGCTGTAATTTAATCATTTAATCAAATTAAAGCCTTCCTTCAGATTTATTTCTGTTCTTAGACTGTAGTTGGAAAAATTGGGGCTACTAAATATATAAAGATAAGAATATTCATCAATCAATTACCAAATTATTCTTCTTATAATCACTTGACATAATACAATTTGAAACATTTCCCAGGCTTTAAGATTGTTAGAATGTTGTGCAGCAATTGATTTCTTTTGAGTTATCCATTCTATGAAGATCATTTGTCTGATTTCTGTTCCTTTAGAGTGTGAACAGACATAGAAGTCACTGGAAATCACAACAGTTGGATAGTAATGTGACCATGGTATGTAAGTTTCTCTCTTTAGATTGTAACCATTATAACTATTGATTGTAACATTATAACTATTTGAAATAGTCCGTATTTACTTCCAGTTCTTAAAGATTCTCTTCTTTAATCCATATTATTTTCGTTCTCTCCCATCTACTATTAATAGTAACAGTTCCATTGTCTTTTCGCCTGAAAAGGATAGAATAAGTAATGCAAGTTATGTTTATGACACCCTTAATCCACATCTTGAGAGACTTTGGATCAGTCTCTACAAGTCTGTAAAGGTTCTTCTAGACATTTGGTTTTCAAGAAAGTAAATAGATTTTCAGTATTTACAAAAAGATTGAATAAAGGCTCCTTGGATTTTCCTGATGAGGTAATGGTGCCAGTACCAATGACTGACTTTTTAGTAAAGTTTGTCATGCTTACTGGAAAGTACTATTTGATGTTTTATCAGCTTAGACTAATTTTTTAAAATTTGTAATTGGAAGATAACTGTTTTACAATATTGTGTCAGTTTCTGTCCTACATCAACATGAATGGTATACATATGTCCCCTCCGTCTTGAACCTCATTCGCACCTCCCACCCCATCCAACCCCTCTAGGTTGTCACAGAGCACCTGATTTGAGTTCCTTGTCTCATCCAGCAAATTTCTACTGGCTATCTATTTTACATGGTAATTTATATGGTCCATGCTGCTCTCCCAATTCTTCCCACCTTCTGCTTCTCACACTGTGTCCACAAGTCTGTACCCTATGTCTGTATCTCCATTGAAAAAGTGAAAGTGTTTGTCACACTTGGCAAAATCGTGTCTGACTCTTAGCAACCCTATGGCCTGTAGCCCACCAGACTCCTCTGTCCATGGGATTTCTCAGGGAAGAATACTGTAGTGGGTTGCCATTTCCTTCTCCAGGGGATCTTTCCAACCCAGGGATTGAAGCCGAGACTCCTGCATTGGCAGGCCGATTCTTTACCACTGAGCAACTAGGGAACCCCTTTAACCTCTTAGGGAGTCTCATATTCTTCTGGAGAATCGAATGAAAGCTGTTTATTTTCAGAGGGGGTAAAACACACCTATTCATACAATTTGCTCATATTTTCAGGTGGTTCATAGATTTCAGGGGGTTCTTTTGGCCATGCTGCGCTCCCCATGGGATCTTGGTTCCCTGACCAGGGATCAAACCCATGCAGTGTAAGCACAGAGTCCTAACCATTGGCCCAGCAGGGAATTCCCCATAGATTTCAGATTTTAGAAGCTTCTTTTAGGCAGTGCTTCCTAACATGTTTTAAATGATGTCACTTTGGGATAAATGGAGGAAGCTGTTCTCATGGCCTAAGACTACCAGCTGAAATCTTGAGAGATTCAGTGTAACCTCTCCATATGCTTCTGTATACTTGTTGGAAGCTCTGCTCTAGGAAAAGTGTGAAAGTCACTAACATCACTTGCCCAAGATCATTTAACTCATAAAAAGTATAGCTGAGATACAGACCAAACTTTGTCTGATTTGAAAGCCTTTCACTGTACGGTGAGGTCTCCTGGTAAGAAGAGGGAGAGGGCAGTAGGTAGGTAGATACATTTTTCTCCTTGCTCAAGGTAAGGACTTTTGGTTACCTATATAATTCAAAAAGAAGCTGCATTTGTAACATGATGATGATATAATTTTGTCAAAAGAGAAATGACAACATAATTAATTGGTTTAATAAATGAAGATCCTCCATCAAAACAGTGGAATATTACATAGCAGTAACATATATATTCATCATGCCAGATGTGAAACATGTAAATAATAAGATGAAGAATTTTTAAAGCAACCTCTGAAGGCAACTATGTAAATATGAACATTGATTGATGGATTGATCTAATCATTTGTTAAACACCAACCATATGTAATAATTAGGATTTTCAGTGCTACCTGAAGCAGAAACAGTCTCTGACCTAATGAAGTAATGGGAAAACATTGTTCCAGGACAGTAGGCTTTTACCTTTTAGGGGTTTTGTTCTCCTGAGGATCTAATGAAAGCTCTTTATCCTCAGGGGGGAAAACTGCATATGTATGTAAAATGATTTGTGAGATGATGTGCCCAAATAAAAATTGTTCTGTTAATTGATCACTTTGCTATACACCTGAAACTAACTCAATATTATAAATCAACTATAAATAAATAAAATTAGGTTCTGTTAAGGTTGAGCTGAAAGGTCATGCTTTTTCATCTGACAGTGTAGAATAAATCTATCCCCTCTTTGATTGGATAACCTTTTATGTGAACTATGTAATTATGTCTCCTTCCTTGGGATAAATAGGCTTCATTCTTGTAAGCATTCTTAGTGTATTTTTTTATATCAATTTTACATCTTTATCACCCTCTTTTGAGCACATACTTGCTTGTCAGTGTTCATTAAAGTAGGATCCAGACTAAAAGTGTCCCACATGTGGTGTGACCACCTGGGTCCTGTACTGGTTTGCTAGGACTGCTGTAACAAATCACCACAGATGGAGCGGCTTACCAAACAGGAAGGTATTTCTCACAGCTTTGTGGATTAGAGGGCTAAGATCGAGTGTCAGCAGGTTTCTCTCAAGGCCACTCTCTCTCTGGCTTGCAGATGGCCGTCTTCTAGCTGGGTCCCCACGTGGCCTTCTGTGTGCATACATCCCTTAATGTCTTTTTATCCAAATTTCCTCTTTCCCACAAGGATGTCAGTCAGATTGGATTAGGACCCACTCTACCCACCATTGGAAAAGGAAATGGCAACCTACTCCAGTGTTCTTGCCTGGAGAATCCCAGGGATGGGGGAGCCTGGTGGGCTGCCGTCTATGGGGTCGCACAGAGTCGGACACGACTGAGGTGACTTAGCAGCAGCAGTAGCAGCTACCCACCTCATTTTAACTTAATCACTGCTGTAAAGACTCAGCCTCCTAACCAGCACATGCTGGAGGTGAGGGTCTCAACATACGAATTTTGGGGGGACACAGTTCACTCCATTACAAGCACTATATGTTTGTGTGAGGTGGTGGGAATATGAAGGAATCTTCACTTGTTTTTCATTATTCAGTATTAACATACATAAGTAAATTCTTTTTTTTTTTTTCTTTTAGCCAAAATCTGAAGATGAGGAAGGCTGGAAAAAATTTGTCTAGGTGAAAGGTTATGTGCTGAAGGGGCTATTGGACCAGCTGCAAGTGCAAGTCCTGGAATCGATTATGTACAAGTAAGTGATACTGTGACTAAACAAACAAGAAACAGGTCATAGTTTTGGTGCAAGATTGAGTATAGAGACTTAGCAGAATATAGCTTAGGCCAAATCCAGTCTCCTGACTGTTTTTGTAAGCCCACTTGCTAAACATAGAAGCATAATAGCTTTTCTGTTTTCCAAGGTTGTAAAAAAAGTTTTAAAAAGCAAATAATATATGACTGATTTATATCAGCCTATTTTCTAAAACACTGTCTGCTTTAGCTGTTTAATAATTTTTTGAGCTAGATAGGACTCTTTAATGATTAGGCAAGGGTCAAACAATGAGTTCTGAGTAGTCAGAGAAACAAAGGAAAACGTGACTCAGGTGCTTAAAAATGCTTAATAAATTGCATATTCTGGTGGTGAAATGTTGAGGCTATATTTAATTATATTTTATAAATATAAAGATTATTTATATTTCATATGACTTTAATCATAAAGTATGTGGCCAGCTGCTTCTTGTCCTTCAGGATTCGCCTGCCCCCAGGCTTGCAGATGTTCATACATCTGCATTACTGGTAACTTCCTATACCATGTTTTCTGTTCTGTTGAAAAGGTATTTATTGTTTGCTCTTTGGTGCCACGTTTTGTTTTTCTCATTTAAAATTAGTTTATCTCCTAAATGTAAAAGCTCTGAAAATCACTAAAAAAGACCAAGACCCCAATTTAAAAAACAAAAACAAGCAAAGGATGTAAAGAGACATTTCACAGGAAGGAAATGCAAATTGTTCTTATATGAGAAGTTGCCCAAACTCACTTAAAATAAAAACATTACTTACAACTCCACTGAGCTGGTATTTTTCAGTTAACATTGGTAAAACAAGTTTGACACACTGTTAATAAGGGCTGGGAAAGCAGGCAGTCTTAATGCATGGTGGTGGGAGTGTAGACAGATTCAGATCTCTGAGAGCTAATTTGATGTGTTTCTTATACCGCATTTCTTCTGTTGGATTATATCCCTAATGTATGTTACTTTTCAAAATTTTTTAATTTGGCAAAGAATATATATTTATTCAGTTTGTTATTGCAAAATACACCTTAATGCGTGTCCACTTAAGTTTCTCATAAGTCGGTACTGTTTTCATAACCAAAGCTCCCAACATTAAAGTCCAAAATAATTTTTTTTATTTAAAGCAGATTAGGTTTGAAAGAACTCATTCAAGTACCCTTACTTACTCAAAATGTTTGCTTTAGCTAAAGATTTTTGAAAGAGTATGCATAACTTATTAATATCATACTGTTTTTTATTACATGCTTTATTTTAATGTCTTCATTACTCAGATCATTCTATATTTTTACATTTATGTATTCAAATGTCAAGACATTGTTTTCTTAGGCATTATTAGCATAATAGTTCATGGAATGTTTTATTGTAATATATAATGAAGGAATTTTATCTATTTTTTGTTTTCATAAAATAGCATATTGAGAAATTCACCAATTAAAAAAAAAATGAAGCCCCTCCCCTTTGTAATACCACTTAGTAAACTTCAGTCTCATTTTTCTTTCAGATTGGTTTTCCTCCCTTGCTTAGTATTGTTAGCAGAATGAATCAGGTAAAATATATCTAATAATAATAAGAATATATGCATTCTTCTGTTTGCAGTGTGTGTTAAGATATATGAATACATTTATTTAATATTTACAGTATGTAAGACCTTGTCCTAAACTCTTTAAAATTCTTTAATCCTCACTACAACCTTATATGGGAAATTATTATTAATATACTTTTTTTTTTAATAAATGAGGAAACGGTTGGTGATTAAGTCATTTGTAGGTGGTTTATTGGCAAGTTTTAATGGCAGCACTGGAATTCAGTCCCAGTTGATCTCACTTCAGAACTCATGCTCTTTATCATGGTGCTAAACTGTTCATACATTATGTTTTAGTTATAAGTCTTAGATTATGGGGTTTGAAAAAAATACTAAGGTTAGATTGCTATTCTAGTTCCAGATGTTGGGCACACTTCATTAAGAATGAAATTTGAATTTCTTGGGCCAAAGGGGAAGCAATATGAATTTTAGTTGTTTGGTCTCTCAGCACTAGGCACTCTGTTACCTACTTAAATAGCAAATAAAACTTTGATTGTTTTGAATTCACATATATTGGATACCCTTGGAAGATAAATTTTTTTCACAAGTCATACTCAGTTGTAAATAATATACTGGCCTACAGCTTTACTTACTTGATCATTTACATTAAGATACTCTAATAATTATACTAAATTCAATGAGAGTGACTTTTGTAAGTGTCCCATCTATATTACAGAGAAGGCAATGGCACCCCACTCCTATACTCTGGCCTGGAAAATCCCATGGATGGAAGAGCCTAGTGGGCTGCAATCCATGGGGTTGCTAAGAGTCAGACACGACTGAGCGACTTCACTTTCACTTTTCACTTCCATGCATTGAAGAAGGAAATGGCAACCCACTCCAGTGTTCTTGCCTGGAGAAACCCAGGGACGGGGGAGCCTGGTGGGCTGCCGTCTATGGGGTCACACAGAGTTGGACACGACTGAAGCGACTTAGCAGCAGCAGCATCTATACTAGAATAAGCTAGAGAATTTGGTAAATTCTATCTGTATAGCTTTAAAATTAATCTTTCTCTGTCTAACTTTGTGTTTAGATTTGTGCTTTGATTTAATGAAAATAAGCTGAACTTATGCAAAGACTTTTTTTAAGAGAGTGTGGAATTTAAAAAAAAATAGTTCTGAACTAAATTAATAGTTACTAACTAAATCCTAGGATTTAAACCGTGTTGATAATTGAAAATATATAAAATTATTTGTCAAAAAAGCCTTATCTCACTGAGTGTTCCATCTAATCAAATTACTAAATAGAGTCAACAGGTTTCTCTCTAAGTCTAAAGAAGAAGTCCATTTTAAGCAGAGTTGTTTTCTCACTGAACTTAATGTAACTCAGCTTGAACTTGTCAGTGTTTTATTACTAATGCTGTTCTTCCATCTTTCCCCCTCCCCCTTTTTTTAGGCAACAGTAACTAGTGTCTTGGAATATCTGAATAATTGGTTTGGAGAAAGAGACTTTACTCCGGAATTGGTAGTACTGCATCTTTTTCTTTTCATAATGCAGACAAAATTATATATACTTAACCTTATATGTAAGCTACGGTTCTGTATTATTTATATATATATGTATGTGTTATTCATCCATATGTATAATGCAGACAGTGCTTGTTTGCAGTAAAATAAGGAACTTACAATAGAATGTTAATCAACATAGTACTTCCTTCATTGAGAATCTTGCATTGGGGAGAAAAACAATCAACCAAATAGTTGGTTTATATCCTGGGAGAAGCTGCTTTATCTTTTCACAGATCAGTAACAAACAGAATGACTACCGGTCAGCAGACCCCATTTCAAATAGTCCTGGCTTAGAGAAGTTTGAAATGCATTTTCTAAAATGGCTTTGAAATCCAGTCCACTAAAAAATATCAGAAATAGGAATAATAGGCAATGGCACTCCACTCCAGTACTCTTGCCTGGAAAATCCCATGGATGGAGGAGCCTGGTAGGCTGCAGTCCATAGGATCGCTAAGAGTCGGACACGGCTGAGCAACTTCACTTTCACTTTTCACTTTCATGCATTGGAGAAGGAAATGGCAACCCACTCCAGTATTCTTGCCTGGAGAATCCCAGGGACGGGAGAGCCTGGTGGGCTGCTGTCTATGGGGTCACACACAGTCGGACATGACTGAAGCGACTTAGCAGCAGCAGCAGCAAATACATGTGCCAGGCTTCGTTGTAAGAATTTTATGTATAATAACTCCTCGAATCCTTCAGTAACCTATGAGCTGTTATTTCCATTTTACAGATGAGGAAACTGGAGCACATAGGGATTCACTAACTGGCCTGAGGGCACACGGATTATAACTGGCAGGACTGAGATTCATGCTGGGGCAGTTTGGCTATACTCTGACCAACTCTACTGTACTGCCCTTCTGTTTTATTGCTTTACACTCACAGCTTAAATTTTTTCACCTTCAAAATTGGGTAAATTTGATAGATGTTACGTAAATGAATTTCCCACTTAATCCCCTAATAAGAAATTTTATCATCCTTTCCAGTTAGATTTGAGTTTAAAAACAAGTATTTTTTCACTATTGAGGATATTTGCAAAAAAGAGTGTATCTGAAGCTTCAAGGCTCCCAGTCAAAACACAAGATACAATCTTTGCCGTCCAGAAGCTTCCAGTCAAGTTTAAATGTATACCTGCTCTTTTCACGTAGAAGAGAATTCCACTCACTCTTTGTGAAAGAAACTGGATGTGAATCTTTTTCTTCAAGAAAAAGTCATTGAAATGAAGCTTGAATAGAGCAAAACCATTTTTTCAAAGAAATGGGAAAAGAAAGCCATTGACTTGGGGTTGCTTAAGGAGCTAACTTAGTGTGTTGCACAAATTGCTATTTAAACTTTGTCCTGATACTCTTGAGTAGTCCCTGGAGTGATGTGTTGCTCCAAATAAACTCAGTGGTGTGTACTGCTGGTGGAATATAACTTGATAACAGCCTTTCTGAGGTACAATTAAGTGATTATAAATAAAACTTATGGTGTGGTTTGCCTACTTATTACTTTCTTAAATCCTGTATAGGGAAGATGGCTTTATGCTTTATTGGCTTGTCTTGAAAAACCTTTATTACCGGAGGCTCATTCACTGATTCGGCAGCTTGCAAGAAGGTGCTCTGAAGTGAGGCTTCTGGTGGTAAGTTCAGACTCACTATTCCACATCCGAAGCACTCAGCAGCTTCTGTGGTGGTAAAGAACGATTTCAGTGAAGTAACAAAAGGTGGACTATGTTTAGATTTAGCCACGTAGTAGAAGAGTCCAAAACAACATTATCTTAAGTAAAATGGAAGTGTTTTTCTCAGACAAAGGGAGTATGAAGGTAGGCAGATTAGATCTAAGGAGGCAGTAACCCAGGCCTTCGAGTTCTGCCACTTGCGGTTTCCCTCCCTAAGCTCACTTCATAATCCAGGTTCTGCCAGTATGTTTCCTAAAGGAAGCTGGGAAGAAGAGAAGGTCCTCCCCTCTAACGAGCCTTCCCAGAGCCTCTTACAAACACATCTGGCCAAAACAGCTCATTGGCCAGAGTTTGGTTACATGATCATAAGGAACTACGTGTTTATTTTAGTTGGGTGACAGTGTACCCATCTAAAAGTGAGCTTCATTTGCTACATAGTATGGGGAATCAAGAAGCCAGAGTGGTCAACTAACAGTCTCTGGCATAGTAATGGTTTTGAATTTTTCCAGTTAGACCCTTCTTCTAACTGATGCCTGCAGCATTATGATATAAATTAATTCGATGCCAGACTAAGCTGATTTTTTTTCATTCCTCCTTCACCTGCACAAAATATATAACTGTTCTCCACTGACTACTCCAAAATATTTTCATTAAACTTCCATGAGGTGGCACAGACTACTTTAAATGGCCTGTACTCCGAAAAAAATGTAACTTATTACTCACTATATATTTAAAGTGAATTTTAGGAAATGTATAGTTCAAGAACAACTTCCTCATCATTGAGAACCCTGATCTGAAATATTTTCTTTAAAATATGTTTATATATGTTTTTTCCATTAGTGTCCAGTTAGGACACAGGCTTTTTTCAGTCTTATACTTGGAATCAGGAAAAGTATCTCTCCCAAGTTATCCAATGTTTCTCAAGGAATCATTAACACTACAGTTTCTCTGTTTTCTTTGACATTTTCTATATCCATGTGATTATTATTGTCATCTAATAAAATGTTCATGTTTTGCACCTTGAAAGGAACTTCCTTCAAAAATATTAGGTGGTTGGGACTTTGCTGGCAATCCAGTGGCTCACAGGGAGCACGGGTTTGACCTCTGGTCAGGGGGCTAAGATCCCATATGCTGCGAGGCCATAATGAAAGAAGAAGGAAAAATTAGGGGATAACAGACTACATTTCAAGCTTTCTTTTTTGTTCTTTTTACCTTTTAGGACAGCAAAGATGATGAAAGGGTTCCTGCTTTGAATTTGTTAATCTGCTTGGTTACAGGTGAGTAATCCTTGACTTCTTGCTTTCTTATAGCATTATTAATGGTGGTAGAAAGTATTGTTTCCATTTTACAGTGAGGAAGTTGAGGCATAAGGAAACAGTATTATGTGTATCACAGTTCCCTTTATTTCTATTTTTTCTCTATAAATAATGCTGCATTGAAGTTTCTTATATATACATCTCTATTTATTGCCTAAGGGGAAATTCCTGGAAGTAAATTAAAGGGCTTGCATGTACTTGTAAAACTGAGATATTTATTACATTTGCCTTCTAGAAAGATCATACCACTCTGGGTTCAAACTAAAATGTTGGTGAGAGTGCCCATCTCCTGCTATTCAACACTGAGCATTTTCAGTTGATGTAAATATTTCCATTCTAGTAATAAAAAGATGCAGATTAATTTTATTTGCTTTGTATGGTTATCCATCAGTTCAGTTCAGTTCAGTTCAGTCGCGCAGTCGTGTCCGACTCTTTGCGACCCCATGAATCGCAGTACGCCAGGCCTTCCTGTCCATCACCAACTCCCGGAGTTCACTCAGACTCACGTCCATTGAGTCTGTGATGCCATCCAGCCATCTCATCCTCGGTCGTCCCTTTCTCCTCCTGCCCCCAATCCCTCCCAGCATCAGGGTCTTTTCCAATGAGTCAACTCTTCGCATAAGGTTATCCATATGGTTATCCATAAGGATAGAATATATTTCATTTTATTGCTATTTTTTAAAATTGCTTGTGTCCTTTGTTCATTTTCAGTTGGGGCATATTTTTATTTAGTATATTTTTTATTTCATTTCTTACATTAAAATTCCACCTGGAATTTACATGAAAATGTCTTCATAGTCTAAATTCTTGAATGTGAATGTGTGTATACATACACACACATTTATTTTAGGTCTCTTTCTGGACTTGCTAGTTTTGTTCATTGGTCTGTGTTTTTATTCCAACACTAATAACTTTTTAATGCTTTATAATATATTTAAATACTGGGATATTAAGTAATACTGGGTTCATTTTTCCCATTGCAAGCAAGATACTTTTTCAAAATATAAACACACTCAGCATGTAGTTTCTTGATCTATAATAATTACGCTAATGATGATAGTTAATACTTACTGGTCAATTTGTGCCAGCCATTTTTCTTAGTGCTTCAAAACAGGAACTCATTTAATCCTTAGAAGGTAGGGCAGAAGTTTCTGAGGCTACAGACTTCACTTAGGAAAACCTATAGGTTATAGCAGGTTTGAAAACCAGATAACACAGGCCTTGACTCTATTGTAACAGCTTCAGTGTAAGTAACTTACATGGTTATAAGTCTTTTGTGTTTTTTGTTGTTGGTTTTCTTTTGATAGCTTTAAGGCAGTAGCTGCTAATTCATAGAAATACCCTATCAGATGAGTAGGATCCCATTCAAACAGGATCCAATAACTGTTGTGCAGGCATAGTTGCTTCATTGTAGTGTCTGACTCTTTGTGACCCTATAGACTAGCCCATCAGGCTCCTCTGTCTATGGGCTTCTCTAGGCAACAGTTGTGGAGTGGGTTGCTATGCCCTCCTCCAGGGGATCTTCCCAACCCAGGGATCTAACCCATGTCTCCTGCATTGCAGGCAGATTCTTTACTACTGAGCCACTGAGAAACCCCCCAGTAACTGTTAAGCACCTTAATTATTTTACCAATCATAATTATTTTTTATGCTCCTTATTATAGAGGTTTTAAACACGAAAAATATAGTAAAATAAACCCCCCAGACCAATTCACCACCCAGGTCCCACAGTTCCTAACTCTACACCAGGATGTTTCATTTATCTGTTTTGTTAATATATTTTAAACAAATACTGGACATATTATTTCTCCTGTTTCAGTGTATCTGACTGATAAAGGGCTTTTGAAAAAGCATGACTGTAATATTGGGCTCATACCCAGTAAATTTAGTGATTAACTCAGTATCATCTGATGCCTAGTCATGTTTCATATTCCCTAATTGTCCCAAGAATGTCTTTTTATGTTTGAATTGTTCAAACCGGGATCCTTGTAGGATGCACTCGTGCATTTGTCTGGTATGTCTCTCAAGTACACCCATCAGCCCTTTTGGTTTTTTTCTTTGCTATTTATTTGTTGAAAAAACTGGATCCTTTGACTTGAAAAACTTCCTGTATTTTGGTTTTGACAGCTAACTGCATGGTGGTGTTTAATGGTTCATTTATCCTGCATGTTTTCTGTAAACTGGTAGGTAGGTCTAGAGGTTTGATTATATATAATGGTGCTTGTGTGTTTGCTTACAAGACTGTGTGCTCTTGTATCACATCAGGAAGCATACAGTGTCTAATTGTCTTTTGTAGAGTGGTGTGAGGTTGATCTTCACGTTCAGGTAAAGGGATATAGCAGTCATTCTTTTTGATGCTCAAATTGTTCTATCTTTGGGTAGTGGCAGCCCTTCAGATCAGTTCCTGTGCTTTTTGGTCTATAATCTCAGTGGTCTTTTGATAGCTTTCTTACTTTCTGCTCTGCCAAAATGACTGTTATATTTTGGGCACTTCTGGCTCCAGATCTGGAATTAGTCTCTTCTCCTAGGAGTGCTGGTTCCTCTTTCAAAGTAGAAAATGATATCTAGAGGCCACAATTTGAACATTAGGGAAGCTAGATGTTTTGGGGTTGGTCATTGCATTTAGGCCTTTTCACTGAACAGAGCTATGAAGTATGTACTTTTTAGAAAGAAAAATAAAATCATAGGTCCAAGTTGATATTTCAGTTCTAATTTAAGATTACTTGATTTTTCTTAATAATGTAGTTATTGACTTTATCCTATAATAGTCACATCGTAGTTTCAGAATAACAACACTAACAATATCACCAGTAGTAAAACTGTTGAAGTCCATTTAAGAATTCTTTGCAGTTCTTTTTGTCCATGTTATATCTCACTAGTTACATATATCAGAACATCGTGTTTAAGATTACTTGAAATTATTCTCCTGTTTGGTTTATGCCACCAACCTAGTATAGGAGAAGATTCATTTAGTGGAGTCTGGTTAGTGATTTTATTTTTACTTAAACTTGTTTTATAATTTCAAAAATACTTAAATTGTTCCAAAGTTAAAATTGTAATTTGTATTGGAGCATTTTAGAATCCACCTTTATCCTCTGTAGTCTCTCTTCTCCCTTTTGTAGTTATCTGTTTTATTGTTAATTTTTGATTTAACCTCCCATTCACTGTTTCTTTTTAAGAAATATAAGCAAATATATATATATATACCCTGCACATGCTTACAAAACATAACATACTTAGCTTTCCATTCTGTGCTTCGTTTTTTCACTTAATGAATCCTGGGAAATCACATGGTAGCAGTGTATTTTCCTCATTCCTTTTTTTATAAAAGCTTTGTAATCTTTCACTGTATACATGTACTGTAGTTTATTCAGCCAGTCATGTTATTCATGGATATTTGGGTCTTTTTTGGTCTTTTGCTGTTACAAAAACATTATTTTTTATAGCTGAGTAATATTCCTTATATATGTATATAAGTGTATCTTTTTGAATGTGCTGCAATTAATATTTTTAAGCATACATTAATTTTTTTAAATTGAAGTATAGTTGATGTACAGTGTTGTATTAGTTTCTGGTATATGGCAAAGTGATTCAGTTATGCATATATATATATATATATACACTATTCTTTTTCAGATTTTTTCCCATTATAGTTTATGACAAGATTTTGAATATAGTTCACTGTGCTGTACAGTAGGACCTTGTTTATTTTGTATGTAGTAGTTTCTATCTGCTCATTGGGAACTCCTAATTCATTCTCCCCTGCCCTGCCCCTCACCTTTCTCCTTCAGTTACCATAAACTTGTTTTCTGTGCCTGTGGGTCTGTTTTGTATCATTTTGTTCATTTGTATCCTTTTTTAGATTCCACATAAGAGTGACATCATGTGGTATTTATCTTTGTCTGACCCACTGCACCTTGTATGATAGTCTTTAGGTCCACCCATGTTGCTGCACATAGCGTTATTTCATTATTTTTTATAGCTTCTTCAGTTCAGTTCAGTTCAGTCGCGCAGTCGTGTCCGACTCTTTGCGACCCCATGAATCGCAGCACGCCAGGCCTCCCTGTCCATCACCAACTCCCGGAGTTCACTCAGACTCACGTCCATTGAGTCTGTGATGCCATCCAGCCATCTCATCCTCGGTCGTCCCCTTCTCCTCCTGCCCCCAATCCCTCCCAGCATCAGGGTCTTTTCCAATGAGTCAACTCTTCGCATGAGGTGCCCAAAGTACTGGAGCTTCAGTTTTAGCATCATTCCTTCCAAAGAAATCCCAGGGTTGATCTCCTTCAGAATGGACTGGTTGGATCTCCTTGCAGTCCAAGGGACTCTCAAGAGTCCCTTTTAGCATTTTCTCCAGATATATGCTCCGGAGTGGGATTGCTAGATCATATGGTAACTCTATTTTTAATTCTTTTTAGGAACCTCCATACTGTTTTTCCATAGTGGCAGCACCAATTTCCATTCCCACCAACAGTGTAGGAGAGTTCCCTTTGCTCCATACCCTTTCCATCATTTGATGATGGCCATTCTGATTGGCATGAGGTGATACCTCATTGTAGTTTTGATTTGCAGTTCTCAGAAAATTAGTGATGTTGAGCATCTTTTCATGTGCCTGTTGGCCAGCTGTATATCTTCTTTGAAGAAATGTCTGTGTAGGTTTTCTGCTCATTTTGGGGGTGGGGGTGTTTGGTTATTGAGTTGCATGAGCTGCTTTTTTTATTTTGGAAATTATACCCGCATGGATCAGATTGTTTGCAAATATTTTCTCCCAGTTCATAGGTTCCCTTTTCATTTTATGCTTTCTTTCGCTGTGCAAATTCTTTTTTCAACAGGTATTTTGACCAGCGTGACTTAGCCGATGAGCCATCCTGATGTAGCTGCTCTCTCAGAGACAGAAGATGCTTGTGATGAAGACAGCCTGAGTCTGGGGAAGTGCAGTGCCATGCCAGTTCAAGTGCAGATTGCCTCACATTTTCAGCACCATGTGAAGAGTCTTCAGCTTAACCTGTGCAACTCAGGTTGATCTTCAGAAGATAGACTGTATTATTTTGAATATCTGAGGTATCTGTGAAAGATCTTACCCAGTTTTTAATGAATAAGCAGTTTTCTGTAATCATGTGCTTTTAAAGCAAAAGTGAAAGATTTACTGATGAAGCATCCTACACAGAAACTGTATGGTGAAATTGTACAGAGGTCTTTGGTGCTGTTTTGTTGTTTATTTACATGTACACATATAAAATTTTATTGAAAATGTTTTGGTTACTTTTGTTTGACTCTTTACAAAAGACAGCAGACTACTATCCTTAGAATTAGGATAATCTAGTTTAGATGGCATGTGTATTCATAGTTAGCAACAAAATTAGTCTGATGTTTCCTCTTTAAGCTCAGTACTTTTATTTTTAAAGGCTTTCTTGCATAAACGCAATTTTTTCTTTACAAATCATTTTCTGTAATACTATAAAAGGTCAACTCTTGTAAATTTTATGTCACATCTTTTATCATATCCCTTAGAATTTTTCTACTTCTCTATCAGGTATGAGTGTTTCATACTTTTAAGTGACAGAAGATCCAAGTAGCAATGGTTTTTCAAATAGGGATTTGTTTTTCTCATATAACAAGAAACCTAGAGGAGCTGGCATTGGTTCAGTGACTCCACTTTACCAAGGTGTTTGAAAATCTCTTAGTTTTTCCTTCATAGTAAGATGGCCACTGCAGTGCAGAGCAGTGTGTCTGTAGTCAAGATAGAAAAGTTGGGGAAGGAGGCAGAGCCTCCCACATCTGATCCTTTTCTCATAAAAGCAAAACCTTCTCCAGAAATCCACAACAGACTTGTGTTCATCTGTTGGCCTTGAATGTATAAAATCATTACCTCTAGCTCCAAGAAGAATGGGGAAATGAAACTGTAAGCTTTTCCAGTCTTTCTAATGGGAAAAGGAAAAGAGGATTGGGAATAAACGTGGATTGGGCAACCAATAGTTTTGCCACTCGTTATAAATGGAGCAGATATAGTTTTGTATTTTAATCTTTTCTACCACGTTGTCTTCTAAAAGTTGGTTTTGGCAGTGGGGGAGGGGGGTCACACCCAAAGGCTTGTGGGATCTTAGTTCCCCAACCAGGGATTGAAGCCCGGGCCCTCAGCAATTAAAGCAAGGAGTCCAAACCACTGGACTGCCAGGAAATTCCCTTAAAAAACTGAGTTTTAAATGGTAGCCTAGTAGTCTTAAGTTGTTTTACCAGAATTTAAACATTCTCTCATTGTTGGATATTTAATGTCTTCAGTGCTAATCCAATATAGAAAATACTTTATGTACAACTTTTTCCTTTCTTTGACCAGAAGTTCCCAAGAGTAGGATTGAAAGTCATGAGATTCCAACAGTTAAGTATTGCTTTTGCAACTTAACTGAGGTTTTAAAAATTAAGATTTTTTTTTTTCTCATTAATTCTGGTTTGAGAAGTTCAGGGCTGATATAGCAGCTGGCTATAATAATATCTTTTTTTTTGTCTTATAAGAAATTTATGAAAATTTTCATATCATAAATATAGTCATAAGAACTCAGAATTAGTTTCATAAAACCACAATCATCATGCAAGTGTATGTCTCAATAACGTGATCTTAGGCAGAACAGCTGCATTTATAGACTTCTGACAGTCTGAAAATGGGACTCTTCCTACACTTTCCAACCCATCCAATGTTGTGAAAATCACAAGGACAATATTAGCAGCACGCCAGGCCTCCCTGTCCATCAACTCCTGTGTAACAATACCTTAAATATCCTAGGCTACATCCAGATTTCTCTTTCATCAATCTTAGAGGATAGTTTTCATCTTTTTAGTCATGATATGGTTGTATCTCTTTGAATCTACATTCCAGGGAGGATAAAAAGGTATCACACTTCTTGATGTCATATCAGAGGAGAAAAGTATTACAAGAAATTCTCAACTTACACATTGTTTGCCAGAATTACGATATTTTCTACTTAGAATGAAGGCTGGAAAATGTAATTATTGGTGAGCACATTGTCACTCCTACCAAAAATGGTTCTGTTAGACCATAGGGGAGAGGGGCTGTTGAGTAGGCAGCCAGCAGTGTCTACCATGAAGTTTAGATTTCCAACCAATAACCACAAGTAGCCTTGTAATAAGACTCATGCTCTTTGCTATTTGATCTTTACTGGGTAAGGCTAGGGACTGATTTATTAATTGTAAAGGTCTAAAATGGCAGTTATTGTTGTAACTAATGTATAACTTTTCCATGGCTAGTCGCTGAGCATGTATTTATGGTCACTACTCTGGTGGCTCAGACAGTTAAGCGTCTGTCTACAAGCAGGAGACCTGGGTTCGATCCCTGGGTCGGGAAGATCCCCTGGAGAAGGAAATAGCAATCCACTCCAGTACTATTGCCTGGAAAACCCCATGGACAGAGGAGCCTAGTAGACTACAGTCCATGGGGTTGCAAAGAGTTGGACATGACTGAGCAACTTCACTCACACAGAAGAATTAACATTTCTGAGGACTAGAAACAAAAAAGGTAATTTTGCATGTACAGAAGACAAAGTGGTATACGAAATTATTTTAATGCTGTTATACCTCTGTTTTCCAGCAAGTTGTAGGTCTCTAATATTTAACTGACAACTCATTTTTGTAGTAACTTAACTTGGCATAAGGATATTTTTCAGGAATATAGAAATAAGATATTTTAAGTCACAAATATATTTAGGCAGACTACCAATATAGCTGAAGGGTTTATCAAGTCTTTAACAAATAAAAGTATCTTCTGATGTTAATGAGAAATTGAAGAGGAAAATTTTTCCAACTCTTTGACACAGAAATGTTTCAAGTTCATTGAGAAGTTACACATTTTAAATACAGAATTTAGAGGTAATTATTTTGAAAATAATAGCTACCATACAGTAGTTTAATCAGGTCTGTGACCCGATAAATTGGATTGCACCTATTTTTTTTTCACATATTCATTACTTCTTTTGGTCAGGAGAACATTATGCATTCATTAAATTGTGTTTGTACTTTTATTGTATGCATTTCTTTTTTAAGATAAGATTATTTCATCTGTGTCTCTTAGCAGAATAAGTCAATCAGAGACTGAACTAGATCAAAAGTGGTTCAAGTTACCAGTTTTACCATCTGGGGACAAAAATAATAAAAATGCACTGGAAACTGAGAAAGATGAGTATAGCAGTATATAGTAGACAAGCAGCCAAATAGACCAAGACAGGTTCTGATGACATCTCCAGGCTTCAGTTCCTTTAGAGAGGTTTAGACAAGGGTTGAACTGTCGTCATGGTTAGTATAGGCCACTGACTATAGTTTATAAAAACTATTTATAAGCTACCTCAACAGTTTGTCATTCATACAGTATATTTACTTTTGAAACATACATCTGCTCTTCAACACAGGTTTACTGTTCACTTAGGGCTGTTGATAACTATAATTAAAAAGTTGTACAGAAAGATAGCCCTCAAAAAAATCTTTATTGTGGGATTACTTTACTGTACAATTTACTTGTAACTTTCAAGTCTTTTGGATACACTCATAGTCATGTATATTTATAATATATATTTTATATATTGCATATGTGGTATCCTGTAAAAAAACAAAAACTTTCTCTCAAGACCAATTAACATCATTCCATGTAAGCAAATACATATAGCTCTATTTCATCCTTTTTACTGGCTGCACATCCTTGTTTGCCAGTACAAATAAAGTGCCATCAATGAATATAGTCAAATAGTGAAAATCCTTATCATATAAACATTTAGGTTTGTTCCACTTCTTGGCTGTTGTTAATAATGCTGCAGTGGACATGGGAGTGCAAATAACTCTTCAACATCCTGATTTAAATTATTTGTAATAAATACTCTCAAGTGGGATTGCTGGAACATATAGTAGTTCTACTTTAAAATTTTTGTGAAATCTTTATACTCTTCCACAGTGGCTGCATCATTTTAACATTCCCACTGAGAGTGCACAAGGGTTCCAATTTCTTCTTATCTTTGCCAACACATGTTTTCTGGTTTGAATTTTTTTTAATGGCCATCCTGACTGGTGTGGGGTAGTAACTAATGGTGGTTTGATATGCATTTCCCTCATTAGTCATGATACTTAGCATCTTCATATACCTGTGTATGGTATAAGGGTCCAATTCCATTCTTTTGCATGGGGATGTGTATTCAGTTTTCCCAGTACCATTTCTTGAAGATATGCTATTAATATTTTCTACTATTTTGCTTTATATGATTTTCTACAAGTCTTGAAAAGGCCTTCTCTACTACAGGATCATAAAACCTCATATTGTCTTTATTTATTTTTTTCTCTCACATTGTCTTTAGCACCTCATGGTTTTATTGTTTAAATGTAAACCTTTGTCTTCCCCTCCCCCTATAGAAAAGAGAAAATTCAATATTCCCATACTGTTTCTTGTATAACCTAACTTTTGCCTCACCTCTACCAAGGCAGGCTTATTTTTTGGCTACAAGTGGTGGCACTAATGGTAAAGAATCTGCTTGCCAATGCAGGAAACACAAGAGATGCAGGTTCAATCATGGATTGGAAAGATCCACTGGAGAAGGAAATGGGACCCAACTCCAATATTCTTGCCTGGAGAATTCCAGGCCATAGACAGAGGAGCCTGGCGGGCTACAGTCCATGGGGTCGCAAAGAGTCAGACACAACTGAGGACACGCACACAACAGAATACAAAAAAGGGAGACTGAACAATACAAGGAATTTATTATAAAAGAAAAAGTTCAAAGGTATAGCAGTTCCAGGACTGGTTAATTCAAGAGCACAACTCAGGTGCTTTCTATCTGCACCTGCTCTCCTCACTATGATAGCTTTCATCTCCATGCTTGTCCTTTCATGATCATGAGATGAAAGAAGAGATGAGAGATACACTAGATGAGCACTGACCTCAACCCAGGGAAGCTTATGGGCCCATGAATACTGGTGTGACTATCGATTCATCCACCCTTCTGCCCTTGGGGAAGACTAAAAGTAAGGGGAAAAAATACAGATGTTAGACTCTTCACCAGCACTTCCACATATGGAGAAACAGAAAGTCGACTGTAATGAGTAAGTACAGTAATTCCTCCCTCAAATACCTACTATTCTTTGGCTCTGGAGTCACTGAATTCACATCTGTATCCCACTTTATCTAGATCTATATTTTACTTTATTACATTAATGGAGCTTTCAAGAATTATATGAAAGTAAAAGTTTTAAAGCAGTTTAGGCAGTTAAATATATCACACACACACAACACACAGTGTATATAATTCCCTTCTGCCCTTGGGGAAGACTAAAAGTAAGGGGAAAAAATACAGATGTTAGACTCTTCACCAGCACTTCCACAGATGGAGAAACAGAAAGTCGACTGTAATGAGTAAGTATAGTAATTCCTCCCTCAAATACCTATTATTCTTTGGCTCTGGAGTCACTGAATTCACATCTGTATCCCACTTTATCTAGATCTATATTTTACTTTATTACATTAATGGAGCTTTCAAGAATTGAATTATATGAAAGTAAAAGTTTTAAAGCAGTTTAGGCAGTTAAATATATCACACACACACAACACACTGTATATAATAAAATCCTTATACATGCATAAAAACTCAATAGAAATAAATTATAAGCAATAAAATAATAAAGTTTAAAATTTAGTGTACTATTTGCTTTTTTAATAACAAATTCATAAACCAAAATTTGTTCATTTTTATACAAATGATTCTGATTGGTGCATACTTTACCAAACCCTGAGTTTTGCTTCTCCATTTCTGGTTAGATATGTATCACTCTTAGCAAATAAAAATGTTTAAATAAGGGTCCTGCATTGGTGTTTAGTTATTTGAAATTAGGTTTTCATTCTGAATAGTTTCAGTAAAGTGTATGTTATAGTAGAATGTCTCTACCTGCTTTAAGGTCTGTCTTAAATTGATAAAATACAACCTTCCTCCTGCTTAAGAGTGCATCTTTCATTATACAAGTTAGCAAATAGCTTATATCAGTACAAATGTCCAACAATGTAATTAAATCGCCATCTGAAATACTTTATACAGGAATAATTTATCTCTTTACACTAGTAAAGCCTTGCATTTCAGTAGGTTCTATAGCTTCTGTATCATCACTTGAAATTTACCTAAAAAAGAAAACATGAAAATCATTCTGATTTCAGGTAAAAGGTAAAGATGTCTAAACATCTGTTTTCTGCTTATTTAATAGTTGTTTCAATTAAGAAACCTGCTATATCAAATGACTTTTCACACTATTTGATAAAGTCAATTTCATTTTTATCATGATTATCTGGTTTGTGAATGAGTGCCTTTGTTTCTCTGATTTCTATATTTTAGGTATTTCATTGCTAATTACTATGAATAGAAAGGAAATAGAATGATGTTCAAGCCAATTTTATTCTTGGTTAATAGCTGTGGTGGAGATTTTTGAAAAGGAGTTTAGTGATGACTAGTTGGCTTTATCTAGCTTTAAATAATAGACGTATTGAGAAAATTTTTTAAAATATTCAACATTATAAGGAAATTTGCTATCTTAAAATTTTCCTTTAAAAATTGAGTCACCCTTTAAGTTGTCTTATAAATTTACATTTCCTTAGCACATTTTCTTAAATCATTGTCTATTATGAATTTAAAAATCATTGACTATAAATATAAGTATGCTACATATTACTACATTGTGTTAAAACTGACAAAAATAAAATGAAATGGTTTTAGCATTTTCAATGTCCTCTAAGTAACAAAAACAAGAAACAAACACCACTAGACCTGATAAATAACTGCTAAAAACATTTGTTAAGAAATACAAAGTCAACTTACAGGCAGGCATTGATGATACTTCAGCTGTTACAATACTTTTTATCCCCAAGTTTGATAAGCCACCTCTGATTAAGCCACATGTAAATGCTAAATACTAAAAGGAACAAAAGTGTAAAAAGTATTAAGGATTTACTAAGACAGTAAAGGTATTGATAAATACAACATTCAGTTAAACCTTGATGTTAATAAGTCACTTATTTGGAAAAGCTGTATAATAATTTTTCCAATTATTAAAAATTCTTATTAGATTTCCCAGCTCCTTGGCAACTAAACATGGACACATGACTTAAGCTCAGTCAACTCACTGGTCTAGTCCATGACCCTGAATCTACCAGTGACAAAAACAAGCTGGAAACAGGTTAGAATTAGTCCTAGAGAGAGCAAAGGTGGTCTGTGTCTGCCGTCAGTGCTGCTGAAGGACTCTAACTAGACTCTCCTGTGAGTGACCTGGCTGCTCTAACTTCCCACGGTGCCGTTTTCCCTCTAATTCTGCCCACACCATGCTGCATGGCTTGTGGGTCACAGTTCCCTGACCAGGGGCTGAGCCTCGGCCACAGCAAATCCTAACTACCAGACCACCAGATTCCCCCAACCATGGTTCTGCCTGTTTTCTGAGCCTTCCCATCAGTTCTGTAAGCTAACTAATATGATTCCATTCAATCAAGATTGGTTTCTGCTTTCTACAACCAAGAATCTTGACTTGTTCAAGATGTATAGCCTGCCACAACAAAGACTTATCCAGTTTAAAGGATCAAAGTGCCAATGTTGACAAACTCTGCTAAGGAAATGGGACTAAGCCATAGCAGAGACAGCACCATGAGAACCAAATGAGAACCAAAAAATCAAACAGTCCAAGGTATTTTATCATCTACATTCTTGTATTGCATGATATTCAACAATATGTATGAATAATATAGAAATTATTTTATAATATACAGAAATGGGTACTGATAGGTAATCAGATATGGAATCATGAAATTATAAACTGGGAATAAACTTAGAGATTATTTATAATATATTGTTAAATAATCAACTTTATTAATAAGGAAACTAAGTTCCAGAGGGGATCTATAAGTTGTGGAGTTGGCTTAAAATCTAGTTTTATTTGGTCCCAAGTTCATACTCTTCCCACTAAACTGCCTTTGTGTTAGATAATTTAGGTGTAGACAAATTTTACAGATAAAAAGCAGCTTTTACATACTGCCCAATGTACTTTAATCATTTCAAAGGAACCCTTATATTAAAACTTGTCAGCTTTTCTGTAATACATCTGGCCTATTTATTGATTCCTACTTGAGACTGAAAAAAAAATACATGAAACCTTGAAATGCAGATATACTTAATACAAAACATATTTTTAGAAACAAATATTAACTATACTAAAAAATTTTTTAATTTACTGATGGAGATTGTAAATATGGACTCTGAGGTGAATATTTTGTATAGCTAATACCAGTTTTTTAAGCTTGAGTATCTTTTCTGATGTATCCATACTATATTTGAGAATCTTATCATTAATCTACATTTTTAATGGCATTTAAACTATAGTGTTTCTTGAGTTGGTCATCATAAGCCTACTTAGTTACAAGTTAAACTATTTCAATATGATAAATATCTTTCTATTCCATAGAGAAGTACTTAGGCAAAAGGAACAATTTAAAAACATTTTGAATTCAAGTCTGTGATTAGCACTGTACTTTTCCCTACATTTCTACTTGTTTCATAATAAAAAACCAATCTTTTATTCCATTAAATACCTTTGATGCATGTTCTAAATATTGTTTTCCTGCAGACATTTGAGTAAGCAGGCGAAATTTGTTGTCTTGAAGTACATAGATGCCCTGTCCCAAAAATAGAAAAACATCCAAAGTCAACGTAATCTGTACTCTTCCCTTCAAAACAATTTAAGAATTTTTAAAAGTTATTAAAACTCTCCCTTCCATTGGTCAAATTTTCTTTATACAAAGGAGTGTTGCAGTGTTCAAGTTGAAGAATATTTACTGAATGCTTTAAAGATACTGAAAATACAAAGATACATAAAACAGTTCCTATCCTTAAAGAATTCAGTCTAGTGTGAAAGAAAAATACATTCTAGGTGAAATTAGTAGCTATATCTAATTAACTCATACCTAGAAAGCCAATAATCAGAGTCACTTTTCCCTATAAGCATTTCAAGTACTTCTAGGTGAAGGCTGATGTTATCTGAAAAAATGAATTTTACTGGTAGCTAAGAGATAACATCATTTTCATTTTTTATACTTCAGTAAATGCAAAATATATTCTAAATATCTCCTAGAATTTTACAAAATAAGTCAATTTTTGCATAATCTCTCAGGCAACCTATTAACTTTTATATTAACAAAATATTTAAAGAATAAAAAATACAGTGGCAACTAAACAGGCAAGAATTACAACTTTAGGACACAAATGTTTTTTTGTGAAAGACACAAATGTGATTATCTGTGGTTCTGCATATTATCACCACTAAGTAATAATAATGAAAGAACCAAGTCCTAAAACTGTTATCATTCTGATATTTGCTACTTTTTAAAACTTAAAATTTCATTGAGAGAAAGGGACAGCTGTCATTATAGATAACTGCCCTTGTCTTTATTCACTATACCCTATTAGAGAAAAAAAAAAGATGTATTAATAACATAGAAACATTCCTAAGTTTCTGAGAAATTAAGTTTTATATAACAAATCACTAAAATAGGACATTTATATTAAGATAAAGGACTTTAAAAACTAGGCCTTAATTTATCTAAATACCTGATGATTTGTCCTTAGATTGTCGATTTGTTTCTTGAATACTGTAGTCCAGAAATCTTTACAAATGAACTTCATGATATCTAACTCATCCTTGAACCTTGCAGTATCTTTTGTAAACCTAAAAAGATCAACTAGAAGTAACACAGTACTTTTCATCCAGAGAAAGCAGGAGGGGCAAATTATTCACTAATTTCCAAATGCCACAATAGCACTGAACATTTACTGACAGTCAAAAAGTGATAAGCACCAAGCAAAGTAGTTCCCATTTCAATGAATTCACATTCTGTTATATAATGATGGGCCTAAAATTAGTCTAACAGTAAGCAATTTTAGGTACAGCTGACATTTTTTTTTTTTAAAGCTGAGCATGATCCTGGTACTGTTATATAAAATATGAAAGAAAGAGAAGTCACTCAGTCGTGTCCGACTCCTTGTGGCCCGTGGACTGTAGCCTCTCAGACTCCTCTGTCCATGGGATTTTCCAGGTAAGAATACTGGAGTGGGTTGCCATTTCCTTCTCCAGGGGATCTTCCCAATCCAGGGATCGAACCCAGGTCTCCTTCATTGCAGGTGGATTCCTTACCACCTGAGCCATGAAGGAAGGTCAGGAAAACATAAGAGTTCAGTTATTTCAGATAGTGAGAAAGGAGTACTAAAAGAAATTGACCTGTAAGTTTGAAGATGATCACATGCATAAACAGAGACTAGGTACACATTTAAACCATGGTCCATTTAGGATAAGGAACCTACTAGCTTAAGTAGGAAATGCAACAAGATTTTAGATAGTTGTTTCAGCACACCAAAGTTTTGAGGAAAAAAATTTAAAACAAATACATATCTTCTTCAAATTTTGAAACATGAAAGTTGGATAACTGAGTTAAAATAGCATCAGACCTAAAAGGAAATTTCAATCTGTGAATAAAGAACAGAATAAATAAAATTTAGGAATTAAAATGAAACTATCTCAAGTTTTATGCAATCTTTTGAAATGGATCATCTTTGTTCATAACCTACCTGGAAGAAAATTTTCAAATCCATACTGCTCACCTTTCTATCAATCCTTGTCCCACTCGAAACCCCATGTTTTCCAGTTTAGTTATACAGCGTCCATTTTCCTATTTAAAAAAATAATAGTTTTGAGCAATTTTAGAATGCCAGAATGTAAATATTTCACTGAAACATTGTGAGAAAAAGTGAATTACAGGTCATATTTGAATTTTCTTAATCATTTTCATAAGGCAATTAAGATAAGCAGAGAACTGTTACTACTTTTCAGAAATGTCAAAGCCTCTTCCCAATTACTTTTCCTGCTTTCCCTGGCTTTTTCCATTTTCAACTGTTCTTTCCGATATAAAACTGAGGTCAAGGTATCGCTTTTGACTTTTTTCTGTCATTCCCTTTGTGCTGTCACTAAGTTCTAAGTTCTGCTTCAAAATGTCTCTTAGAGTCATCCAAGCTTTCCATTTCCCAGTGTATCTTAGTTGGTGACCCCACCATCCTATTTCTGGAATCATGCAATTGCTTCACTCCTCCTTTGACAATCTCATCCACTCTTAAGGCTTTAAATAACACCTATGTCAAAGACTCAAAATTCTCTGGATGACCTACAAAGCCCTATACAATCCAGACTCCTGTGCCTCTCTAATCTCACCTCCTCCTCTTCACTCACTCCATCCAGCTTCACTGATTTCCTTGCTGTCCTTAAACATGCCAGGCAGGCTCTAGGCAGTCTCCATCTAGATACTCACATGACCACCTCACTGGCTTTAGGTCTTCACTCACACATCATCATCTCAATGAGGCTAATTTCAGTCTTTTAAAACTACAGTATCATTCCACTTCAGAAACTACCTAATGATTCTCAAAGTGTGTCCCAAGACTAGGAACATCAGCATCACATGGAACTTGCAAAAACTGCAAATTCTGAAACCCCACCCCCAATTCAGTGAATCAGAAACTGTATGGATCAGTAACCTGTGTTTTAAGAAGCCCTCCAAAAGTGATTCTGATGCTGATTTCTCTGCTTAATTTGTCTCCAAGGAACTTCTTTCGCCATTTAACCTCATATGCTGCTGCTGCTAAGTAGCTTCAGTCGTGTCCGACTCTGTGCAACCCCAGAGACGGCAGCCCATCAGGCTCCCTGTCCCTGGGATTCTCCAGGCAAGAACACTGGAGTGGATTGCCATTTCTTTCTCCAATGCATCAAAGTGAAAAGTGAAAGTGAAGTTGCTCAGTCGTGTCCGACTCCTAGAAACCCCATGGACTGCAGCCTTCCAGGCTTCTCCATCCATGGGATTTGCCAGGCAAGAGTACTGGAGTGGGGTGCCATTGTTTTTACTAATTTTATACTGTTCACGTTCCTCCATCCCCACCTACTAGAATACAGCAACAAGAGGGCAAGAAATTTTATATATTTTGAAGCCTTTGTCTTCCATTAACACCACAGGCCTCGTTATCTGCTGAACTTTCTTCTAAGTACTCCACTAACAGGGCTAACTACTAAATCTTTATTTCTAGTACAGATTTTAGCAGACACAATCATCTAGTTGTCCCATTGTGTGCATGCTCAGTTGTGACCAACTCGTGGCAACCCCGCTGACTGTTGCTCATCAGGCTCCTCTCTCTGGGATTCTCCAGGCAGGAATACTGGAGTGAGTTGCCATGCCCTCCTCCAGGGGATCTTCCCCACCCAGAGATCGAAGCCATGTCTCCTGCGTCTCTTGGGTTGCAGGTGGGTTCTTTACCACTACCGCCACCTGGGAAGCCCCGAGGTCCTGGTTGCCATTGTTTTTACTAATTTTATACTGTTCACGTTCCTCCATCCCCACCTACTAGAATACAGCAACAAGAGGGCAAGAAATTTTATATATTTTGAAGCCTTTGTCTTCCATTAACACCACAGGCCTCGTTATCTGCTGAACTTTCTTCTAAGTACTCCACTAACAGGGCTAACTACTAAATCTTTATTTCTAGTACAGATTTTAGCAGACACAATCATCTAGTTGTCCCATTGTGTGCATGCTCAGTTGTGACCAACTCGTGGCAACCCCGCTGACTGTTGCTCATCAGGCTCCTCTCTCTGGGATTCTCCAGGCAGGAATACTGGAGTGAGTTGCCATGCCCTCCTCCAGGGGATCTTCCCCACCCAGAGATCGAAGCCATGTCTCCTGCGTCTCTTGGGTTGCAGGTGGGTTCTTTACCACTACCGCCACCTGGGAAGCCCCGAGGTCCCACAGGCCCCTTAAATATGGCATGTTCAAAATGATATTATCTTAGCATCCTCAGCTTGCTCTGCCTCCAAAATTCTTTAACCTCATTCATGGCACCACCATCTATCTAGTTACTACAACCAGACAACTTCCATTTCCTTCACCTCTGTGCTGCCAAGCCTAAACACACTGCAGTCCTGTGGAGACTATCATGTACGTGCTTTTCCAAATCCATCTTCTCTCTCCTGACTGCTTAAATTAGCTCTTAACCTTTCTCTCCTGGTCTTCAGTTAGAGCCTTCCAACTGATCTCCTCGTCTCTAGTTTTTTCTCCTTTATTTTCTGTATTTATGCTATAGACTTTCTAAAAACCAAATTGTCTTGTTTCTCCACTGGACCATACAGCACCACTCTGTTAATTTCCACACTCGTTTCCAAACATGCTCAGGTAGACCTGTAAATCATGATGCTCTTTGTGAAACAATCTACTCTTTGTAGAATCACCCAGGAAATACTGATAAGCAGGAAATATGCTTATATGCAGACATTCTCAAATCTTAACTATGAATCACATGAACTTTTGAATTAAGCCCTAGGAAAACCTTCTGATGTTGCTATTTGTTCATTCACTTTGGCATCTGTGAGTGCTCACTAGTAAGTACCAAATTTTTAACAAAAACTTAGGAATATTTTATTCATTAATGTAAAAAAAATTATTCCCAATAAATTGCTAAATGTCCAGTTATTCAATTATTAGATTTAATACCTCTTGGGCGCAATTGGAAAATTATTGATTTTAAGTGTGAGAACATTAGTCTTTTCCTTGATTTCACTTACACTTATGACTTCATGTCTAAAAAGATATATAAAGACCATCTCTAGATGATAGAATTATGTCTTTTGTTTACATTTTTTTATTATGAAAACTTTGAGGCACAAAGTAGAGACGTTAACAAACCCTCAGACACCAAGATGCCACTCTGGATTCTAATCATCAAGCCTACCACGTAACTTTTTAAAGATCCTTTTTTGCTTATATGCACTTACAATTTTTTCCCCACCATACACAAACTGCAATAAGAAAAGAAAGTTATTTTTAATGATTCAAAACTTTTGGATTTCCTTTCTCTTATAGGACTAGCACATCTCTCAAAATTATCAGTCACGATTAGAACAACTGGTGTTGTTTTAGTTTGGCTAACCCATTGGGGGGGGGAAGGGATTTTTAAAAAAGGTTTTCCTGGGCAAGAGCTGAAAGAGGGAAAGAAAGAGGAGAGTAGAATGAAACAAGCTGATGCATATGTGGTGGGGCAGGCAGCAGGGATTTTATGATAAAAAGAGTAAAAGAAGTGTGTTACTAATTACTCGCTGGGGAAAAGGATTTAAGGAAAGCTAACTCAACACAAACACAAATGTCTGCTATTAAGCACTAGCACTTAGCACAGATGCTAAACATTAACTACTAGTTGTTAATAATGTTAAAGTCAAAAGTTTGTAATTTGGAAAAAATCTCTTATTACTGATGGATCTGAAAATAGACTTTGTGGGATTCCCTGGTGGTTCTGTGGTTAGGACTCACTGCCGAGGGCATGAGTTCAGTCTGCGAACTAAGATCCTGCATGCTGCAAGGTGTGGCCAAAAAAAGGATAAAATTTGCTTTATTTCCAATACTCTTCCTGATGTCTTCCTATTAATATCTCTAATGCATAATTAATACCAAACACTGGAATGTATCCCCCCAAAATTCGTATGTTGAAATCCTAACCCCCAGACGGTATTAGGAGGTAGGGGCCTTGGGAGATGATTCTGTCTTGAGGGTGGATCCCTCAAGAAAAGCATTATTATCCTTATAAAAGATACCCCAGAGCACTAGCTAGTCCCCTTTCACCACGTGAGCACACAGCCAAAACACATCTATCTATAAACCAGGAGGAGGCTCTCACCAGACACTGAATTTTCTGGTGCCTTGACTGTACTTCCCAGCCTTCAGAACTGTGAGAAATGAATTTCTGTTGTTTATAAATCACTTTGGCATCTTTGTTACAGCACCCTAAAACAGATAGTATCCTGCGTATAGTTCACAAACTGATAGTACCTCTTCCTGGATGTCCTAAGGTGCCACAAATTCAACCAGTCCAAAATAATTCAGTATCTTCACCTCTTCTTTATTCCTTCTCCATCCAACTCAATGGCTCAAGCTAAACACCTGGGGATAATTTTCAATTCTCATTCCTATACCTAATCAAATCTTAGAGATTCAGCCCCCTCTCTCAAACTGTTCTCTCCTCTTCTCTTTATCCAGATCTTCATCATCTCCTGCCTGGACTCCTACAATAATGGAGCTTCTCACTACAAGAGCTTCCCTCTCCAGTCCAAAGACTACTTTTATCTTTCTGTAATGCAAACGGACTGTATCATTCTTTTTAAAAATCCTCCACTGAGAAGGTCCATGTTTTTAATCACACAAGGTTCTTTCTAGCTTTAGCTTTCAATACTTTTCACTCTCCACCTATTCAATCTAGTCACAGTGAATGCTCATATTCACTCATAAATATTAGGCATATTTAAATACTCTACACCTTTTATTCCACTATGACTTTACGTTTGCCTAGGATGCTTGTCCTGCACTTATTTTCTACCCCTCTTAATCAACAGCATTATAGAAACTAGAGCTTCTGACCTGAGCATGACTTTAGAATACTTTATATATGAAATCCTACAACTCCATTATTTCATACCACCCAAATACTGTTAATTATTCATTGAACCCACATTCCCCAATGAGGCAGGGACTTCATCTTATTAATCTAACGGTGTCAGGCCCACAATACACTTAACATATTTCCTAAATGAATCAATTAGTGAACGAAAACTTACATACATTAGAAGTAACCTCGAGGAGGATGGGGCCATTGTTTCCCTCTTCATTACTATATCCCCAGCGACCAACTCTGACAAATAATGCACACTAAATTTTTTTACATTGTGTTTCCTAATCAGAGTAACACATGCAAAGTTTCCTTTGCTTCGACCTCAAATCCCATTAACCTTCTTTCTCTGAGTTTCCTGGAGTGTTAGTGAGGGTTAGGAATGTAGAGGGAGGGACAGGATTCTCAGGCTGAGGTCTGTCCAGTGGACAACTGGGAAGTGCTGAAGTGACACTGGAATTAAGTAGGGTGCCAACATCAGCAGTTAACTCTGCCGCACATCAGGGCAGGGAACAACACATGGAAGGGACAAAACTAAGAAAATCTGTGGCCTGCCAGACACAGATACGGGACTGGCCAAAAAGGTAGCATAGAGTAGAAGATACGAAAGAGCCAAGAATGCAAGACTGGACAGCTGACAGGTTCTAAGGCTTAGGATACCTGAAGGTGGACCAATTTGTCTATACTTCGGGAGGCGACGCGCGGCATGCGACGGGACAGGGGTTGAAGGAAAGAACTGAGTGGAAACAAGGAGTGTCAGGGCGTGTGGCAGCACTCACCACCTCCCCCTGCTCCGCGGACTTGTACACTCCAGACACCATCTCGTTATGCAGAAGCAAAAACAACGCCTCGTCCGCCATCTCCTGCTTTTCTTCCAAGCTCGGGGTTTCGGCTCCCGTTTGGGTCCGGCTTGGAAATTTTGGATAGCGCCCCAACTGCTTGGACAGCTACGCGGCCGGCTCAGTCCGAGGCCGGGCCCTCGTTGCAGGAGACCAGGAATCCACGCAGCTTCTTGAAGGCTGGTAATGGAGCAAGTCTGGTCCCGGGGCGAGCTCACCCCAGGGCCACTCAGCCCTGCGGCTGAACGGGAGAGTCTGACAGCAACGGGAACCAAACCCAGCCGGTGGAGACCCGATCCGGCCCCTAGTTGGGGAAGTGAAAAAAACAACATCCGGTCCCCTCTACCCCGGCATTCCGCCAGCTCTATGGTCGCAGAGTTCCTTGCCCGGGGTGAACCTCTGGCTCCCATAGGAGGATTTTTCGTGTGCTAAGTGGCGAACTTGGTAAGATAAGAGAAGAGCTTCCGCTGCCATCTCTGTTCATTTGTTTTGCTAGAACTGACAACAGTGTCTAATAGTTTCATTAAAAGCTTCCACTTCTGCTATATGTTCCTAAATATGAAAAGTCGTAGTTCAAGTTCAAGTTCAGTCGCTCAGTCGTGTCCGACTCTTTGCGACCCCATGAATCGCAGCACGCCAGGCCTCCCTGTCCATCACCAACTCCCGGAGTTCACCCAGACTCACGTCCATTGAGTCCGTGATGCCATCCAGCCATCTCATCGTCGGTCGTCCCCTTCTCCTCCTGCCCCCAATCCCTCCCAGCATCAGGGTCTTTTCCAATGAGTCAACTCTTGCATGAGGTGGCCAAAGTACTGGAGCTTCAGTTTGAGCATCATTCCTTCCAAAGAAATCCCAGGGTTGATCTCCTTCAAAATGGACTGGTTGGATCTCCTTGCAGTCCAAGGGACTCTCAAGAGTCTTCAACACCACAGTTCAAAGCATCAATTCTTCGGCACTCAGCCTTCTTCGCAGTCCAACTCTCACATCCATACATGAACACAGGAAAAACCATAGCCTTGACTAGACGGACCTTAGTCGGCAAAGTAATGTCTCTGCTTTTGAATATACTATCTAGGTTGGTCATAACTTTTCTTCCAAGGAGTAAGCGCCTTTTAATTTCATGGCTGCAGTCACCATCTGCAGTGATTTTGGAGCCCAGAAATTAAAGTCTGACACTGTTTCTACTGTTTCCCCATCTATTTCCCAAAGAATGAATAAATCGTAAGTTTTCAGGCTATAAATTTTAGGTTGATGATGGACAGGGAAGCCTGACGTGCTGCAGTGCATGGGGTCGCAGAGTTGGACACGACTGAGGACTGAACTGAACTGATAAATTTTAGGTATATTGAGAAATTATACCAATCCATTTTGGATAAGCCTAGGTGTAAGATTTAGAGCCATTTTGGCCACCAGGAAGTTTACTGGGAGTAAGGGACAGGGTGGATGGAGTAAGAAAAGAACAGGGAAATTTTAATCAGAAAATGCAAATAAAAGACTTCAGAAATGCGACGTCACTGTGGGATGGAGTTCATATAAGAATCTATGGTAGATGTGGGACAACCGCTGCACACGTGCAAATACAAATGTTAGACCATATGCACATTTCAAATTTGGCAAACTTTGGCTTAAACGTGTTGCTGTGCCTATGATTAGTTCTTTTCTTAGTAACTTATAGAGATTTTTTGCCCAATGAATTCATTGCTTCCCTCAAAAGTAATGCTGAGTTTCTCAAATTGTTAACCTTTCAACTCTTCATATCCTTTTATAAAATTTAAGACCATGTACCATAATTGGAATTGAGGTGGGTTTGTTTTTAAACATGTCCCTTCTAACGTTTCAGTTTTTTCAACCACCACAAAAACAAGCATATGTTTCAACAAACCCTTTGAAAATGGATTAATTTTGAAGAGTATTTTGTAATCTTAATCTTGATTTTTCCAGCACTAAAATTTCCCACTTGTGAAATCAGGTCCTTTATGTCCAATTGTATTCTCCCTCATCACCACCGGCAAGGTCAAAGGTTAGGCAAAAAATTGGCATCTTACTAAGGTCAATTTCTCAAACCACAATAACGGTGTCTTCGGATACTTTGGAGACTAGAGGGAAACATACTTATTGAGCATTACTAAATGTTGGACGTGGCATTCTACTGATTAACCTCCGTAAATGAGACTTAAATTTCCCCAGGATGATAGTAATAGATTCTAAGGAAGCAGGACTAGATCCTACCTTTTTGGCTGACTCTAAAACCATCTTCCCATGGAAACACTGTTACACTGGCACTATTACCACACTCACGTTCCAAGTACTGCCTACTACACAGGATTGTGATAAGGATCAGTGAGACTAAGTATGCTCACAATCAGTTCAATTCAGTCGCTCAGTCGTGTTCGACTCTTTGCGACCCCATGGACTGCAGCATGCCAGGCCTCCTTGTCCATCACCAACTCAGGGAGTTTACTCAAACTCATGTCCATCGAGATGATGAAGCCATCCAACCCTCTCTTATGCCTTCAATCTTTCCCAGCATCAGGGTCTTTTCAGATGAGTCAGTTCTTTGCATCAGGTGGCCATAGTATTGGAGTTTCAGCTCCAGCATCAGTCCTTCCAATGAATATTCAGGACTGATTTCCTCTAGGATGGACTAATTGGATCTCCTTGCAGTCCAAGGGACTCTCAAGAGTCTTCTCCAACACCACAGTTCAAAAGCATCAATTCTTCGAGGCTCAGCTTTCTTTATAGTCCAACTCTCACATCTATACATGACTACTGGCTTTCACTAGATGGACCTTTGTTGGGAAAGTAGTGTCTCTGCTTTTTAATATGCTGTCTAGGTTGGTCATAACTTTTCTTCCAAGGAGTCTTTTAATTTCATGGCTGCAGTCACCATCTGCAGTGATTGCTCACAATCAGAACCATGTAACTTTTTTTTTCCATACCACAGCTGCAAGCAGTTTAGCTCTCCAACCAGGGATCAAACCTGAGTCCCCTGCAGTGGAAGTTTAGGAGTCTTAACCACTGCACCAACAAAGAAGTCCCAGAATCATTTAGTTATTTATCAAGACTCATCCTTCTTGGCTTCCCAGGTGGTGCTAGTGGTAAAGAACCTGCCTGCCAATGCAGTGATCTCCGGATCAGGAAGACTCCCTGGAGGAGGGACTGGCAATCCACTCCAGTATTCTTGCCTGGAGATTCCCATGGACAGACGGGCCTGAGGCTATAGGCCATACAGTTGCAAAGACATGACTGAGCACACACACATCATTTTTACCCAGCTTTACATTTTCTTTTTTTGTATAGCACTTAACCCATTTCTACCACGTTTTATAATTTACTTATGCTTTTATCTGTCTCCTCATTCTTCCCATCGCCAAACTCCTTGTGGGCAGATATCTGTATTGTACAGAGTGACTATCCAAGTGCCTGGCACATAGTAGGCATTTCATAAATATCTGTTGAATGCATAAGTACAGGAAGCATCTTTGCTCCCTGAGAAGCATACAAACTTCGTGGAAACAGAAACCACAGCTATCTGGTTCCAAGATTTTTCCAGAGTCCAAGTTAACAGATCAAGAACTTTTAAGGATTGTTGTATGAATTTAATAGTAACTCGGATTAAATACTGTCTGCCCCCTAAGCTTAGTGCAAGGATGCCTGGCTAACGAGTGAAGGATGAGAACACAGATTACCCATAACATTGTTCCTCAGAACCCATTTTAAACCAGCCAGCTGCAGCCTAGCTGTAGAGGCTAATACCCGTTATTGTCGCTTTTTTTTTTTTTTTAGTACAGCCCTGCACATGATCTGATCATTATTTTTGTAGTACAGTCTGGCGCTGGTCTGATTCTGGACCGGCGTGACTTAGGACAGTTACATTATCTCCAGACTCAATTTCCTTATCAGTAATAACAAGCCTGAATAACAAGTTTATTCAAGCCTTTGGCTTGTGGGGGATAATGTACGTAAAGTGTTTCACAGAGTACAAAATAATTGTTAGCTATTAGGAGGAATGTATGGATGTGAGAGTTGGACTGTGAAGAAGGCTGAGCGCCGAAGAATTGATGCGGTTGAACTGTGGTGCTGGAGAAGACTCTTGAGAGTCCCTTGGACTGCAAGGAGATCCAACCAGTCCATTCTGAGGAAGACAACCCTGGGATTTCTTTGGAAGGAATGATGCTAAAACTGAAGCTCCAGTACTTTGGGCACCTCATGCGAAGAGCTGACTCATTGGAAAAGACCCTGATGCTGGGAGGGATTGTGGGCAGGAGGAGAAGGGGACGACCGAGGATGAGATGGCTGGATGGCATCACGGACTCAATGGACGTGAGTCTGAGTGAACTCCGGGAGTTGGTGATGGACAGGGAGGCCTGGCGTGCTGCGATTCATGGGGTTGCAAAGAGTCGGACACGACTGAGCGACTGAACTGAACTGAGGAGGAAAGACTTCCTTCACTCTCTTCCCTGCGCTCTTTTAAGGTTTAACCTAATCAAGAGAAATCTGCGCCCCTCCCACCGCATCTCTGAGCATGCGCACCAGCGTAATGGCCGCACCCTTTCCTAATCAAATCGTTTACCGGGGAAAGACGGGGAAAGAGACTCGCCTGAACCCTACTCTGAGGGTGTCAGGTGGTAAAATGATAAGAGACACGTCATCTACAGGTTAAAAGGGCCAGGAAGACCCCGCTCCCCTCACCAGAAGAGCTGGGCCGCGAACCCACGTCTCTGAGGACCCAGGTACTCAAACCCGCCCCGGCTCTGCGCCAGAAGCGGAGCCCAGCCACCCGCAGCTAATTGGGGAGGAGGGGGACCCCTGCCTCACTTTTCATTGGCCCAGAGTCACAAAGGCCGGCAGTTTCTCCCCCTCCCGGTTGCTGAGTGGTTGAGGCCGAAATACAACTCCTTTTGTCATTGGCTGAGCCCAGCTGTCAGTCTTCTGGCGTCTTGCGGCGCGACACAGGCAGGCGCGGCCTATAGAGCAGTCTCGAAGCCTGCTGCAGGGAGAAGATGGCGGTCGCAGTGAGAACTTTGCAGGAGCAGCTAGAAAAGGCCAAAGAGAGCCTAAAGAATGTGGATGAGAATATTCGCAAGCTCACCGGGCGGGATCCGAATGACGTGAGGTAAGGAGTGGATGGGAAATGCTGGCTCCCAGAGGCGGCCGTGAAGCCGGGTGAATTGGGGGCGGGGAGGGCGGTCAGCCCTGAGAAGACTGGAACATCGAGGCCTGTTCCCGGGCAGCCGTGGGACCCTGTCCTCGGTGAGGTGGGAATTTCCAAGGCCTTCAGCGTTAAGTCCTGGGTCTTGGGTGCGTGAGGAAGGAGAGCGGAGCCTGGGTGCGCCGGGATGGCCTCCCGTCCTGTGGGAAGGCCGGGACTGCCGGTTCCCGCCCTCGGCCCCGCAGGCCCGGAACTGCAGCACAAAGCCTTCCTCCTTCGCGGGCCACCCGATTAAGGGCTGGCCCTGGGACCTTTCGGGGACGCGGTCCGCCGCCTCACCCTCCGGCTCTTGCCCACGTGCAACTTTCTTTGGGTTGGTGAAATTTGAACCTGACTCAGGCCTGTTAACGTGTAGTGGTGTTGAGATGAATACAATTCTGTGAAACTGGTCTTGGGAAAACGAGGAAGTTAGTAAAGTGCTTCTTGCCGTGTTTCAAACACTTGGGTTTGAAACCGTCATCTTAAAACTTCTCTGTTTATTTTCTCTTGATGGTGAACTGCACCCGTTGAAGTGTTTGGTGCTGTTAGAAACGATTGTTGGACTGATTTGTAAATTATTTTGTAGGCCCATCCAAGCCAGATTGCTCGCCCTTTCTGGTCCTGGTGGAGGTAGAGGACGTGGTAGTTTATTGCTGAGGTAAGATTTCCTTAAAATTTAATTCATTGGTACTGTACTAAATTAATGAATCGGTTTAAACAAATTTCTTGCTAGAGCCAGTGTTAAGGAAAGTTTGGTTTGAAGCTGTGATTAGCTGTAGTTTTCTGTATAGTTAATTTACATTTATAGCTAGAGATTGAAGAATATAGTAACTATATCAGTTATGTGCAGACTTAATTTATTCTCATAGATCTAAAAGAAATGCTATAAGAACATCCATCTTGAAGTAAATGCCCATTTGAGGTTACTTTATTTGGAAGAGGAGTGTTTAATAACAGCAACTAAATTAAATAGAAATAACCATTTTTCTTAATTTTCAGTGCTTTATGTTGGACATTTTTATTGCAGGCGTGGATTCTCAGATAGTGGAGGAGGACCCCCAGCCAAACAGAGAGACCTTGAAGGGGCAGTCAGTAGGTAAGTTGGAGGACAAGATTCTGGAAGCATACTTTATTTTATGAGGTAGAATATAAATATTTAATATTGTTGAATTGAGTTGTATTAGAATTGAGTAGTATATCACTTACTCTGAGTCTTTTCACTTGGTATTTGACTGAACTGAGACAGCCAGTGTCCCTCAAAACTCAGTTCTTCATGGCAGTAACAGAAATCTTAGCACATGGATAAGGAAATGGTAACCCACTCCAGTATTCTTGCCTGGAAAAGTCCATGGACAGAGGAGCCTGGCAGGCTGCAGTCCATGGGTTTACATGACTGAGCATGCATGCACGGTAGAGATTGGAGGGAGATGGGTTGGTAGCAATAAACTGGTAGAACTAGAAAGGTCAGGAAAAAGATAAGATCGAGGAGATAGTCTGTCTGTGTTACTTTCCTGTCTTAGAATAGAACAGCTTAACTGGGTTGAGAGCTGCTGCTCCTGTTGCTGCTAAGTCACTTTAGCCGTGTCCGACTCTGTGCAACCCCATAGACTGCAACCCATCAGGTTCCCCTGTCTCTGGGATTCTCCAGGCAAGAACACTGGAGTGGGTTGCCATTTCCTTCTCCAATGCAAAAGTGAAAATGAAGCCACTTAGTCGGTGTCTGACTCTTAGCGACCCCATAGACTGCAGCCTACCAGGCTCCTCCGCCCATGGGATTTTACAGGCAAGAGTACTGGAGTGGGCTGCCATTGCCTTCTCCTGGGTTGAGAGCTATAGGAGATCAAAGTTTGAATTGGCCTTTTTAAATTCCCTTTCCTATGTCAGGCTGGGAGGGGAGCGTCGGACTCGACGAGAATCACGCCAAGAAAGCGACCCAGAGGACGATGATGTTAAGAAGGTAATTGAAACTAAATGAACTTCATAGACGGTGAATATAGTATTTTCACCTTACTACATTCAGAGAGTGCTACCCGTATGTTAGGTAAATTACTGAGATTTCTTTTCTCCTGCAGCCAGCTTTGCAGTCTTCAGTTGTAGCTACCTCCAAAGAGCGCACACGGAGAGACCTTATCCAGGATCAAAATATGGATGAAAAGGGAAAGCAAAGGTATCTGAAGTATCTTTCTGGAGGAAAACAACTCTTGTTAAATAATGCAATTTTAAGACAATTTTAGGAATTGTTCAAGTGTCTATACTGTGCTTCTTTAGGACATGGCAGGTTTAAATGAAGTACAACATTTTGAAACTGGATTTTGTTTTTCTTTTCTTTAGGAATCGGCGAATATTTGGCTTGTTGATGGGCACCCTTCAGAAATTTAAACAAGAATCCACTGTTGCTACCGAAAGGGTATTTATGCAGTTTTTCTTTTGCTTCCTTTATTAAGCTGTCAAAGTAGTTGATTATGTGTTAAATGTTTAAAAAAAATCTTAAGATTTAATTGCAAGATTCATAAAGTGAACTGATACTTCCTAAGGAGGGAAAAAGATTTAATGGCCAGCCTAAAATGAAGCTAAGGAAAAACTTAAAACTTCCTCAAGTTGTTATTAACTGGTTCTTTCTGAGGTGCTGTTAAGTAACTTCGTGAACTTTTCTTTGTTCAGTGAGCCTAATTTGACTCGAGAGAACCTGGATTCAGGTTTCAGCTCTATAGCAATCTTATTTTCAGGTCTTGGGCAATTCTCTCCATATCTTCAGGCCTTACAGTACTTTCTTTCAAACAGCAAGTTGAACTTGTTAATCATTGTAATTTATTAAGTAATTATAATTTCTGAAACACACTCAGGTACTCTAGAAACAGAAGCATAAATTATATTCCCTGCTCTCCAGAGTTTATTTGTCCTATTTGCAAAAGTATTTTTTTACTAAAGCTAAGAATTGTGTCCTTGGAGTTGAACACCAAGTTACTGCTTCTCAGAGGAGAAGGGAGATAGCAATTCAGTTATAGGAAGTTAATAAAGTTTTATTTCAGAGAGAGTGAACTATTGTCTGTTCTAGGATACCACTTGTCTCCAGTTTTTTGCTTTGGAAAGAGTACCTGAAAATAACCTATAAAGACAGTACTCTTCTCCTTCAGGTGAACTTTTAGGTTAAGTTATTTCATATGTTGTGTTGGAATGGAATAATAACTGATATTACAGCTAGCAGCTTTAAAATTTAGATTTTTTTACATGAAAAGGCTTCAGTCCCCATTTCCTGAAAAGGAAACTGCAGTCTGCTTCAGATGCCAAGTTTGGATTAGCTGATGTCCTGAATTATACATGTGACACATGTTTGTAGACATGAGTAAAATTGCATTGTTTCACATCAGGGTGCATAATAAGCTTTTAAAGGTTATTGTTTATTCTTAGCAAAAGAGACGCCAGGAAATTGAACAAAAACTTGAAGTGCAGGCAGAAGAAGAAAGAAAACAGGTTGAAAATGAGAGGAGAGAACTGTTTGAAGAGAGACGTGCTAAACAGACAGAACTGCGGCTTTTGGAACAGAAGGTTGAGCTTGCGCAGCTGGTGAGTATATTTTGGAATTCTAAGATTGGTAATCCTTCATGTTGACAAAAGCACTGACCTTTTACCTTTTCTTTAGCAAGAAGAATGGAATGAACATAATGCCAAGATAATTAAATATATCAGAACTAAAACAAAGCCCCATTTGTTCTATATTCCTGGAAGAATGTGTCCTGCTACCCAAAAATTAATAGAGGAGTCTCAGAGGAAAATGAATGGTAAGTATAAAGAAGAGATTCCTTGAAATTTCCTTAATGGGTAAGGTAACAGACTCATACATACATGTTTGTTTCTTTCATGTAGCAGTTGGAATTCGTTAATGTTTTAGAATGATATTCTTAACATGCTAATGTGTTTATAGAGTACATGCTCATTTGTTTCATGACAGATGTTAGATACAGGAAACTTAACATATTAGGTGGTGCTTAATGCAGGTTTGTTTCTAAAGCATTTGTGTGAGCTGACTTCTTTTTTTGTTTGATATTCTTAGTAGCCAGGTTCAATGCTGATGAATCAAGAAAAGGTGAAGATTGATCTAGTCTATAGAGGAAGTATATACATGGAAGGGTAGATACTACTAAGATTGTGATTAGCTCATTTGTCTCTCTCGGATCAGAAAAATTAATTCATGATATGATACCATGAAACTGATTGTTTAAAAGAAGTTTTGTTCTTTTTCATTTAGTCTGTAGTAACATAGCAAAAGCATAGAACCTTCAGAAAATGAAACTTTTTCCATCAGTTAGATAATGTAGTTTTGTCTGCTACTGATTTCTTAAAGTGTTTAGGTTTCCAGTGTGCTTTTGTCATCCTATATCAGTTTGGAATTACTTGACATAATCAGTCTTGTTATCTCTTTACCAAAAAAACGTTTAGATAAAACTCCGATGACATTTTGTGACCAGATGTCAAATTGTGACTTTGAATTTTTTGAATCTTAGTAAATTTTACACTTGTAAATTTTTATTCTTTAGCTTTATTTGAAGGTAGACGCATCGAATTTGCAGAACAAATAAATAAAATGGAGGCTAGGCCTAGAAGACAATCAATGAAGGAAAAAGAGCATCAGGTGGTGGTGCGTAATGAAGAACAGAAGTCGGAACAAGAAGAGGGTAAGGTGGCTCAGCGAGAGGAAGAGTTGGAGGAGACAGGTAATCAGCACAATGATGTAGAAATAGAGGAAGCAGGAGAGGACGAGGAAAAGGAAATTGGTATAGTTCATAGTGATGCAGAGAAGGAACAGGAGGAGGAGGAACAAAAACAGGAAATGGAAGTAAAGATGGAGGAGGAAACTGAGGTAAGGGAAAGTGAGAAGCAGCAGGATAGTCAGCCTGAAGAAGTTATGGATGTGCTAGAGATGGTTGAGAGTGTCAAAAATGTAATTGCTGAGCAGGAGGTAATGGAAGTCAATCAAGTTGAAAGCATAGAACCTTCAGAAAATGAAACTAGCAAAGAATTGGAGCCAGAAATGGAATTTGAAGTTGAGCCAGATAAAGAATGTAAATCTGTTTCTCCTGCAAAAGAGATGTTAGTACTCTAGAAATGGAAAATGAGCCTGAGGAAAAAGAAGAAAAAGAATCTGAGCCCCAACCTGAGCCTATGGCTCAACCTCAGTCCCTGCCTCAGCCCCAGCCCCAGCCTCAATCTCAGTCCCAGTCTCAGCCCCAACAAGTACTCCAGCCCCAGCCTCTCTCTCAGCCTGAGACTTTGCCGTTAGCTGTTTCACAGCCACCACCTCAGGTTATTCAGGAGCAAGGGCATTTACCACCTGAGAGGAAGGAGTTTGTTGTAGAATCTGTAAAACTCACTGAGGTTACAGAGCCAGTCCTGACGGTACATTCAGAGAGCAAGAACAAAACCAAAACTAGGAGCAGAAGTAGAGGTCGAGCTAGAAATAAAACAAGCAAGAGTAGAAGTCGAAGCAGTAGCAGTAGTAGTTCTAGTAGCAGTTCAAGCAGTAGCAGCAGTGGAAGCAGTTCCAGCAGTGGCAGTAGCAGTAGTCGAAGTAGTTCCAGCAGCAGCTCCAGTACAAGTGGCAGCAGCAGTAGAGACAGCAGCAGCAGCACGACCAGTAGTAGTGAGAGTAGAAGTCGGAGTCGGGGCCGGGGGCATAACAGAGATAGAAAGCACAGGAGGAGCGTGGATCGGAAGCGAAGGGATGCTGCAGGACTAGAAAGAAGTCACAAGTCTTCAAAAGGAGGTAGTAGTAGAGATGCAAAAGGATCAAAGGATAAGAATTCCCGGTCTGACAGGAAGAGGTCTATATCAGAGAGTAGTCGATCAGGCAAAAGATCTTCAAGAAGTGAAAGAGACCGAAAATCAGACAGGAAAGACAAGAGGCGTTAATGGAAGAAGCCAGGCTTTCTTAGCCTATTCTTTGCAGCAGAAGATTTCTTGATGAGTTAAAAGGATTACCTTTCCTTGTAAGGAGAATGCTGCCTTAAGAATTGCATGTTGTAAACAATTTTTTGGAAAATACAGACTGTTTGTTTACCAGACATTCTTGTACTTTTGCATAATTTTGTAAGAGTTATTTATCAAAATTATTGAGGTTCCAAAATATGTAAAAACAATAATAATAAAAAAAGATTAACATCCCTTGTCATCTTTTTTAAATATCCTATACTCTTCAGTAAGATTCTGTATATTTTAATAGGTAAATCTTTAAGTCTGTTTCCTTCTGTATCATACATTGCTTTTGTAGAAATAAATGTGCATTTGTTTCATTAGCTTTGGGATGTCCTCGTTGACGCTTGTATAATAAATACCCTCTTGATAACAATTTCAGCTTTTATCACTAATACTAAACGTGATTAGAATGTTTTTGAAGTTTTCATCACTTCATTTGCCTTAGACAATTATTTTGAGTTGTCAAAGATCTTTCCAGCTTTGATGGGAACATAGTTCTCCTTCAAAATCACTTAGCACATTTTTCTAATCTCCCTTGTTATTTTAATCTTAAGCATTTACCCATTTTTCCTGTTTTCTCACATTTAAACCATATATGGTAGATAAAACAGTATGACTGGCATTTTCTTTATGATTTTGGGAGCATCTTTTGTCTCCATGGTTACTTCTGTGATACAGCATATACATCTGTTAAAGAAAATAATCACTTTCTAGGGGAAGGAGGTAGAAAAGTATTTTCTAAACTTGGATTTTAAGTTTGTGGTCTTGTCCTAACTTTTGTGTTGGCCCTATCTGAAACATGCCAATATGTGTTTTCAAGAATTTTTGTTTAAGTATTTGTGTGAAAGTTTACAAAATGAAGGAACTTCATCTACACTTGAATCTGTAAGCAAGATAACACGCAAGTGGTACCAAATGATTATTTGTTGTTTTATAAATTTGTATGAATTTGGAGTATCTGTTGCCCATTACTATACATGTGCAAATAAATGTGGCTTAGACTTGTGTGACTGCTTAAGACTAGTGCTTGTATTAACTTTGATGCTTTATACAAGAGAGCACTTAAATTGCAGATGGTCTTTTTGAGTTTATAATTTTTTGTTGTGACTGTAGCTTTAGGCTTAATTTTGAATATTCATTATGCCTTCTCTTGACAAGAACGGTAAGAGTTAAAATGTCAACACATCGACAGAATTATATAAATGTTCGTGAACGTGGTAAAAGAAAGCTCTCTATAGAATATCCTTTCTTGGAGCAGTTATTAAACAGTAAACGTGTAGATCTTCTCAAGCTGCAAAGCTAGATACCTGCCTCCCTGGGCCGGTTGTTTCTGCCAAGAGTCACTTTCACCTAGGAATTGTAACGCTTTCCAGCATACAGTGTAAGCTTTATTTTCTTGTGTGCCATTATGGGGAGGTTGGTAAACACTTAAAAGGGATAACCATAGGACAACCTGATTCTTTTCTTAAAGCATCCTTGTTCGATGAATCTAAAATACTTACATGTATTAAGATCTTATACAAATTAAATGTTCACTCATTTTTATCCAGAAAATTTGAATTGTTGTCATGGTGCTTATACAGAAGATTATTTTGGGATTATAATGCATGAGAAGAAAAAAGGAAAAGATTTTTGGAATATGCAGAACAATTTTATTTTGGTTAAGCTGTACTGATGACATATAAAGAAAATTCTAATAACTTTTGTTAGCTTTTTAGTGGTATGCATTTATAAATTAGAAAGTTTCATTTTTAAAATTGGGTTTTGCTTTATCCTTGTAAGTGATATTTTAAGGAATTTATGTTCAGAGAATCATGTAATTGGTTCCTTACAAAGATAAAAGAAATGTTAGAAAGTAAAAGCAGTGACAATTTCTTAGGGGAAAAGGACATACAGGAATCCTATTAGAAATTATTTTTATGGGAAAATGTAGAAGCTTAAAAGGGGTACATTTACTGACCAAGGACTGCAATTAGTTTGGATCTCTTAATGAGAGACATCTAAGAGGCTTTAAGAAAATGCTTTGCTCTAAGAGTCCAAGGTTAGGTATGGCCACAGAAATTAGAAAATAGTACCATCTTCGATGAGCTGTATCCAGTCTAGGGCTTGTTTTGCACTATCTAGAACTCTGGTAATTATACACGTGTATACTCTAGTCACTAGGGCCAAGCACTAATGCACCATTGAGTCAGTTCATAGGCTACTGAATTGACATGATTACATGGGATAGTAATGTAGGCCAGCGTCCTCAGTATAGCAAGTCACTAGCATGTTTGGGCGGAGAAGGCAATGGCACCCCACTCTGGTACTCCTCCCATGGACAGAGGAGCCTGGTAGCCTGCATTCCATGGGGTTGCTAGGAGTCGGACACGATTGAGACACGTGCACTGGAGAAGGAAATGGCAACCCACTCCAGTGTTTTTGCCTGGAGAATCCCAGGGACAGGGGAGCCTGATAGGCTGCCATCTATGGGGTCGCACAGAGTCAGACATGACTGAAGCAACTTAAAAGCAACAGCTTATTTGGGGGTTCCGTTTCTTAGCATGAGTTTTTTAGATTTTTTTTTTTTAAATCCTTGAATAAAAGTGAAATCCGTTTCCCTTGAGATACTGCCATTAAAGCACTTAGCCCAGCAAACCTGTTGCCTGTCTACATGTTTCGACTTGGCTTCTGTAAGAAATCAATAGGATTGCAGTTTGGCAAACCTGAGATAGCTGAAAATCTCTTAACACTACTCTCTCACCTAGCATAATACTTGCCATTGCCATTTCAGGACCTTATTTAAGTTTATAACTCCCTTACTATCTTTTCTTTCTTTTCTTCCATAATACTTAGTATTATGTAGTTATATTATAGTACTTTGATATATTGTATATGTCCCATTAGAATTTGAACTCCATGAGTGATTTTTTTTAATCCCATTGCTGTAATTCAAATACCTTGGATATGACCTTGTTTATTATAGGCAGTATCATGAATAAATTATGATGCGTAGTTAATGTTTGTGTGATTTGATCTTTTTCTTTCCAGCTTATGTTGCTGCTTCTATCACATTAAAATATGCTTCTTTGAAAACAGTGAACCATTTTCAAATGTACCAGCCATTGTAGCTAGACCCAAGGAGACATTTCTGGCTTAAGTTCTTTAGCTTTTATTTATGGCATGTCATTTGAACAAAGAGGTTAAATGATAGGATTTAATAGATTACTCTGGCTACTGTGCTAAGGAAAGACTAAATGGAACCAAGGCCAGTGGCAAATGGTAAGGAGCTACTATAATTAGGCACGATGTAGTGACTTGGGGGTGGTAGCAGTAGAAGTTACCAGGTTCTGGATATATTTTTAAGATAGTCCTTTCAAGTGGAGAATATGTTGTGAGAAGTCAGGGGTGATTAAAGACTTTACCTGAACTAGAAGTGGATTGCTATTAACTGAAGTGGGAAAGAGCAGAATGAATAAACAGGTTTAGTGAAGGTGAGTGGGTCAAGAACTTAGTTTGAGATTCCTGTTGGGTATCCAAATGACACTATGCAGTAATAGAAGCAAGACATTTTACTGAAAGTGAAAGTTGATTCAGGGGATGCTTTACTGGAAATACAAATTTGAGAGTTCTGAGTGTATCCATGGTAAGATCACCAAGGATAAGAATAGAAGAGTTGTAATGAGAGTCCTGGGCATTTCAGCTGTTAAGAGAATGAGCTAAGGAGAAACCAGAAAAATAGGGAAATAGAGTGGAGTGGTGTTTTCGAAGGTCAGGGAAGGAAGCCTTTCCAGCAGGAAGTAGTATAATGTGCCAAGTGATGCAAATAGGTTAATGAAGAGTAAGAACCCTTGAATATAGCAAGAGGTCACTACTAGTGAACTTCAGAAGGACAGTTTCATAAACCAGGCCTACTATATATATAGCACAGTGAAACTATATTCAATATCCTGTGATAGAAAAGGATATAAAAAATAAGTCACTTTGCTGTACAGCAAAAATTAAACTATTTGAATAAAATTTTTAAAGAACAGATTCAGGAGAGTGATGGGGTAAGAGCATGATGGAAAAGAAATGTATCATTTCTAGTTAAGGTAGTTACATTGTGGCTACCTGTCTCCCCACTGAGAACTAGAAAATCTGTGATTGATACATAGACATGTGTATGTGTATGTCTCTATGTAGAGAGAAGTATAGATATTAACATCTGAAGCTTTCAGAGAACCACTAAGGTACTAAAGAATTATGGGCCTGTTTTTCTTCCTGAAAAAGGAAGAAAAACAGAGGTGTTTGGGGTTACTTTTCCCCCAGCACCTATTCTGGAAGAGGCTACCAAGAAGCTGAAAACACATGTACAGAATCAGGTGCCAAGCAGACAAAACCTTGAGTTCAATAGTCACCAAAAAAGGGGCGTGCTGCGATTCATGGGGTCGCAAAGAGTCGGACACGACTGAGCGACTGAACTGAACTGAGCCTCCCATGCCCCAAGCTTTGAATTGGAACCCCAAGTTACTATATACTCTAGGAATGGGTTGAACCAGAAGTATTAATTGACCGGTTTTCAAAGGGACTGAATGAACCTTACTGGATTGTTATCTGAGATTCAGAGGAGCAAAGTTGGTTTGTATGAAGATGGCATCACCAGTGTTTCAAGTTTTTGTGCAATTTTCTGTACATGATCAGATATAACCAGGAGTAAAAAGAGATAAAGACCTGGTCAAAAGACAACAGACACAAAGGTGACAGAGTCAAAGGGAATCCTGATAATGGTGTAATCAATCCTGGACTTTAACTGCTTAATATATACAAGGAACTAAGGGAGGATGGAGAATTTAACAGAATGGAAAATTCGTTTTAGGAAAGAGCTAAATGGAAATTCCAGAACTGAGAAACACTTTGAAATCAAGAGTTCAGTAGCTAAATTGAGCAATAGATCAGAGACGGTCAATGAATAGTGGCTGAGGATCTTCCACAACTGAGGAAACACAATAAAGCCATAGTCTTGAACCTCAAGTGGAATAAGTAAAAAGCACTTAAGCATCGTAAAACTTTGTATACAAATCCAAATGTATAGGAATTTTCTAGTATCTTTTTATTGATTTATAGTTTAATTCTACTGTCATTAAAGAGCTTATTCTATGTAATTTCAATTGATTAAATTTTCTTGAGAATTACTATTAGGTTAGACCTTGCATGTGTTTAGTTGAAAACTATTAGGTGGCCTTGAACAAAATGGTGATTGTGTAGCTATTTGCAGTTTATGTCAATTGATTCTTTTTATTGGTGTGTTGCTTAAACCTTTTATATCCTTATTTCTTTATTGACTTAGTTCCCAAGAGGTGTGTTATAACTTGCCAGTAAGTTCATTGATTTGTCTTTCTCCTTTCATTTTTATTTTATGTATTTTTGAGGCTGTTTTAGGGCTTATAAATTTTAAAATAGCTTCATCATCTTTGTGAATTGACCCTTTTAGAATTTTCAAATGTGTTTAACAATATTTTTTTTCTTAAAATCTACTTTGACAGCTACTGCAACTTTCTTTGGGATAGTGTTGGCATAATTTCTTTTCCACATTTTACTTTCAGGGTTTCTGTAATCCTTGTATTAAAGATGTGTTTTATAAGCAAGATATTTCTAAAAACCAATATGACAGCCCTTTGTCTTTTATTTAGAATAGTCTGCCTAACTTTAATTATTGACATATTTAGGTGTAAATCTTACCGTTTTAATAATCGATTATTTTTCTTTCCTATTCTGTTTTTATATATTTCTTGACTTCTTTTGAACTGAATGAGTAATAGCTAATATTTTATTTTCCTGCTCTATTAATACATTCTTTTAGTTTCTTAAGGGTTTCCCTGGTGATTCAAAGGTCAGGAATCCGTCTGCAGTGCAGTGCAGAAGACCTGAGTTTGATCCCTGGGTCAGGAACGTCCCCTGGAGAATGGAATAGCTACCCAAAATATTATTGCCTAGAGAATACCATGAACAGAGGAGCCTGGCAGGCTACAGTCTGTGGGTTGCAGAGTCGGAGTGCAATTCACTCACAAACATAAATGTAAAACCTTAAACTATGAGAAGGTCAAATCCAGCAATAGTTAAATGATACACAGTGGTAAAATATTCAGCACTTTATCCTTGAGATTAAGAACAAAAAAGGATATTCACTATCTCCACCTTTATTCAACATTTTACTGAAGGAACAATTATAGTGCAATAAGGCAAGAAGAAAAAATAGATGGTAGGAAGATTGGACAGGAAAAAAAATTGAAAACTACACAGAAAACTAACGATTATTGAGAGAAATTTTAGAAGAATTAAGTAAAAGAATGTACCAGATTCAATCATTATTATAAAAATGTTAATTTCCATCAAGTTGATCTATCAATTCAATATTATTCTAGTATAAGTTCCACAAGTGTGTGGGGAAGGGAGAGGTGGGGTGTGTAAGGATTGACAAAGGTCCCTAAAATGTATATGAAAATAGAAAAGGCAAAGAATCTAATCCTTGAAGAAGGATATCTGGATATCTACCAGATATCAAGGCTTTTTTATAAACTAATTAAGACTGTGATATTGGTGCAAGTATAGTCAAACAGACCAATGAAATAAAGTCCAGAAAAAGATGGTCACCACAATAGCTTAAAAAAGGAGTGACAATGCCATGTACTGGTAAGATATGGAGTAAAGAGAACTCTCATAGATTGCTGGTGAAAAAGTAAGTTATATAACCACTTTAGAAAACTGGCAATATCTGCTGAAGTACATTTCTCTGCAGATCCTATATCCAAGCAATTTTATCACTAGGTAGGTATAAATCCAATAAAAATAAGATTGGGAGCTGACTGTGGCTCAGATCATGAACTCCTTATTGCCAAATTCAAACTTAAATTGAAGAAAGCAGGGAAAACCACTAGACCATTTAGATATGACCTAAATCAAATCCCTTATGATTATACAGTGGAAGTGACAAATAGATTCCAGGGATTAGGTCTAATTGATAGAGAGCCTGAGGATTTATGGACAGAGGTTCGCGACACTGTACAGTAGGCATTGATCAAGACCATCGCCAAGAAAAAGAAATGCAAAAAGGCAAAATGGTTGTCTGAGGAGGCCTTACAAATAGCTGAGAAAAGAGAAACTAAAGGCCAAGGAGAAAAGGAAAGATACACCCATCTGAATGCAGAGTTCCAAAGAATAGCCAGAAGAGAAAAGAAAGCCTTCCTCAGTGATCACTGCAAAGAAATACAGGAAAGCAATAGAATGGGAAAGACTAGAGATCTCTTCAAGAAAATGAGAGATACCAAGTTAACTTTCATGCAAACATGGGTGCAATAAAGGACAGAAATGGTAAGGACCTAGCAGAAGCAGAAGATATTAAGACAAGGTGGCGAGTTTACACAGAAGAACTATACAAAAAAGATCTTCATGAGCCAGATAACCACGATGGTGTGATCACTCACATAGAGCCAGACATCCTGGAATGCAAAGTTAAGCGGGCCTTAGGAAGCATCACTACAAACAAAGCTAGTGGAAGTGATGGAATTCCAATTGAGCTGTTTCAAATCCTGGAAGATGATGCTGTGAAAGTGCTACACTCAACATGCCAGCAAATTTGGAAAACTCAGCAGTGGCCACAGGACTGGAAAAGGTCAGTTTTCATTCCAATCCCAAAGAAGGACAATACCAAAGAATGTTCAAACTACTGCACAATTGCACTCTTCTCACGTGCTAGCCAAGTAATGCTCAAAATTCTCCAAGCCAGGCTTTAACAGTGTGTGAACCATGAACTTCCAGATGTTCAAGCTGGATTTAGAAAGGCAGAGGAACCAGAGGTCAAATTTCCAACATCTGTTGGATTATAGAAAAAGCAAGAGAATTCCAGAATAACATCTACTTCTGCTTTATTGACTATGCCAAAGCCTTTGACTGTGTGGATCACAACAAACTGGAAAATTTGGGATGGGAATACCAGACCACCTGACCTGCCTCTCGAGAAATCTGTATGCAGGTTAAGAAGCACCTGTTAGAACTGGACATAGAGAGTCCCTTGGACTGCAGGGAGATCAAACCAGTCAATCCTAAAGGAAATCAGTCCTGAATATTCTTTGGAAGGACTGATGCCGATGCTGAAACTCCTCCAATACTTTGGCCACCTGATGCAAAGAACTAGCTCATTGGAAAAGACCCTGATGCTGGGAAAGATTGAAGGCAGGAGGAGAAGGGGACGACAGAGGATGAGATGGTTGGATGGCATCATCAGCTCGATGGACATGAGTTTGAGCAAGTTCCAGGAGTTGGTGATGGACAGGGAAGCCTGGTCTGCTGCGGCTGCGTCCATGGGGTTGCAAAGTCGGATATGACTGAGCGACTGAACTGAACTGGTACATCCAATAGGAAAGTATGCAGTCTTCACCAAGATATGTACATAATATCTTTAGCAGCCTTGTTTATAGATGGCACAATCTGTAAAAATCCAAATTCCCTCAACAATGAGATGAATAAATTGTGGTATAATCATACGATGGAATGCTGTTCAGCAATTCAAATAAATGAACCACAGCTATATCAACATGATACCTCCTACAACTGCAATATTGAGCGAAAGAAATAAGGGAGGAATACATATCATGTGATCCCATTGACACAAATTTCAAAAACTAATCCATAGTTTTAGAAATAATGGTGTTAGAAGTCAAAATAGTGGTACCTTTGGGAAGAATGGAGAGGTTAATGACTGAAAGGGGTCATGAAGGAAACTTCTAAATTGGTGGTAAAGTTCTTTCTTTGCCTGGATAATGGTTATACTTGTGGTATAGTTAAGACTGAATTGTATAGTTAAGACCTTTGTTATCCTGAAGATCATCTCAAGAATGCTTATAGATTATTACTACTTCTAAATCAACCCAAACAAGTTAGTCTCTCAGCATAGCAAAGTTAACAATCTTAGTTTGTTATTTGAGTGATTCAATTTAGGAAATATTTATTGAAAGCCTATTTATTTTATTTTTGTGTGTGTGTGTGTGTGTGTTTTTTTTTAAGCTGCAGCATGTGGTATCCTAGTTGCCCCAACCAGGGATCAAATCTGCACTCCCTGCATTGGGAGTGCAGAGTCCCAACCATTAGTCTGCCAGGGAAGTCCCTGAAAGGCTATTTATTCAGTAAAAGGAAGACATTTGGAGAATGAGAGAGTGAGTGCTAGTCCTTGCCTTCCATTACTAAGAAAAACTTTAAGCTGATTGCTTTCGCTCTATTAAGGACTGATAATAGTCCTACATATATTGAGCATCTATTCAACACCAGATGCTGGAAATGGAATATATTGACATAGACCTCACTGCTTCCTACAGAATAGTCAGATGCGTATGTTTATAATGCATTGTGGTTTAGCTTCTACAGATTTTTCACAATCTTCCCCTAAGAATACTTGGCAAAGCTGGCTGTAATGGTTACTTTATGGAATCAGTTTCCATTGAAATGATAGCAGTGTTCATTTAATGAACAGATATGTGCTTACAATGAGAAATATTGTATGCTGGGCAATTTGGGGAAAAAAATCTTAAATGTTTTTCCTTTTGGAAGAAATTAACTGGGCAGATCGGTGATACCAGCAAAAAAACACACACCACATATGTCTACATAGGCAGTCCTTGACTTATGAAGTTCAACCTAATGATTTTTTTGATTTTATGATTTTTTTACTTTACCATGGTATGAAAGCAGTATATGATATTCAGTAGAAACACTTCCAGTTTTGATCATTTCCCAGATTTAACAGTATCTGGTAGGATGCTCCATCATTCAGGGCACTGAATAGTCATCTGCCCAAAATACAGACCTTCCATTTTGGCTTAAATAGTATGACACTCTGAAAAAGAAGTCCATCATGATAGCAATAGGACAGGAATCAGAAGAAATCAGATGAAAATGCACTGCCAACTCCCATATTACTCATCTCCAGAGGAATTTTTATAAAGATATTCAACAACATCTGAAAAGCTAGCCATGGAGATACATCTATAAGTGTGTTTGCCACAACATGACTCATTTAACATGGCATATTTTTAGAAGCCCATACATAGTTTGTAAGGTTTCAAAGCAAAAATTTCCAAGCTTTTAAGTAGCTCTTTATTACTGTGAATTTATAATAGTCTGAATTTTATGTGCAGGTCTATGAGAAGCAATACTTTGTAATTTGATAATATTTCTAATTATTTTTGTTTGAAGTGTTGCTTGATTACTGTAACCCGACATGATTTTCCTATTGAGAATGAAAAATTAGGATTTAATACTGGGGATGGAGATCTTAAGTCTTTTAACATGTACCATTTAAGTATTTCTATACTCTACAATACAGGGAAAAAATGTGTTCTACAAATTTAGGAGGGACTTCCCTGGTGGCTCAGAGGTTAAAGCATCTGCCTCCAATGTGGGAGACCCGGGTTCAATCCCTGGGTTGGGAAGATCCCCTGGAGAAGGAAATGGCAACCCACTCCAGTATTCTTGCTTGGAGAATCTCATGGACTGAGGAGCCTGGTGGGCTGCAGTCCATGGGGTCACAAAGAGTCGGACTCGACTGAGTGACTTTACTTACAAATATGAGGAAAGCAGACAGGCAGAAAAGCCTCTTTGGCTGGCATTTCACTCTTCACATGCTTTGAGTTGAATTTTTGGAGAAAAGAGTTTTTTATTATCACTAAATTTTGAAACATATGTATGTAGCTCTAGGTGCCAAGTTTGCCGTAATGGAGTCCTAAAGAATGCGTGGAGGTGACATGAATTCTCAGCACGAACGACTGCTGTGGGGCTTGAGTGAAAGGAAATATGTTGGATCTAGTTTACAGTACTCTGTAGAGTGTAATCCTGTGTAAGACAGGTCTTGACTTTTATATGAATGGCTGATACACCAACATGAACTTTCTTATGAGGCAGTTCTCTGGCTTAGGCCCAGAAAGCAGTCCTAGAGCAAAAGCCCTCCAATGTCTCTGAATTGTTGATCCTGAAGGAAAAAAAATACACCTTTGTCACTTGAAAATTTCTTTTAAAATAATTATGGAGATAATTTTCTGTCAGCAGGTTATATAAAACAAAATCTGCACAAGCATGGTAATATTTATTGATAAGACTATGAGCATTTTGACAATATACTGGCTTTGTTCCAGGATCATTCTCACACCTTGTCTGAGAATATTAGAAACACAGATCTAATTTAATCTCAATCCCCTGATTACAGTGTGGGTGGATTATAGATTTTTGTAACACACCTTCAGCAATGCAAATTTAATCAAAAGGATCACTTGACTTTTTTTGAAATGAGAGAAAGAAGCGGTTGAGCCTCACAGCTGAAGATACAGTTTCATTTAGTAATGGAGCATGACAAACCTTGCCCTTGAAAAGAAATAGTTTGTGTATTCATTCAAGAATGTATTTGTTTATTCACTCAATAAAAAGTTGAGTGATATATTCATTAAATGATTTAACTTAAGATACTTGAACAATAAGTAGGTGTTAGTAAAGCAAAAACATGAGGTTATATATAAACATAAATATTGTCAGTCTCTTCCTTAAAACTTCCTATGGCATCCCTCTGCACTTAGAACAAAGCTCATTCATTTCCAAAGTCAAAAGTCCCTACACGATGGGACCTGTGTCTCCTACTTCATCTCTGACCACTGTCCACCTGCCTTTATGCTTCTTGATTAATATATGCCAAGTTAGTTTCCACTTTAGAGCCTTATTTCCAACATGCTATAATGCATTCAATGTGCCTTTTTCATTTTTTTTTTTGTTTACATCTTTGGTAATCAAACTTCTGGAGAAGGGAAAGGCAATCCACTCCACTATTCTTGCCTGGAGAATTCCATGGACAGAGAAGCCTGGTGGGCTACAGTCCATGGGGTTGCAAAGAGTCGGACACGACTGAGTGACTAACACACACACACAATCAAACTTCAGACAATAAAGTACAACTTTCTCATTAATTCTCCCCTCTGCACACAATGTTCTGCCTTCTACTCCCCCATCTTAAATCAAATGTCACTGTCCAGAATGCCTTTCCTTACAGTTTTATCTTAAGCAGACTTACATAACAAGCTATCACTACTTGCAGTTATCCTGTTCATTTATTTGCTTGTTTGTTCTTGTCTGTCTCTCCACTAGCATACAAAGTCCTTGAGAGCAAGGACTTTGCTCTGTTCATTCCTGTACCTCCAGTCCCTAGAAGAGTGGCTGGCACATCACACGCAATAAATAATACCTATCCTGGAAGGTGAGATTTTCATGTGAAATATTAAGCTTATTGATACAAAGCTGGTGTTCAACAAACTTTAAATTCCTTTCCTACCCACTGATGAGACTTACCAATTCAGTCCACTGATCAGCAAATATCACACACTTACCATCTTGACTATAGAGGATATTGCAACTATCATTCAAAAACACACAGTAAAGGGATATGGAGGGTATTCTCTTCTTCTCGTCCAAGTCCACTCTTTGCCACTCCGCTCTGCATCTCTGGAACACAGAACTTTAGAATGGCTTCAAAGAGTTCCCCATTTGCTAGCTTCTGACTGGGTTTGATGGATTGGAGATACAGTTAGATCAGAAAAAGAGAGATTCTCTTGACTGAGTTCCTTTACTGAAGGTTTCAAGTTTGTGCTGGGCAGTCCTTTCCTGGAGTTCTCTCCAGGCTGTGGTTACTGTTCCTTCATGTAACGGGATGTTACATCCCCTGCTGGTCATTCTTAACCCTGCACTCCCCCCCCCTTTGTTATTAGGAATGCCTGAATCACTCAAGAGTGCCTCCCTCAAAATGGAATACCCATCTGTCTCCTGATAGAACTCTGACTGATAGAATAAGAGGAAATGGTCAGGATTAAAATGGCCTTCAGCAACACAAAAGCAACAAAAGTAAGAGCCGTGGAGTGGCTAGCACCAATGACAAGTCCAAGTGTGCGCATTCTGCCATCCCCTCTTTTTGCATCTGTGGATCACCAGCATCCGAGATTGGGTCCTCCAGGTAATAAATGCCGAGACGGAGTTTTGCGTTCAAGAGATTAACACCTACTAAACGAGAGAGGAGGGATTGGGTAGAAAGGGAAGTCAAACTCCAATGCAGGCTCTACAAACTTCAGTCAACCCAACAAGGAGCTCTGTGGTGAGGAATGCCTGTCAGAGTGTCCTGCCTTAGGCTGAGATGATCCTGCTTTTGTATTCACTTGTCATTTATTAACGAGATTCATCAGATCACCCAGGAAGGGGTGATCTTGGGTAAGGTGGCTCTCTGCAGCTGAAGCAGACCTGGAAATAGGTGCATTGTTAGAAGAGAAGCCATATGAATGTGGTTTCTCTGTTAACATTTCTTTTTTATTATTATTAATTTTTATTGAGCATAGTTGCTTTACAATACTGTGTTAGTTTCTGCTGTACAAAGTGAATCAGTTAAAAAATATACACTCTTCTTTAGTTCCCTTCCCATTTAGATCATCACAGAGCATTCAGTAGAGATGCCTGTGATTTACAGTAGGTTCTCATTAGTTATACATTTATATATAATAGTGTGTATATATCCATCCCAATCTCTCAATTCATCCCACCCCCACTTCCTCCTCTGGTAACCACAAGATTGCTTGCTACATCTGTGACTCTATTTCTGCCTTACAAATAAGTTCATCTGTAAATCTGTACCATTTTTCTAAAGTCCACTATGAGTGATATTATGCAGTATTTGAGGTTTCTCAGGTGGCTCAGTGGTAAAGAATCTGCCTGCTAATGCAGGAGACATAGGAGAGGCGGATTTGATCCCTAGTTTAGGAAGATCCTCTGGTGTAGGAAATGGCAACCCACTCCAGTATTCTTGCCTGGAAAATTCCATGGACAGAGGAGCCTGGCAGGCAATTCATGGGGTTGCAAACAGATGGGGATGACTGAGTTCACATATTTGTCTTTGTCTGTCTATATGGCAATCTGTATGTCAGTCTGTATGACAGTCTCTAGGTCCATCCATGTCAGTGCAGATGGCATTATTTCATTCCTTTCTGTGACTGAGTAATATTCCATTGTACGTATGTACCACATCTTTATCCATTCCTTATTTAATGGACATTTAGGTTGCTTGCATGTCCTGGCTATTGTAAAACAGTGCTTCAGCGAACACTGGGGTGCAGCATCCTTTTGAATTTTTTTTCTGTGTCTATGGCCAGGAGTGGGATTGTTGGATCATATGGTAGCTTTATTTTTATTTTTTAAAAGAATCTCCATATTGTTCTCCATAGTGGCAGTATCCATTCACATTTCCACCAACAAGGTAGGAGGGTTCCCTTTTCTCTATACCCTTTCCAGCATTTATTATTTGTAGACTTTGATGAAATCTATTCTGACTGGTGTGAGGTGATACCTCATTGTATTAATAGTTTTGTTTTGCATTTCTCTAAAAATTAGTGATATTGAGTATCTTTTCATGTGTTTTTGCCATCTATATGTCTTCTCTCTCCAAGCATTTCTTATTGTACAAATTTAATGCCCTTTCCATCTTAACTAAGCATTTATCAGACATTGTGGGTGTAACTTTTGCATTTTGAAGTGTGATAGCAAAACCAGCACAAATTTCTTTTTCCTTCTTCAGTTTCACAGATAGATTTGTTCCTGCCTTAGATCTCAGCAATCTCAGCATATGATTTTTTTCTGCTTATTGTCAAGTACTTTCCCATTTTCACCTAACGGAAGTGCTTTATGGCTTCTCTTTGGCGTATTCGAATTGCCAGCATTGTTACTCCTGTGTTTGGGGCTATTTTTAAGTAAACCAAAGGCTCCTTGAACACAAGCACTGTGATACCTTGACAGCCCATCTGATAACCAAGGTGGCTACTAAGTGACTGATGGACAGGATGTACTGGACAAAGGGATGATTCCGAGCAGGAGGGAGAAGGATAGCAGGAGATTTCATCACACCACTTAGAACAGTGCGCAATTTAAAATTTGTGACTTGTTTGTTTCCGGAATTTTTAATGTTCTCAGATCTTAGGTAGCAGAATCCATGGAAAGTGAAAATGTGGATAAGATGGGACCACTGTAATTAAGTTTCTCTATTTTATAAACTGCCAGGGTAACAGGCAGCTGATTGAAGAAGTATGTTCCCACTTTAGGAAATCCGAGGTACTAAGAGAAAAAGTAGTACCACACAGTATCAGAAATAACATCACCAAGTAGGAGAAATGCGGCATTCATGATTACGTCTGTGTATTCTCATGGGAAGGTCTGCTTTGTCATATTACCTCTAAGATACTGAACATTCCTGGCTCTGAGGATTGACTCTCTAGCTCAGTGCAGTAGTTACTCTTACATCCTGGGTGGTTTCTAAAGAAAGCTATTGTTCAGTCACTAAGGTGTGTCTGATCACTCGAATGTAAACCCTATGGACGATAGCACACCAGGCTCCCCTGTCTTCCACATCTCCCAGAAGTTATTCAAATTCATGTCCATTGACTGAGTATACTATCTAACCATCTCATCCTCTGCTGCCCCTTCTCCTGCCCTCAATCTTTTCTAGCATCAAGGTCTTTTCCATGAGTCAGCTCTTGGCACCAGGTGGCCAAAGTACTGGAGCTTCAGAATCAGTCCTTCCAATGAATATTCAGGGTTGATTTCCTTTAGGATTGACTGGTTTGACTTCCTTGCAGTCCAAGGGACTCTCAAGTGCCTTCTCCAACACCACAATTCAAAAGAATCAATTCTTAGGTGTTCAGCATTTTTTATGATCCAGTTCTTATATCTATACATGATTACTGGAAAAACCATAGCTTTGACTATACAGACCTTTGTTGGCAAGCTGATTCCAATACTGATTTGGAAGAAAGCCTTCCAAAAGCCTATCTTTTGGAAGATAGGCCTTCCAAATCAGTTTTCCTGACTCGTACTATGAAATCCTCCTCAGAAGCAGTATTATATTTTAACATTGACAAAACACTTGAGCTTCAAAATGCATCAGCCATTATATAATGTCTGGCTAAGTTAATATGACTATTTTTGCAGTGAAAATTGATACTTCAGTTTCTTTAAATGTTTTCATCCTTTTCATATACCACCTCTTCATCTGGATTTGTTAGAGACAGTTGACATCATGTTACCACATTTTCAGATTTCTTGTTAAAATATATTTGAATAATGGTTTGAACATAAAATGAGATCATTTCAGTGCATTAAGTAGTAAGAAAGTGGGAGCATTTCTAGCAAGAGCAAATCTCTGCAAGGTGGTATCTTAGGCAAAGATTTTTCTCTTGTTTTTCTGGACTCAAATGAATAGACAAATTTCTCTGGGTTCGTCTGTCTCATAACGCAGAGCACAATTAAATTAGCTAGTTAAGAATTTAGCTTCAACATTTTTAATACTGAATACAGAAAAGGATGAAGTACATTAATTACTGAACATTCTTGATTTGATACTACAGTTCAGTCGCTCAATTGTGTCCGACTCTTTGCGACCCCATGAATCGCAGCACGCCAGGCTTTCCTGTCATCACCAACTCCCGGAGTTCACCCAGACCCACGCCCATGGAGTCAGTGACGCCATCCAGCCATCTCATCCTCGGTCGTCCCCTTCTCCTCCTGCCCCCAATCCCTCCCAGCATCAGGGTCTTTTCCAATGAGTCAACTCTTCGAATGAGGTGGCCAAAATACTGGAGCTTCAGCTTCAGCATCATTCCTTCCAAAGAAATCCCAGGGTTGATCTCCTTCAGAATGGACTGGTTGGATCTCCTTGCAGTCCAGGGGACTCTCAAGAGTCTTCTCCAACACCACAGTTCAAAAGCATCAATTCTTCGGCGCTCAGCCTTCTTCACAGTCCAACTCTCACATCCATACATGACCACAGGAAAAACCATAGCCTTGACTAGACGGACCTTAGTCGGCAAAGTAATGTCTCTGCTTTTGAATATACTATCTAGGTTGGTCATAACTTTTCTTCCAAGGAGATGTGTATAAGAGACAGCTTCCAGTTCATCTTTCCATTCCATACTGCTTCTCTGGTGCTAAGCCAGAGTATTTGTTTCCAATTATCATCAGGTTTGTTCACTTCTAGTGTCGACTGAAAAAAATGCACAAGGAAAGAGTTGTGAAGTTAAGTTTTGGTGGGGGCGGGGGGAATTGAAGACTATAACCTGGGAGACGGTTTTTCAGGAAGCTCTAAGGAACTGTACCACAGTTCAAAAGCATCAATTCTTCGGCGCTCAGCCTTCTTCACAGTCCAACTCTCACATCCATACATGACCACAGGAAAAACCATAGCCTTGACTAGACGGACCTTAGTCGGCAAAGTAATGTCTCTGCTTTTGAATATACTATCTAGGTTGGTCATAACTTGATACTATAGACTATGTAGGTAATTCAGTGCCAAAATTTGAAGCTGAAGTGCTTCTTTAATATCTTTGACAAACATAGTTTACAGATTTGCAAAGGTATTCAAGAAACAAACCAACACTTTTTTGAGTGTGCACATGTACAGCTATGCAGTGCTCTAATTGTAAACCAAAGAGTCCTCAAACTCATGCTCTGTCAGATTCTTTCTAAAGAGGCGAAAATCTTTGACCTCAGAGAACAGGTTTCCTACTAATGACTGGTTCTGGAAAACAAATAGAGAACACACATCCTTTTTTTTCGGACTTAGGATGCAACAGACTTTCACTTGAGCTTGCTCAGGCACTAGAGGGGACTGTGGTGTCATGCAAGTGCTGCATTCTGCAAAGTGCGTCCATGCTCGCATGCCAGACACTGGGAAAACGTGCAGCGGAGAAGGACTAAGAAAACATTTCCCTAAGATGGAAATGAAATGAAAGGAAATGGCAACCCACTCCAGTGTTCTTGCCTGGAGAATCCCAGGGACGGGGGAGCCTGGTGGGCTGCCATCTCTGGGGTCGCACAGAGTCGGACACGACTGAAGCGACTTAGCAGTAGCAGCAGCAAGATTGAAATAAGACAAACTTAATTTGCAAAAGTCTACTTTGACTTAGTGTTTTACACAAAAATTCCCGATATAGGGATTTGATCTCCTTTAAGGAACAATATCATTCACTTTGGAGAAAGAAATGGCCACCTACTCCAGTATTTGTACCTGGGAAATGCCATGGACAGAGGAGCGTGGAGGCTACACTCCATGGGGTCGTAAAAAGAGTCAGATGTGACTTAGCAACTAAACAAGTCATTCAAACAATTTAATTTCCATAACCTTACTGTTATTTAAAAATGATGTATGCTTACTTATTTTTAAGAAGAAAGTCAACAATATAGAAAAGTACAAAGAGGAAGTGAAAACAACTGGAACTCAAACGATATATTCCCACCATGTTGGGGAGGAGTCTTTCAGACATCTCTCTCATTCACCCTCTACATACAGAAATACACATATGATTAAATACATGAAATGACACTGTATGTATGTATTGTATGAAACTGTGCCTTCTGTTTCTGCAATGGTATTGTCGCGGATGGAGTAGACATCTTTCTGTGGTTGTGAGAAAGATGAGTCACGGGACCTAGGTTTAAATTTCTTCTCCATGCATTGTGTGACATTGGGCAAGTGAGTTAACCCATCTCCATGTACCTCAGTTTCCTCATAATGCAAAAATAGGGATGATAATATTACCTACTTAGTTGATATGAAAGTAAAATCAGATCGTGTAGTTGTTTAAGATAGTACCTGGATCATTGCAGTTCAGTCGCGCAGTCGTGTCCGACTCTTTGCGACCCCATGAATCGCAGCACGCAGCAGTCGTGAAGAGATACCCCACGCTCAAGGTAAGTGAAACCCAAATAAGATGGTGGGTGTTGCAGGAGGGAACCTGGATCATAGTAAGTACTTAATACATTTTAACTATCTTAACTAAATACAAGTTTCAACTTCAGAGTAACATGGAAGCTTGTTACAATATGAAAGTGGGATATTTTTTCAAATAACTTTCATCATGATAATCCTGAACCATGCTTTTAATATAAATTATTATTGCTTCTACACTTAACCATATCTTCCCTGACGCTGGTATTCACATGCAGCAAATACCATATACTTATTGACTGATCTACCCAAAGACTTTAACAGAAAGAAATGAACTACCTTTTGTGGAGGCCATTTAAAAATTGTTGTGTGGAACACAAGGTGCCTTTAAGAGGAGAGTTTTCCATGGGCTGGCTTTGTAAGACATGACTCCAGCTAAAAATCCCTGTTAATTATTAAACCCTTATGTATAATCTGGATACCTGACACTGCAGATACTGGAGATTGAGAACAGAGAGTGTTTGTCTCTCAAGTTAAGCCTAAACAGCAATAGAAAAAAGTAGTTATGAAGGGGTTGAAAAACCTCAAACCTTTCCCTCTTACATTTAGAAAATAGGCTGGGTTATCTCCTGTTTTGGCTGGCATAACTACTGCCTACACGATCAGTTTAAACCTTGTTTGGGGTTCCTGCTTATTTTAGCATGGCGGATCTTAAAATTCACAGGATCTTCCTTTTGGTTATTTCTCTGACAAAGTGTTTGGAGAGCACAAAACTGCTGGCGGACTTAAAAAAGTGTGGTGACTTGGAATGTGAAAGTAAGTTGCTTTTCTTTTCTTCCTCTTAAACTAAGGCTCTGAAATGATATAAAATGTTATTGTGGACATGTATGATAAAAAAATGAACATTAATATCACTGGGAAATATTTGTAGTTATAAGGTATAGTCCGCTATAAAAAGGATATGCTAGAAGCAAAACATTTTGTGATAGTTTTTAATGTAAATATAAAGAAGTAAGGATAACCTTATATATAAATATATCAGAAATTATAAGGGTATTAATCTAGCTTTCAAAAACAAATTAGCACTTTTACTACTTTTTAAGATAAATGTAAATGATTTATATTAAAAAAAATCAGGCCATTTGATAGCTATTTTTATGAAGCTCTTACATTTTTTAGTTTCTGTTTCACAATCAGAAGTTTCTGACTCTCATGAGTTTTCTAAGACTGTTTTTATTTCATACTACCATGATTTATTGTCTAAAACTTTATCAAACATTGATCATTTTTGCATAATTTATTATGTAAAAATACTGAAATCAGTTTTAGGAGTTGAAAATTTTATTTATGTCTTTGAATATTAAGCTTTCTTCTACAGTGATAAATTAATTTTCATTTTGTTCTTTAAGAACTTTTTTCTGAAATTGGCTTTATGGTACAAAATGAATAGCATCTTTCATCGCAATATATTATAATTGCTTTAAACCTTCTATCCCTCCAGTATGTGAGAATTATTTTTAATTTGCAACATGGAAATTAAAAATGCAAAATATTATTAGTATTAACATAAATAATTTAAAAGTAAATTTTAGTGTGTAAACATTTTCCTTAATAATTTGGATATGTAATTTAATATAGAGAGAATGTTTACTAGATGATAATGATATTATTATATAACCATTATATAATTATATTATTATCTAATTATATAATAATAAAACAGTTTTTATTTCCTTTTTACAACGTCATTTTAGTTGCCTTAGGGTTAGGCACATATCATGTAAATAGAACATTCACATTTATAGTAATTGATAAAAGTTATTTTAATTTTAATTGCACAATTTAATCAAAATGTTTTACATATGTCAGTATAATTATAACAGTTAATATGTATGTATATTACTTTACATGTTGAAGGGCTAATCTAGTGTATGTGGATATAATCGTTCATAGTTACTAAGGGTCTGTTATGTGCTGGGTCTGGAAGATCAGGGGTGTATATATAAGCGAAATAAAATGTAAGATAAGTTTCTGTTCCTCCAGGGATTTTCATTCTAGTAAATGATAAGACAGGTCAATATGAAATATGAAGTAGTAAATAGGGATACAACATAAGAATAATAGGTAATTTTGAAATTCAGAGAAGGGGCAGAGTAGGCTGGACCAATTAGAGATATCTCATATAAGAAGTAGGATATGAGTTGTCCATTAAGAGAGACTGATGGATTTCTAGAAAGGTTTAGGGAAAAACAGAAAGAAAAGCTCAGAATATAGAAGGCGGATGTTGCAGTGAAAAGAAAGTCAGTTCAAATCTGGCTCCACTATTTATCAGGTCTGTGACCATCTCTTTGAGACTTAATTAAAGGCTCATTTGTTAGTCTAAGATGAGATTATTTACCTCATAGGCTGTTTTGAGAATTTCATAATAACAATGATAAAGATATGAAAGAGCTTATTATGATGGCTGGAATATAGTAGGTGCCAGGAAGAAAACTAATTATCTCTTCCTTCCCTTCTCTACTTTGCGTGTTACATAGCTTTAATAAGCAGAGTCTTCGCCATAAGAGATTACAGAGGACCTGACTGTCGATACCTGAACTTCACTAAAGGAGAAGAGATATCGGTTTATGTTAAACTCTCAGGAAAAAGGGAAGACTTGTGGGCAGGAAGTGTAAGTATCTAATTTTATAAATCAAATACAGAATAAATGACCAGCTTGCACGAAGAAGCCTGCTTTTCATCTCTAAAAGAACTTTAAACATTTCAAAGTACTATCTATCTATCTATCTATATACGTAAACCTTTATATATATATATATATATATATATATATAAAACCTTTATATATATATAAAACCTTTGACATATTTAAACAAACAAACATGGACATGTTCACTGTTGGTTCCAGAATTTCTATAAAAGTAGCTTTGGGGAAGCCAGTCTGATTGGGATGAAGGCTTAAGAGTGCCTTGAAGTTATTTTACATAGCATGCATAGTTTTTGAACTTAACTTTTATATTTGTTTGGAGAGACCTTAGAGGTACTGATGGAGATTACTGGGTGACTAGGTAAGCCCAGCCATCCCTTGATGCTACCAATGGTCAAGTTTAAGAGAGACTGGGAAGTTTTAATCAGATTAAAAGACGTGTCTTGGGACTTCCCTGGCAGTCCAATGGTTAGAGCTCCATGCTATCACCTTTTACTGCCAAGGGTGCAGTTCCATTTCCTAACTGGGAAAACTGAGATCTCACTTGGCCAAAAAAAATTTAAAAAGACATGTCTTTCCAAACAAATAAAGGACTGAGTTACTATTGAAGAGGTCCTCTGAAAGATTAGTAGCCTAAGGAAATGAGATATATGAACTTTTCATGGAAAAAAAGAATAACTGAGACACTTTATTTGGCCCAAAGTCCTATTACACTGAAATTCCTAGATGCCTGAATCATCTTTCTGAATATTAACAGACAATGATTAATATTTTCAGTTGAAAAGAGATTGGTATCTTAGATTATATCATTATGTTTTAGAATGAAACATACCATGACACATGATTTTATTCCCAAGCTGAGCAAGCATGACCAACCTGATACATACATCATTTCCATATAGCATATGCATAAGATCTCTTCCTTGTATAGCAGCTACATGGGAAGCCTCTGATCTCTATTTGAAGGAGCAGATTCTGTGTGGATCAATCCTGCTTCTTAGCATTAGAGGCTATATGACTGAACCTCAGACATCGTTGACCAAAATTGTTTACCTGGACTTTGCAGCTCCCTAGACTGCTTACTGCTTATGGTTCTTTAAACACATTATTTCTCTACCTTGAATGCATGGGAGGTATCTAAGGCAACTATAAGAAAAATTAAACAGTAGGTATCATAAGAAGAAAAGAAAGCATTCTTTCTTTTCTACTATGTGTGAAAATGATAGTTCCGCACAAAGCAACACGTAATGTGTGGAGCCAGGGTGAAGTTTCAAGCACACTTAGTTTTGTGCTTTAGGTGTCTAGTCCAGGCAGACAGCCATTTAAGAAGTCTCACTGTGGGCTTCCCTGATGTCTCAGTGGTAAGGAATCCACCTGCCAGTGCAGGAGACATGGGTTTGATCTCTGATCTGGGAAGATCCCACATGTTGCCAAGCAACTGAGACCATGGACCACAATTATTGAACCCACACTCTAGAGCCTAGAAGTCACAACTACTGAAGCCCATGGGCCCTAAAGCCCATGCTCTGCAACAAGAGAAGCCACTGCAATGAGAAGCCTGCTCGCTGCAACCAGAGAAAAGCTTGCATAGCAACAAAGACACAGCACAGCCAAAATAAGTAAATAAATAAAGTTAAAAGAATCTACACTGTGTGATTAAGACTCTGGGCTGTACGTTGCCAAGGGCCTGGGTTCAATCCCTGGTCAAAGAACTAAGATCCTGCAAACCAGGTTTTGCGACCATAGAAAAGAAGCCACATTGTGGAGTTCACTGGTCAGTTTTCAAATAGTTGCAGCAACTGAAGAGCTGGAAAAATCAGAATTGAGGTGTAATAGTGCTAAATCACGGAGAAGGCGATGGCACCCCACTCCAGTACTCTTGCCTGGAAAATCCCATGGATGGAGGAGCCTGGTAGGCTGCAATCCATGGGGTCGCTAAGAGTCGGGCACGACTGAGTGACTTCACTTTCACTTTTCACTTTAATGCATTGGAGAAGGAAATGGCAACCCACTCCAGTATTCTTGCCTGGAGAATCCCAGGGACAGGGGAGCCTGGTGGGCTGCCGTCCATGGGGTCACACAGAGTTGGACACGACTGAAGCAAGTTAGCAGCAGTAGCAGCAGTGCTAAATCAAAGGGCCAAAAGAAATACACTCTTTAAACTTGGACAGGGGTAGGAAATGGGCTGAGAGTGGCCGTGTGAAGCCTTCACTCTTGGAGGATATCTTGAAGGCACTTAAACAAGATTGAGAGGATCTCTGTCACCAAGGTACAGAAGTTGAATGGAACCCAGTTCCCTCTGGAGGACTCGTAGATCTTTACTATCTTGATGAATCCATCTTGGCTCTTCAGAGTTTAAGCATCTTATCTTATTTTGACATCCTGAAAATGCTGACTATGTCACAGCTCCATCTAACTTGGTTATTGTCACCATTCCCTTGTTTTTTGATATTCCAGGTTTATTAGTATAAATCTGTGGTCCACTAGGCAAGAAAGGTCATTAAGATCAGAAAGAGAAAGAAAATGAGTGGTTTTCCCTCTGAAATGTGAAAAACTGCCATTTTATAGCTTGCCCCTTTGTTCCCTCAAATTAACCCTGTTCTGTTGAGTAGCAAACAGAATATGATTTCACTGGACTTTCTTTTAGATAGTAAATGAAAACCAATTAATATTTGTGATTTGAAATACATGAAAGTCAAGAACATGGAACAAAATTAGGCTCAATAGCTATTGCTTTGATCACTATTACTTGCTAATATTTATTCTTCATTTTGATAGAAAGGAAAGGACTTTGGTATTTTCCCAGAGATGCAGTCCAGATTGAAGAAGTATTCATATCTGAGGAAGTTCAAATACCAACAAAAGTGAGTAAACAGATTTTGGTTGTTAATTGAACTGATTTATTTTTTAAAGTAAATTTATATATTTTTTCTCTAACAAAAGAAATAATTGTAAACACCCAAGAATTCTCTTTTCCAGTTACCAGTTTTCCTTTTCTTCTTTCTCCTTTTAATGAGTGTATTCTTTATTTAATTTATTTTTAAATTAATTGATATTGGAGTATAGTTGTTCTGTGTGTGTGTGTGTGTGTGTGAGTCATTCATTCATGTCTGACTCTTTGTGACCTCTTTGGACAGTAGCCCACCAGGATCCTCTGTCCATGGTATTCTCAAGGCATGAATATTAGACGGGATTGCCATTCCCTTAACAGTTATTAGTTGAATTTAAAATTTCTTGATTAACACAGTTTTCTGTGGTGTAAGTACCCATTGGTTATGCATCTTATATAGTGGATACATAAAATAGTCTTAAGAACTCACACTAGGAATAGTTTGAGTATGTGAATAATATCAGGTAAGACCTCAGAGGTTAAAGTGTCTGCCTGGAATGCAGGAGACCAGGGTTCGATCCCTGGGTCAGGAAGATCCCCTGGAGAAGGAAATGGCAACCCACTCCAGTACTCTTGCCTGGAGAATCCCATGGAGGGAGGAGCCTGGTAGGCTACAGTCCATGGGGTCGCAAAGAGTCAGACACGACTGAGCGACTTCACTTCACTTCACTTCAAGACAGGGTTAATGACAAAGATTTTGCTTACTGAAAAATTAGCAGGCAGTAGAATACAGTGGTTTAGAGCATCAATTCTGGAGATGGGCTGGGTTCAAAGCCTGACTTTGTGATCTTTGTGCCTTTTTTGTTATTTATAAAATGAGAATGATGATTATAAAGTTACCTCATGAATGTATTGAGGAAAAAAGAGCATATGAGAGCACATAAAACAGCATTTACTAAGTGCTATGTAAATGTTAGATATTATTACAATGTTATTGTCCTCCTGAGAGAGTTTATTTCCCATCATACTCTCTAGGTCTCCAATCTGTAAACCTATTTTGCTGTTGGATTTTTAACTGAGTTTGATAATGCTGGGCTTGATAATGAGAAAGGGAATGAGAAGGTGACTCTTCAATACGTGAATTTGACTAGTGCATTTAATTCAGACTCTGTGTTCAATCCCTGGATCAGCAAGATCCTCTGGAGGAGAGTATGGCCACCCACTCCAGCACTCTTGCCTGGAAAATCCCGTGGGCAGAGGAGCCTGGCGGGCTACGGTCCATGGGGTCACAAAGAGTCGGACACGACCGAAGCAACTTAGCGCGCGCACACACGCAGGTTAAGCCAATTTTCCTTAAATGAGGTCAGTGTGAAGTCAGTTCTGCCTGGTTACGTAAACTGTCTATTATTTGACTCTTTCCCACCACAAATTCTGGGATCAACTGTCTATTCACTGTGAAACTGTCAGTCCTGCCAGTTCTGTCTCCAAACTCTGTCTTCTCTTCATTTTCACTCTCCCCAAAGCTCTGACTCAAGGCGTGATTACCTCCTGAGTGGGACCTGCAGTATATTTCTAACTGGCCTTTTTACCTTTACTTTTCCCCTCTCCCGACTCATTCCCTAAGCAGCCTTCAATCTCATAGTCCTGAATCAAAATTCAAAAAATCAGATCTTGTCATTCACTTGATTTAAAGCCTTTGCGTTAAATCTGGAATCAAGCCCTGCCTCCTTATCTGGCCCTGCATGATCTGTTCCTGCCCTCTGCCGACCCTGTCTTATGCCCTTCTTCTGGCCCCCACTATGCTCCTAGCCATGCTGGCCTATTGACTGTTCTTAGACCATGCCAAGCCCTTTCTCTGCCTAAAAACCCAAATAGGTCATTCCCTTTGTTTGGAATGCTTTCCCTAAATTCTTCATCTGGTTAGTTCCTCCTTATCCTTTTGTTGTTGTTTAGTCGTTAAGCTGTAGGTGGCAGCTTAAACATCAGTGCCGCAGAGAGCTCTTTCATGAGGTTCTAAAGGAATTATTGCGTCTCAACCACAACTGCCTGTTTATTTCCTGCATAGCACTTATCACAATCTATTATTTATTGATTCTATCATTTACTGTAGAATTTCAGTGCTTGGCACAGAGCAGAGCACATAGTAGGCATATAGGAGGCCCAAATTCTTAGGTCAAGTGCCCTGGGAAATAGATGGACTTTTGCATCCAAGAAGTGTACTAGGGGGTACTCTTGGGAATAGCACTTGTAAGGAAACACCAGAAAAGCAGGATTGGACAGACAGAGAAGTTCAACTATGATGCAGTTGCAGCAATGATTTCAGGTGATTCTATAAGGGACTTAGAAGCTGGGGTGGCCTTTCAGATTTGTTCTGAATAGAGGCAAGGGGTTGGGCCTTTTTATTCTTGCACAGCTGGCTCATCTAGGGTAATATAACCTTGGGCTACCTTAGGCTAGTATTTACTAGAGACAGTTGCTATTTTAATTATTTGATTCATTTAATCTTTCACAATAGCCCTATAAGGTATTATTTTTCTCATTTTACAAATGAAAAAACGGAGGCATAGAAAGGTCATTTAATTTACCCAAGGTCACAAAGCTAGTAAACAGTGGGATTAAGATTTCAATCCATAGTGTTTGGCTCCAACGTCTATTAATCACCTACAGTGTTGCAGTGCCAAAATTATACTGTAAAAATTGCAATTCTGAAGTTTATTTTTTGTAAAATTCTGAGTTTTATTCTCATTTTATAATGGTGATAACCAAAGAGCAATGCATATCAGTGTCTCATACCTTCAGATTAAAAAAAAATAGCTTTTACCATTTTATACTTGAAAATTTGGTTGTTCTGTGAGATGAGCAAGGGGATCCCTGCCTCCATTGGCTGCTTACAGTAACTCAATTAAAGAAGCCGAAGTGTTTTAGTGTAGCTTCTAACCAGGCCATCATGCTTTAGAGTCTGTTTTTTCTGAGCTGTAATCATGTGCTGTAAATTCCATTCTGAAACCACTGCACAGCTCCATGTGTCCATCAGTGTACCCTTACAAGGAGCAAGATTTTGTGGCCATGTATGCCTTTTTATTAGAGTTTCTTTGCAGAATATACTCAGCACTAGATTGCCTTTTCTTCTAAAGTTCTTTAACTGCTGCTGCTGCTGCTAAGTCGCTTCAGTTGTGTCTGACTTTGTGCAATCCCAGAGACGGCAGTCCACCAGGCTCCCCCGTCCCTGGGATTCTCCAGGCAAGAACACTGGAGTGGGTTGCCATTTCCTTCTCCAATGCATGAAAGTGAAAAGTGAAAGTGAACAAATCCTAATGCAAGTGGATCTCACTGAGGTTTAGATCACTAACCCAGAAAAGTCAATTATGATACAAGTGTTTACGTTAGGAGTTTTTGTTCAGCTATTGAATTAGTTGTGTGGCCTTGGGAGAATGACACTCATTTGGAATGATTTTGACAAACAAGGGGTTTCAGTATATTAATGTCAATCATATATATATTTTTCCTTTCAGGAATCTGACTTTTTCTGTCTTCTTGGAATAAGCTACATATTTGAAAATGAAACTAGTGAGTTAAATAGTGATAATAGTGAAAATATGTATCCACATGAAGATAATGACCCCAAATCTAGTATATATGAAAGTGATTTTCAGATAGAACCTGGCTTTTATTTAACTTCTGAAAGTAGTTTGTTTGAAGACCAATTTCCAGCTTCAGAGGCTCCTGAAGATATCAGAAGTACTAGTGAATCAGACGATTGGGAAGCAGAAGCTGGAAGTATGGAACAGTATCTTATTCCAGAAGGGGGTCATGTCCCACCATCTTCAGCTGTCCCTGAAGTGAAAGGATGGTTTGGATTTGGAAAGGACCAAGCTGAAGAAAAGACTTTTGAATCAGTTATTGAACCTCAAGAAGAAAGCTCATTTCAAAGTAGACAAGTAGCAGTGGAAGACAGGAATGACCCAGAGGAATTAAACAGTGGTGAGCCCCAAACAGAACATAAGCAAGAACTTGAATTAGAGTTTGATTCAGTGCCAAAGGAACAGTCTGAACAGTATCTGAGTCAGAGCACGTTCTCAATCCTCAAGACACTGGTTGGTTTGGTGGTGGATTTACAAGTTATTTGGGTTTTGGAGGTGAGGATACAGAACTTGAGTTATCATCCAAAGAAAGCAACCCACCGTTAGAAGATGTTCCTAGTTCCATATCCTCTGAGGAAGAACCCACTGTTCCATGTACAGAAACGTTAACAGAAAAAGAAAACGTAATCACTAATGAAAGCTCAATTCTCAAGCCAAGTTGGTTTGATTTTGGTTTTGGTATGCTAGGCTTTGCGTATGCGAATGAAGATAAAATGATATTAGATGATGGAAAAAATGAAGAAGGAGGTGAGAGAGATAAACATAGACATCCTTCAACAAGTGAATTTGACCTTGATAAGGAACAAGAAATAAAACTAATAAAAATTATGGAAACTGAAAATCAAATAGGCAAGGAAAAGGTCTTAGAGAAAACAGATGATTCTCATACTGTACCATATTTTAAAAAGTTATTGTATAATTTTGACAACCGCTGGAGGTTCCAGAACACTCCAAAGGAAACGGAATTGACATTTCCCAAACAGACTCTGGATGAAAGTAATGTAGGTGAAAATGATAAAACAGAAGAATTTTCAGCTGAAGAGTACCCCACAGATAATATAGAAGATATGTTGAGAAGTGGTTACAGTCAGCCAGGTTAGTATAAAAATATCTATAATGTTATTCCTTTTTTAAACATAGGAAAAAGTGAAATTGCTAGTTGCTCAGCCGTGTCTGACTTTTTGAGGTGCCATGGACTGTAGCCTGCCAGGCTTCTCTGTCCATGAATTCTCCAGGCCAGAATATTGGAGTGGGTAGCCATTCTCTTCTTCAGGGGATCTTTCCAACCCAGGAGTCGAACCCGGGTCTCCCATGTTATGGGCAGATTCTTTACAGTATGAGCCTATTTTTAAAAGTACAAATCACATGAAAAATCCAGGAATCTTTATTTTTCTAAATAAACAATAATCAGCAACAACCTTGTCAATCACCCTTTATCAATACATCTGGTTTGCTCTGGGACTTAGTAGATCTTGAAGTGAAGTGAAAATTAGTCAGTCATGTCCAACTCTTTGTGACCCCATGGACTGGGGCATGCCAGGCTCCTCTGTTCATGGAATTCTCCAGGCAAGAATACTGGAGTGGGTTGCCATTCCATTCTCCAAGGGATCTTCCCAACTCAGGGTTCAAACCCAGGTCTCCCACACTGCAGGTGGATTCTTTACTGTCTGAGCCACCAGGGAAGTGCTTAGTAGATCTTAATATCATAAAATCTCAAGGGACAAGGAATGATTGAATGTATATGGATATTTCAGGGAGATCTCTAGGTATTTTACAATAAGTTTTAATCAAACTGCTATATGTAGACAGGTTTAAAAATACATGTAGTGCTAAGGCTTTTTTTTTTCCTAAACAAAAGCAATTTCAGTTCCTTTTGTCCATCTCTACTTCCACCTCTCTCCCAAGGATAATAATTTCTTTTATTTTTTAGAAAATATTTCTTTTAGTATTTTTCTATTTTCTAAATAAAATATTTATATTGTTCTTTGATTAACCTATTTTAGATAATGTCCATTGACTTCCTGTTCTGTTAGGTGATAATTTTTGCTTATTAGGTTATTATAAAAACACCTTTCATTACTTTAAAATAGTCTCGGTTTCTAAATTATATTTTATTCTAGATCTATAGTTTGTCACCTCCCCACTAAGAAGATCTGTGATAACAAGCGTTTTCTTTAAGTGTACAAGATAATATGGAAATTCAAGCAAAAACAATGTAAAAAGTTTTCCACATTCTCCCTCAAGTCTCTTAATTCTGGGAGCTCAACAGAAGGCAACAGAAGAGAGCAGAGTAGCAGAGGAGACTTCTAGGTGTCCAGGCATCAGTGACTCCTATGATTAAAAACATGTGGATTGTATTTTAAGTAGAATTATGTAACATGACTTTCTCACATCTCCATTCTGATGTCTTTATGATGGATAGATTAGAAACTCAACAAATATTGGCCAATAATACAAAACGATTGAACCTCAGAATGACAGAAAAACTTTCACAAGAGGAGATCAATAATGTTTCAAACTCAGAAAGAAACACATTTCACTGGAGCTAGTTGATTTTCTTGAATTTCCAGAAGAACTCTTAATATTCTACAAAATGTGAGTTCTTTACTTGATCCACATCCTCTAACCAGAATATAGACTTTAGATTCTAAGTGAAGTGAAAGTATTAGTCGCTCAGTCATGTCAGACTCTTTGAGATCCCGTGGACTGTAGCTGGCTAGGCTCTTGTGTTCATGGAATTCTCCAGGCAAGAATACTAGAGTGGGTAGCCATTCCCTTCTCTAGGGGATTTTCCTGACCCAGGGATCAAACTTGGGTCTCCTGCATTGCAGGCAGATTCTTTACCATCTGAGCCACCACTAACACTTTTCTAAATAAGAAAGGTTTAGATATGATGATTTTCATGACTGAAAACATTAGAGACCTACATTTTCAAAGGCTAGGGGAAATTATTTTATTCTAAGCTTGTTAGATCCTAAAGAGATATTTGTGAAAAAGCAGATAACTGGAAAGAAGAGAGACTAAAATAAAGCAATATCAACACAGAGATATAGATGTTTCAAAATATAGATATAAAAAAATATTTTAAAGCTTATTTATAGAAACTTCAGGGCATCCTGAATATCAGTTTAGTAGAATTTATTTCATGTAGTGATGCTGGGAGAATAACTTGGTAAATAGTCAAGCAGTACATTTATGCAATTATAACTAGTTTTGAAGGATTTTTATAAAAGTGTTAAGAAATTCTTTTACGGTTCAGAAAAAAGATGCCTTACTCTACAAATATTTCAAAACATTTCACTATTAACTAAATGAAAAACAAACTAGGATCATGCAAAGTTTGCTATTAAAAAAGAGAATATTAAAGGAAGGATTCAGTTAATACCACAGAGTCTATTTTCTGGGTATTGGAGAAATAGCTAAAATAGCCAATATTTTCAGATAATTTCACTACCCCTTTTAGGGAATAACAAGTGAAACTGGACTTATTTGTAAAGAATGCATAAGAAAAATGAATTGCTGATCTTGAATAAGTATTTGTGAAAAGCTGAGGCTTGAGATAACACATTTACACAAAGCTGATATTGCTGATCTAAGAATTTACAAAATAAATTACTTAGATAAGTTATTTATATTACAATATTAATAGCTATTTTACAAAAGGATTCCAACTGAGCTTATTTAAATAATGAATTTTCCAAATACAGTAAATATGAAAGAATATTATTTTATTTGAATTAAAATTTTATTAATTTATTAACAATTATAAGAAAGTAATAACTGTATCTAAGGTAAATCTTTAAAAAATTGAAGCATTTACAATATTTCAGGTATACCGCAAAGTGATTCAGTTATATATATATAAAAATATATAAGGACATATAAGGACATATATGAATATACAGATAAGAATATATATTTTCAGATCGCTTTTGATTATAGGTTATTATAAGATTTGAATATAGTTTCTTGTGCTATTATTAGGACCTTGTTGTTTATTTTATATACAGTAGTATATAAATGTTAATCCCAAATTCTTAATTTATCCCTCCCTTTCTTTCCCTTTGGTAACTATAAGTTTGTTTTCTGTCTGTGAGTCTATTTCTGTTTTCTAAGTAAGTTCATTTGTATAATTTTTCTAGACTCCACATGTAAGTGATATCATATGATATTTGTCATTCACTATCTGACTTCCTCTAGTATGATAATCTCTAGGTCTATCTAGTGCTGCAAATAGCATTATTTCATTCTTTTTCATGGCCTATAGTCCATTGTATGTATTGAATACATACAATCTTCTTTTTCTGTTCATCTGTCGATAGACATTTAGATTACTTCCATGTCTTGGCTACTGTAAACAATGCATGCATGTTTTCAAATTATAGTTTTCTCCCAGTATATGGCCAAGTGTGGGGCTGTTGGATCCTATGGAAGTTCTACTTTTAGTTTTTTAAGGGACCTCCATGCTGTTATTCCTAGTGGCTGCACCAGTTTATGTTCCACCAAAGTACAGAAGCCTTTCCTTTTCTCCACACCCTTTTCAGAATTCATTGTTTGTAGACTTTTTGATGATGGCCATTCTGGCTGGTGTGATACCTCACTGTAGGTTTGATTTACATTTCTCTAATAATTAGCGATGTACTTCTTCTTAGCCATCTGGGTGTCTTTGAAGAAGTATCTGTTTAGGTCTTCCACTCAGTTTTGATTGAGTTGTTTGCTTTTTTGATATTGACCTGTATGAGCTGTTTGTATATTTTGGAAATCAGTCCCTTGTCCATTGCATCATTTGCAAATATTTTCTCCCACTTCATAGGTTGTCTTTTTGTTTTGTTTATGGTTTCTTTTGTTGTGCAAAGATTTTTAGTTTAATTAAGTCCCATTTATTTCTGGTTTTGTTTTCTTTAGGAGACAGATTCCCCAAAATATTGCTGTAATTTATATCAAAAAGTGTTCTACCATTGTTTTTTTCCAGGAATTTTATAGTATCCAGTCTTATAGTTAGGTTTTTAAATTTTTTGTGTATGGTATTAGAGAATGTTCTAATTTCATTCTTTTATATGTTGCTGTCTGGTTTTCCCTGTACCACTTTTTGAAGAAACTATGTTTTCTATATTGTATATCCTTATCTCCTTTGTTGTAGATTAATTGACCATAAGTGTGTGGACCTATTTCTGGGTTCTCTAGACTATTCCATTGATCCATGTGTCTATTTTTGTTCCAGTATCATACTATTTTCAAGATTGTAGCTTTGTAGTATAGGCTGAAGTCAGGGAGTATGATTACTCCAGCTCTATTCTTCTTTTTCAAGATTCAATATTCTTCAATTTCAAGATTGCTTTGGCTTCTAATATAAATCCTAAGTCTTACATTTAAGTAATGTAAAAATAATACCTCAGAAGTATAAGTAAATATGAAAATAATATAGGAAGTTTTCATTTTTTACATATATTTATTTCAAGTGCAGTATAAGATAATATTTTAAAAAGAATCAGTCTAGGCACACATAAATTTTGTGAAATTAATGTTGAATAAGTCTTTTTTTCCTCTTATGCCATCAAACATCATTGTAGAACACTATTTGAGTCTTACATTTACAATGGTCCAATTATATTCAAACTCCTGAATTGATTGTTCAATTTAAATTTTAAAGTCCACATGTGGCATTATTAAATTACAGGTTATCTGTTTGCTTACTTGGGACTTTCATCTTTTAAACGATGCTGACTAAGTAAGTGACAGCATGAAAGTGATATGTTACATTCATAACTCAAAGAGCGAAGTTAGATATTGAATAATTCAGTTAGGACTATTCTTTAATATTGTTTTTCAGGACTGCAATGATACTTTTCTATCCTTGTCTTAAAGAGTAACTGAGAAATAAATTCCACAATTTACTTGACTACTATACCTCAGGCTAGGACTAATTAGAACCTTTTTTTTTTTTTTTTTAAATCCTGTTTGGTTAGTTCATTGAATCAAGTGATCAGTTTAAACTCTATTTGAAAATTGAATTGATGGCTGTGTGACATGGCATGCACATAAATATATGATGCAACATTACAGATGTGGGAAGTTATCACACATATATTTCTAATTAAATTTTTTCCTTAATTTTGGAGAAGTGTGGTCCTTTTTAAGGGCTTCCCAGATGGATAAGTGGTAAAGAATCTGCTTGCCAATGCATGTTGGGTACTCCCTGGGTTCGGAAGAGCCCCTGAAGAGGGAAATGGCAATCTGCTCCAATAGTCTTGCCTGGAAAATCCCATGGACAGAGGAGCCTGGGGGGCTACATTCTATGGGATCACAAAAGTTGGACACAACTTAGTGACTAAACAACCATGACAACAATCCTCTTTAAAGTGAATTTTCTCGAGATGTGCATATATGTGTGTATGTATATCTTCATATGCACAGGGCCATGAGCCAAAGGATGCAGATGGCCTCCAGAAGGTAGAAAAAGGAAATGAATTCTCCTCTAGACCTCCAGAAGGAATACAGCCCTGCCAAAGCCTTGGTTTTAGGATTTCTGAGTTCCAGAAATATGTTGTGTTGTTTAAGCCATTAAGTGTGTGTTAATTTATATCTGCAGTAGGAACTAATACAGACTATAACTTTGTTTCAATAAATTCTTTCCATAATGAAGTATCACAATGCCCACAAAAATTCAAAGGATGACTGGCCTAGAAAAACAATAGGAAGCCTGCAACAAAGTAAACATTATTAAAAACCATAAACATTTCTCTCTATTTGCAGATATGGACTCTGAAATAGAGTTCCCTATGACAATTCATGAAGAAGCTCATTTCAAAACTCTATCTTCTGAAAATAGTGATGAAAAGTTAAAAATATCACTAGACACTGAAAGGCCTACTCAGGTGGATATGGACACATCTATGGAAAATACCCTGTCAAACAGTCAGATCCTTTTAACTGATTACTTTTTATCTTCTCAAAATTACATTGCTAAAAAAGGTAAGAAACAAGTTATTTGTTCTCTAATGCAGCAATTAAGGAAGAAATTAAACTCAAAATTTGTATCTTATCAAGTACTAACATTTTAATTTATAAATTGACAGAAGATGCTTCTTGGCCTCAGCTTCTGGAATATTTATTTCAAATTGATGTTTATGATTTCCTGAATTCTGTATTTTCACCAATTGTAATTCTTATAGAAAGGGTAAGTTGACCTTTTAGATATTTTCTAATACTTTAATGTGTGTGCTAAGTTGAGTCAGTTGTGTCTGACTTTGTGAGGCTATAAACTGCAGCCTGCCAGGTCGACGTCATGGGATGATGTAGGCGAGAATACTGGAGTGGGTTGCCATTTCCTTCTCCAGGGGATCTTCCCAACCCAGGGATCAAACCTGAATTTCTGTGTCTCTTGCATTGGCAGGTGGGTTCTTTATCACTAGTGCCACCCAATAATTTTACCTATTTTACTAAATATAGGAATAGCTGAAAATTATGTTTGAGTGAATCCTCCCTAGGTAAATATTATTGATGCATAATATTTCTCTTTGCATAAAATCTTACATGAAGCTTTTCTCTTATATGAATATTTTGTTGATGGATGTTCTTAAAGATATTTTTTAAAACCTTTCCTTAAGCGTTGTTGATCTTGAGCATTAGGGTTTTTTCCTTCTCCTTTTTTTAAATCAGAGGAAATCATACTAAGATTTAACTCAGAAATAATATGAACAGAAATTTAATCTTAAGGAAATTATTAATATTCAAATGACAGCTGTGACCTCAAAATGATGTAATGTGAGAATCTTGCAAAAACAACTAGTACTTCAAAATTTAACCAAGTCATAACTAAAATTCTAAAATCTGTCTGCTTTTTCATATATTGTAACTTCTATTAAATTCTATCTCATTTATTGTAAATGAAATATTACAAAAGGATCTAGCTGTAGTATTTGGCACATAAGGTATTTTGCAAGTGTTTGTTCCTTTTCTCATTTACTGCTGTTATAGAAATAATTGAGGAAGCACTTGTATCTTCTCATTTACATTTTAAGATGAAACTTAACAGTGGTTACCTTCAAGGAGTTCATTCTAGTTGTACACAGTAAAAAAAAAAAAGCAATAATTCTATGTGCTGTAATGGCCACAGGATGCTACTGATACACAGGAGGAGCTAGCTGCCTGGTAGACTGACTGGAAATGGTAGGTAGAGAGAGTAGGGAGGAGGAGCCTGGGAAAATGTCCCAGAAGAGATCTTACTTGAGCTGATCTTGAAGAAAGAGTAGGAGTTAGCCAGGCAAGAAAGGATGAACAGTCTAGGTTGAGAGTGCATTTTAAAAAGTACAGAAGTGGGAGAGATTCTGGCATTTCTAAGCAATTTGGTCTGATTGAATTTACAAGCAATAAATTTATAAGCAATTTATAAATAATTCAGTCTGATTGAATATTGGGATTGAAGTTGAAAACTAGGATTAAAGAGGAAAGTTAGCTTTGCATTTGTGATAGGAAATTGAACTCTATCTTTTCAATAATGGGGCACTATTTTTTAAATTTATTTTTAATTGGAGGATAATTGCTTTAAGTAAAGTGAAAAGTTTCATGTATGAAGTCTGTCAATCAACTTGTCAATATTAATAAGAATTGACTGAAGACCAGAGGAAAGGAGCCCAATCAAGAAGTTATCACTTGAATTCAGGAAATAAATTGTAAAGGTCTAAATAAGGGTTTATAAACTCAAATGAAACGAGTGAAGCACAGGTAAAGGAGAGAACTGTAGCCAGCTAGAAAGTGTGTGCCTTCTCCAAAGGATATAAGTTCTTAGGTTTTTTTTTTTTCCAGATCTTCTGATATTTCAAGAAAAGTTGGAAATCTAGATTTTTTGTGTGTGAAATCTCCCATTTAAAAAAAAGAACCTGTTTTTTTAAAAATAATTTTTAAAAATATTTATTTATTTATGGCTGTGTTGGGTCTTCGTTGCTGCACAGGCTTTTTCTAGTCTCAATGAGTGGGGGCTACTCTCCAGTTGTGGTGCAAGGGCTTCTCATTGCAGTGGCTCCTCCTGCTAAGGAGCTCCGGCTCCAGGGCGTGGGGGCTTCAGCAGTTTCAGTGCACGGGCTCAGCGTTGTGACTTGAGGGCCCTAGAGCTCGGGCTCAGTACTTGTTGCACTCGGGTTTAGTTGCTCTTCGGCATATAGGATCTTCTCTGACCAGGGACTGAAACTGTGTCTCCTGCATTGGCAGGTGGATTCTTTTTTTTTTTTTAATTGATTTATTTTTAGGTGAAGCATAATTACTTTACAGTGTTGTGTTGGTTTCTGCCAAACATCTACAAGAATCGGCAATAGGTACACATGTGTCCCCTCCCTCTTGAACCTCCCTCCCACCTCCCTCCCTATCCCACCCCTCTAGATTGTTACAGAGTCCTGGTTTGAGTTCCCTGAGTCAGACAGCAAATTACTATTAGCTGTCTATTTTATATATTGTAATGTACGTTTCCATGTTACTCTCTCCATACATCCCACCCTCTCCTTCCTTCCCTGCACTGTGTCCATAAGTCTGTTCTTTAAGTCTGTGTCTCCATTGCTGTCCTGTAATTTTATCAGCACTATCTTTATAGATTCCATATATATGTGTTAGCATATGATATTTGCTTTTCTTTTTCTGATTTACTTCACTCTGTGTAATAGGCTCTAGGTTCATCTGTCATATTAGAACTGACTCAAATGTGCTCCTTTTTATGGTTGAGTAATAGTCTATTGTATATATGTACCATGGCTTCTTTATACGTTCATCTGATGATGGACATCTAGGTTGCTTCCATGTCAGTGAACACTGGGGTACATGTGTCTTCTTCATTTTCGGTTTCCTCAGTGTATATGCCTAGTAGTGGGATTTCTGGGTCACATGGTGGTTTTGGAGAAGGGAATGGCGACTCATTGCAGTACTCTTGCCTGGGAAATCCCATGGAAAGAGGAGCCTGGTGGGCTATAGTCCTTAGGGTTGCAGACTTGGACATAACTAAGGCAACTTAGCAAGCACACACATGGTGGTTTTTATTCCCAGTTTTTTGGTTTTTTTTTTAAACAATCTCCACACTCTCTTCCATCATGACTGTATCAATTTACATTCCNCTCCCACCTCCCTCCCTATCCCACCCCTCTAGATTGTTACAGAGTCCTGGTTTGAGTTCCCTGAGTCAGACAGCAAATTACTATTAGCTGTCTATTTTATATATTGTAATGTACGTTTCCATGTTACTCTCTCCATACATCCCACCCTCTCCTTCCTTCCCTGCACTGTGTCCATAAGTCTGTTCTTTAAGTCTGTGTCTCCATTGCTGTCCTGTAATTTTATCAGCACTATCTTTATAGATTCCATATATATGTGTTAGCATATGATATTTGCTTTTCTTTTTCTGATTTACTTCACTCTGTGTAATAGGCTCTAGGTTCATCTGTCATATTAGAACTGACTCAAATGTGCTCCTTTTTATGGTTGAGTAATAGTCTATTGTATATATGTACCATGGCTTCTTTATACGTTCATCTGATGATGGACATCTAGGTTGCTTCCATGTCAGTGAACACTGGGGTACATGTGTCTTCTTCATTTTCGGTTTCCTCAGTGTATATGCCTAGTAGTGGGATTTCTGGGTCACATGGTGGTTTTGGAGAAGGGAATGGCGACTCATTGCAGTACTCTTGCCTGGGAAATCCCATGGAAAGAGGAGCCTGGTGGGCTATAGTCCTTAGGGTTGCAGACTTGGACATAACTAAGGCAACTTAGCAAGCACACACATGGTGGTTTTTATTCCCAGTTTTTTGGTTTTTTTTTAAACAATCTCCACACTCTCTTCCATCATGACTGTATCAATTTACATTCCCACCAGCAATGTGAGAGGGTTCTGTTTGTTCCACACCTTCTCCAGCATTTGTTGGTAACATTTTGATGACAGCCATTCTGACTGGTGTGAGGTGATATCTTATAGCTTTGATTTGCATTTCTCTAATATTGAGCGATGCTGAGCATCTTTTCATGTGTTTGTTAGCCATCTGTACGTCTTCTTTGGAGAAATGTCTATTTAGGTCTTCCCCACTTTTTGACTGGGCTGTTTTTCTGATATTGACTTATATGAGCTGCTTGTTTATTTTGGAAATGAATCCTTTGTCAGTTGTTTCATTTGCTATTATTTTCTCTCATTCTGAGGGGTGTCTTTTCACCTTGTTTATAGTTTCCTTTGCTGTGTAAACTTTTTAAGTTTAATTAGGTCCCACTTGTTTATTTTTGTTTTTATTTCCTCTACTCTAGGAGGTGGGTCATAAAGGATCTTGCTGTGATTTATGTCATAGAGTGTTCTATGTTTTCCTCTAAGAATATTTTTAGGTCTTTAATCTGTTTTGAGTTTATCTTTGTGTATGGTGTTAGGGATGTGGGTTCAGTCCCTTGGTCGGGAAGATCCCCTGGAGGAGGGTGCAGGCAACCCACTCCAGTATTCTTGCCTGGAATATCCCCATGGGCAGAGGAGCCTGGTGGGCTATAGTCCATGGGGTCTCAAAGAGTCGAACATGACTGAAGAGACTTAAGATGGTGTAAGTGTTCTACTTTCATTCTTTTACATGTAGGTGTCCAGTTTTTCCAGCACCACTTATTGAAGAAGCTATCTTTGCCCCATTGTGTATTTTTGCCTCCTTTGTTAAAAATAAGGTATCCATAGGTGCATGGGTTTATCTCTGGACTTTTTATCTTATTCCATTGGTCTATATTTCTGTTTTTGTGCCAGTATCATACTGTCTTCTTGATGACTATAGCTTTGTAATATAGTCTGAAGTCAGGAAAGTTGATTCCTCTAGCTGCATTCTTCTTTCTCAAAATTGCTTTGGCTATTTGGGGTCTTTTGTGTTTCCATATGAATTGTGAGATTTTTTTGTTCTAGTTCTGTGAAAAATGGCAGGTGGATTCTTTCCACTGAGCCACCAGGGAAGCTTGAAATCTCCCAATTTTTAATTGCTGTCAAATATTCAGATTAAAACAAAATACCATGCAGGTCAGACAAAATGTTCTGTGGGTTGAGTCTGGCCTATTTGCCATATTTTTTAACCTCTGACTAAGTGAGTATCTGAGAGTCAGACACAATTGAGCAACTTCATTTTCAATTTTCACTTTCCACTTTCATGCATTGGAGAAGGAAATGGCAACCCACTCCAGGGTTCTTGCTTAGAGAATCCCAGGGACAGTGGAGCCTGGTGGGCTGCTGTCTATGGGGTCACACAGAGTCGGGCACGACTGACGTGACTTAGCAGCAGCAAGTATCTGATAGTGGTTATTAAAATGACTGGAAGAATAAACTAGATAGATCTTTTGCAGATAGAATTCACTGGATTTAGTTATTGATTGAAAGTAGCAAGGAGAAAATGGAAAACATAGGAAAGTTTACCAGATTTTTAGCTAGGGTGACCAGGTGCCACTGACTGTAAGAGTATTTGAGAAAACTAAGCTTAACGACACAAATTGCTTTGCTTTCAGAGGCTTCCTCCTCACTTTCTTTGGTGGGTTCCGGAGAGTTGACGTTACCTAGTTAATAAGCTCAGAGAAATGATTAATTTATTCAGTATGATTTGGTGTTGAAGATGTTGGTTAAAAACATTACTCAGAAATCTGCTTTAGCATAGGAGAGAATAAAAACTAATGATGATGTAGTTTCTAAAATAGTTATAAAAAAACTTTCAACTGCTTACTTAATTCTACTTATTAGTATGTCCTACTGACATACCCAGTGGCTCAGCGGTTAAAAGTGTCTGCCTGGAATGTGGGAGACCCGGGTTTGATCCCTGGGTTGGGAAGATCCCTGGGCTGGGAAGATCCCCTGGAGAAGGCAATGGCAGCCCACTCCAGTATTCTTGCCTGGAGAATCCCATGGAGGGAGGAGCCTGGTAGGCTACAGTCCATGGGATAGCAAAGAATCGGACATGACTGAGCAACTTCACCACTTCACTGACATAGCCCTTTACTTGTCATTTCCCCATAAATTATACCAGTATAATTATACTACATTAAAAAATAATTTATTGCTATACCATATTAACCTTTCATATACAGTTAAGTGCTTATTTAATATATGCTGTGCTAAGTATGCTTACTTTTGTGGACTCAGTAAATTCTGTCAAATACATTTTATATGAACATCGTTTGAAATTCTTTAGACATGAAAATATTGACTTTAAATGTATTAATTATCTTGTGACCCTGGAAAGTCACTTATTCTCTGGGGAAGTCTCAGTTTAAAACTCTCATATCAGAGATTATATGACAGGCTTGACAGGTCATAGACTGGCTTGAGCTTTGTGTAAAACATTATGAATCAGTTGCCTGCATTTAAAATGTGTATTCATACAAAAATCTGGATTTCTGCATTCTGTTGAAAAAGTAGAAGACGGTAATACATAGTCTCCCATTCTTCTACAGCAACAAGAAATTTAAGCTGAATAGTGCTTGTATTGAGTAGACATGCATTTTTCATTTCCCTACACTTATTTCAACTGTTTGGCCTCTATATGGCTTTAAGTTCATAATGTTTGAACTAAATATTCTGAAGAGTTCCTGTCACACCAGGAATTTCAACAATCTTAATATGTCTAATAAGCACCCATAAATTTAGGTGAAAGGGTTTCCTTTTTTTCTCACCTAAATTGTTTCTATTTGTTGATAAGTTCAGTTAGATTTTGTAAAAAAAAATTAAGTAATAGGTATCAACACTTTTATCTACTTTATTTTATAATTGAAAAGGCTCTTTGAGTTCTAACATTTATATATTCTTAACTAGAATGCTTCATTTATATATGGAATAAACTATGGAAATTACCCAACTCTTGTTCAACAGGTAGCTCCTTATTTAACATGTTTTGAGTACAAACTCTTACATCATTAGAGAATGAAGATGTGGCTCAGCATGTTTGACTTTCTTTTGAAAGACTAGATCTTATAGCCAGTGACACTGACTGTTTAATCAAAGGGAGTAACTAGCATTTATAATTTAGCAACAGGGCCCTTTATAAGGGAAATCAGTTTCTGGATTGTGGACAAAATTTACTGGATAGCATGTTTCCAATGTTCTTGTATGGGTTCTTGTAGCTGTCACAAACACTAACTGCATATGTTCTCCATTTTCTTTTAGGTAGGGCTATATAAGTGGCAAAATCCCAAATCTACTTAAGGAGAACAAACTGAATGTAACTATGGTAAAAAATCATATACTCTATATGTTAAAACATTCAGTTTTATTTTTATCAGTTACCTAATCCAAGATTTCTCTTTTCAATAGTAGATTTTAAGAGAGTAGTAGTAGTTGCATGATATTTAAGGACAAAAACTGACCAGGAGTTTTGTCCATGAAATTAGATTATGGGTTGGTAGTCACAACTCCACCTACAGCACCCCCTTTACCACACAAGTGTCAAAACAGGATCACAGTCATTGTAGAAACAGAAAAGCGCAGGATGTATTAGAACCTGAAATCTTTCTCAAAGATATGAGGTACTTATTAGAATTTTACTTACATATTAGGATATTTTAACATGAACTTTTTAAAAAATGGAATTGAAAGATCTAGAGGAAGAGGTAAGTTTCAACAGGACTATTAACTGTGTACAGAAATTAGGTTTGGATCTGGCATTGAGTTTAAGGTTTACCGTTTTTTGCCATGGGGAAATTTGTAGAGTTTTAAAAAATTTCATTTATCCTTTTGTCCCTGATCTACGTTTTTAATATTTGTAATGGTAATTATTGTTAAATTAGAAAAGAGCACAGACTGTCTCCGGGAGAGCAAAGGGACTTAAAAAAAGTCTTAGGTTGTAAATAAGTCCTGAAAGCTGAAAGTAATTCTGGAGTTCTCTGAAAATGTTCAGATTTACTGAAGAATTTTCATTCAGTAATACAATGTTGTGAGGCATACTTTGTTCTAAGATTCTTTAAAATTTTAAAGACAGAGTTTTAGTTTGGCTTCTGTTTGACTTAATAAGCTATACACATAGTTAGTTTGAGGATATACTGTCCAACACATATGAAGGTTGTGTAATACCTTAAATATGGAGAATTATTAAGCAATTTCTGCTGTTCTTTGCTACCGATAGTTCCTGAAACTCCTTAGGCTGATGTGGCAAATGAGTTCCGAAAATCTAGGCGGCATTTTGGTTCAGAAAATCTTCCACCGTGAATTGGACCATTTTTGGATTCTTTATGGCACAATGCTTTTGTTGCTGCTGGAGCTTAACATTAGGGAAGTTTTCTAAGGAACATATTGTTCAACTGCTGAGTTCTCTCAGGTGATTTGTTAAGGAAGACGTACCCGTTCCTTCCTTTTCTTGTTGCTTCAACGAGGACTTCAGTTGGAAAATGCAGAGATGGGTCCATCTCTAAGAACAGGTCCATCCCTGGGCACTTTATTCAACAGACCTAAATATAGGGTAGAGGGCAGGGTGCTACTTTTAGCTCCCCCTTTCAGAGAACACGCGGCCAGCTGAGGTTCACACGGGTTTGATCTGGCGTCTGGGTAACTAGGAGCTCATGGAGCTTTAAGAGTTTTGCACAGCAAGTGTCCAGGTAACTCAGGTTAAAGTGAGTAAGCCCCTGGAACCCTCCGCTGGGCACCGAAAGCCCGATCGATATTCTCTCGCGTGGGAGAGGTTAAACTTTGCCCAGATCACAGCTGACCCGAAGCGCCTTCCTGTCCAAAGTCCGGACACGGTTGGCAGGACGCAGAGGCCCGGGCCCCGCAAGCCATTTTGTGACTGGAATGAAGACGGCGGCCGGTTTCCCTGGGTCGGAGGGCTCCCCGGGGTACGACGCCATCAAGGCTTCTGCGGGGTGCGGACAGCAGGCTCCTGCAGGGCTGCGAGATGAAAGCTTTGGGGGCTGGGCTTGGGCCAGGCGCCGGCAGCGGGGCAGAGGAGGCGCGTCGCGCTCACCCAGCCAGGCGACCCGGAGGGGCCTCCGGGAGAAGTCTAGCAGCTGCCAGCCCGAGCGTGGGGATTTCGGGGCCGTGGTCTTGACCTTCGTGGGGATGTCTGCGGCCCGCGCAACAACTCAGGGCCGGAGGCCGAATCCTTCTCTCTCAGCCCCAAGCACCTCGATTTCCAAGGATGGGTAGCATCTCTAGTAGAGGGCCGGCCCCTTTAAGAGAGAAAGACAGGGACACGTCTACGAACCTCGCGCGAAGAAGGAAGGGAAGTTAACTGAGTCCCCGCGACCCCGCCTCCTCGCCGCGGCCCAGACGAAACCAAACCGCGGGGTAGGGTGGCAAGGAGAGTGCAGATCGCAGACTCGCGCGGGCGGGTTTGAACCTTCGGATCTTAGGGACGCAAAGCGCAACCGGGGGTGGGAGGTGAAGCTCCCCGGGTGGTCAGCATGGACGCTCGAGGCACGGCGGCGCCATTCATCTCCAGCAGCCCCCTGTAGCCGGCTCCGCAGTGGTCTGATCCGGTTGCCCCGTGCAGGTTTGGGTTCCGGACCGAACGCTGCGGCGTTCTGTTCGTTTGTTGTGGCTCCGGCAGGCCCTGGCTACGGCTCAGATTGCCGGAGCAGCCTTGGCGCTATGGCGGAGCCCGGGAGTGCCCCTCCGCCGTACCTGGGGCTGGTCCTGGCAAAGCTTCGCTGGGTGAGTCCAGGCGCGATCAGGGTTACTTGGGCCAGGGGTCGCGGGTGCCTCCCGGGGAAGGAAGCTGCCGACTTGGGGGTCTGAACCGCAGTGGTCGGAGGTCCTGAAGCCATTCTTACCTGCCGGTGGGCTGCGGCTTGTGTCTAGGGCAGTAGCTAGGTTCCTAGGGTGCTTGGGCGGGTTCTCATGTGGTGTAGGGAGACCCGGAGATCCGGAAGGTGAAGAGAGCCTTTGCTTTTGCTTAGGAGGACTTTAGAAAGGTGAGTTTCCTAAAATGAGTTAGCCTTTCGGTCCTGTTATTTATTTTGATGACACGTGGTTTCCCTGACTGTGAGAAACTTGAGGACTGATCCTCTGAAATCAGTTCCTTTGAAGTGCTGAAACTTCGCGTTGCTTGAAAGGACAGGTAAGCCTGGACAGGGAATTGGGATTCTAATTCTGTGGTTTCTTTTAAGAAATAGTGCTCTTAGCTCAGACGGTAAAGCGTCTGCCTACAATGCCAAAGACCCAGGTTTGATCCCTGGGTCAGGAAGATCCCCTGGAGAAGGAAATGGCAACCCACTCCAGTGTTCTTGCCTGGAAAATCCCATGGACTGAGGAGCCTGGTAGGCTACAGTCCATGGGGTCGCAAAGAGTCGGACACGACTGAGCGACCTCACCATAAGGGAGGTTGTTCGTGGCTTCTGTCTTCCATGGCTTTGCTTTTCTTTGGGGTTGGAATGAAAACTGAATGAAAAAAGCATATTTTTCTAATATTCCTCTACCTTTTACATTTAAAGAAACAAAACAAAACAAAACTGTTTATCTTTTCCTGCCCTGGATCTTCATTTCTCTGTCGTGGCTTTCCCTAGCTGCAGTGAGCAGGGACTTCTCTTCGATGTGAGCAGGTCTCACTGTGGTCGATTCCCGTGTTGCAGAGCAAGACCTCTACGTGATCTGGCTCAGTAATTGTGGCACAGTGAGGTTTGTTGCCCCATGCGATGTAGCATTTTCCAGCACCAGGGATTGAACCTGTGACCCTGGCATTGTCAGACAGATTCCTCACCATTGAACTATTAGGGAAGTCCCCTTTTATCTTTTTATGTGAGTGAATAATATGTGGGGCCTGGTAACAAAGAAAAAATAACCTCATTGGATGACTGTGAAGATGAATTGACCCAGAGAAAGGTAAAATACAGAAGCAGCTGCAAAAGCCTTCAGCTGTTTTGTGCTGAAGACTTGCTAGGGAAAGAAGTAATGTGGAAAGGCCATGATTATAGTATCATGCTCTTTGACAGAGGAATAGTAGAAACAGTTACGTCTATTGAGCACCTGTTCTCCATGGTTAAGCAAGGGGCAGTTACAATTTTTTGTTTCTTATTATGTAAATTAAACAGTTCTATTGCCTTGGTATTCAGTTACTCATTAGTGTGTCTAGTGTCTGTATATGTATAAATGTAAATATAGATGATAGTTATATGAAGAGTCTAAATAGACTGAGACATCGTCTGGGCCACTGCTGTCATACTGTCAGTTACGGGAGAGACGACAGAAACAGTACAAGGTAGAAATGGATAAAGTGCTTGCTGAAGCATACATACAAAGTGCTGAGGAAATTGAGGGGTGGGAGAGAGCACATTTTCTTGAGTGATTCTGAAAGCCTCTGCAGACTTGACTGAATAGCCTAAGCAAGCCATGAAACAGCATGGTGTGTACAGCCGACGAGGAGCAGTGTTGCTGGAGTGTAAAGCGGGCTCAGGGAGCAGGAGCAGTGGTGCTTGTGGGAGACATAAGTAGGTTCCAAGTGATGTAGGTGCTGGAGAGCCTTCAAAGTGTTTCAGTGGTCAGACTTTTGGGTTAAATAGATCTTCCTGATAGCAGGATGTAGGTTCGATGTAAGAACAACAAAACGAGGAGCACAGTGTAAGGGAGAGGTGGCAGACTTGTCACATGGGATAGAGAAGAGGGTGTGCTTGTGCTCAGTTGTGTCTGCCTCTTTGTGACGCTATAGACGATAAGCTGCCAGGCTCCTCCGTCCACGGGATTTCCCAGGTTAAGAATACTGGAGTGGGTTGCCATTTCCTTCTCCAGATGATCTTCCCAGCCCAGGAACTGAACCTGCATCTCTTGTACTGGTAGGCGGATTCTTTGCCACTGAGACACCTGGGAAGCAGAGAAGAGGGTACTGAATGGGAAGTATTTGGGTAGCCACATTTTGTGCAAGTTGTTCTACTGTGTGAACAGTATCTTCACCTGGATGATTTTTTTTTTTTTTTTTTT
>SJXQ01012854.1:426592-523221 GCA_006408695.1 Aepyceros melampus
TTATGTGGAAGCCAGTGTACTCTATGGAAAAAAACCTAAACTGATTGAATCAGGATAAGAGCATCGGTTTCAGCTTCTTTCTTCGGCCTTCTCTCCTCTTACACTCACTTTCAGGCATCTCTGTAGAGCTCTGGTTTAAAAATCATTACATTTCACCCTACTGTTTTCCTTCATCTCTTGATGATAGTGATTAATAACAGATAATTTTATGAAACAGGTTTTATTAGTGTTTACATGTAAACTTGTACTTAACGTTTATGTCTTAGTCTGACTGGGCTGCTGTGACAGAAATGGTGTAAACCGAGTGACTTAACAAACATTTTCCTCATAGTTCTAGGGGCTGGGAACACCATGATAAAGGTGGTACAGAGCTGGTGTGTTGTAATCAAAACTTTTTAACAAGTTAATTTTTTTTGTCTTGAAGGCTATGGCAGCATTGCCTGAAGATATAGACAATCCAATTTGTATGGTTTTCCATGGGAATTGGTGATATGTGCAGCTATTGTTGGATGTTTTGCTGTTCTCTTGCTTTTGTGGAGAGGTTTTCGGTCGGTAAGTACCCAATGCTAGGTTTACTAAGAGAATGTTCTTTCAGTCTTCATGTTGAATAAGTAATATGAGAAACATATCTTTTAAGGAAATAGGTTATCATTTTGTGGGTACTCGTGTTAATGTGTGGCTACTAGAAACTGAGTATAGATTTTAAGGAATTTTTTTTTTCTTTCACTTTTTGACCACACCATGCAGCATGCAGGATCTTAGTTCCCTGACCAGGGATAGAACCTGTGCCCTCCTGCAGTGGAAGCGTGGAGTCTTAACCACTGGACTGCCAGGGAAATCCCTAGAGGAATTTCTTAAAGTGCTGAAATTTTACAAAATTCCTTTCCACGAGTATTCCATGCTAATACTAAAACCCTGCCTTTATTTCTTATTTATTATTTGGAGTGGTGTTTATTTTTAAGAGTCTACTAAACATCTGTGAATATACCACCCAACTGGAATCAAAGACGTTGACCGTCACTTATGTTAGGATGAGCCTCCTCATTTCATCCCCCTGCCTCCCTGAAGTAGAGGTAATCCTGTTCAAGATCCTGTGTTGATATTCCAGTGCCTCAAAAAAAATTTATTTTTGGTCATATGTGTTAAATACATATATCCTTCAGAAGTATAGTGATTTTGCTTAGTTTCATGCCAAATATCATGTTTTGGAACTTTTTTACTCCATCCTGTTTTGCTAAGATTCATCCATATTTTTGGCTCATTTTGATTGTTTTAATATTACATTGAGAGAATATACTATAGTTAATTTATATTTTTTATGGTCTTGGGCCCTTGAGTTGTTTCCAGGTTTTTTTCTATTACAAATCATGCTGCTGTGTAAATTCTTATACTTGTCTCCTGTTGTGTATTTGTAAGTTTCTCTTGGGAATATACTGGGTCTGAGATTTACTCGGTTTAGTGCATGCTGGAGGTCTACTTTTAAAAGATAATGCTAAATTCTTTTCCAGTTGTCTGTACCAGTTTATTCTCCCAACAGCAATATATAAGAGGTCCTAGAGATCCATTTGATCTCTGTCCTCTCTTGTAGGGTCTCCTGGATTTAATTCTTCTTATATTTGGATACTTCTTTCTATATTGTGTTTAGTATTGGTCTTTGTATGGTAAAACTTTTGTATGCTTGAGGATGTTTGAATTAAGTCCTTATGCTAGAACAGCAACTTGTTTGATTTAAGCATTCTGGGTCTAAAGTTTCATCCTGTAATACTTTAAAATCCTTTACTTCCTTGTCTTTTTATATCTAATGTTACTTATTGAAAGGTCTCTTGTCAGTTTGATTCTTATTCACTTGTAAGACGCTTTTGATATCCTTATTTCAATATAATTTGTTTAGGCTTGACTGTTTTCTTATTTCTTCTTTGAATTATCTTAAATATTTAAATATGAAATGTTTTATATTTTTTAATTCTGAGAAGTTTTTTCTGCATTTTACGTGTTATTTTTTTTTCTCTTTGGGACTATTGCTATTTAAGATGTTGGCTCTTCTCACTTCCCTATCTCTTTAACAATTTTTTCTCCATTTTTTTTAATGGTTTAATGTTACTTTTTTTTAATTTTAAAGAGAAAATTTATTGAAGATCTGAAAAAGAGAGTAACTTTTCCAGGAAACTGTAGCTACAGAATGCATTGAGTCCATCATGTTAAAATGTGAATTAGACACAAATATAAAAACCATGAAACAAGCCACCGTTCTTCAGCAATTGAGCAAAGATAAAATGCCTAAAGAACAATATGGATGGATTACTCACAAAGGATGGGCTCTTTACTTTAAGCACCATAAAAAAAAGGGGAGCACAAATGGATAAATGTTTTCAGTTATATACACTGAATTGAGCCTTTGGCACTAGGAATCAGAGCATTGTGTCATATAGCATTAACACATATTATAAAAGTGCGTAGTGTCAAAGGAATAGAAACGACCAGTGTTCAAAAGCAGTTTGTCAACTAAGCAATAAAACACTCTACAGTATGTCTCTCTGTTGTCCATCACTGAATACACTGGCAGCAACTTTGAAATGAAAAAAAAGGAAAGAAAAAAGGAGCTATAACTCCTTTTGTTTTCTCTGTTTAAAATCAAACAGAAAACAAACATCAATTTTGTTATGCAGAAACATTTCCAACAAGCCATGTTTCAGTTCTTAAGGAATCTTTAACTTCAACTCTGCTCATGAACGTTTCCTGGTTTTCAACAGTAGGATCTACTCGAGCCCTTTTCTTGCAGGGAGGCTGAGGTGTCTCACCGATGCTGCCACCATCTCCATTTCCAGGTGTCTTCTGTTTGTTCTTTTTTGTTTTCACTTAAGCGTTTTTCTGCTGCAGCCCAGCAGTCTTCTTTCCAGGGGCAGCCCCTCACATCTTGCCCTCTGCATACTGCTTCTGATGGGCTTTTTTGAAGTTCTCCTTGTTTCTACAGATTGGTATCCATGTACTTGAGTACTCTGCTTTCTGAAACCCATTCACCCCAATTTTTATTCCAACAACTGTAATGTATAAAGTATTTACTTGTTTATCCTTTATGGCAACTTTTACACACTTTGCTTCATAAAGAAGAGGCCCATGAAAGCACAGCACTCTCTCGCTCCTGGAATTTAGGCTTCAGGTCCTGCTTTGGCACCATTTATAAGAGATTTCGTCGCTGCTCTCTCCTCCTCCTCCTGTTACTTTTTGAGATAGTTTCTGAATCTGTTTCAGGTCACTAGTTGTTCCTTATGTAACTAATTATACTGTACCTTGACTTTTAAATCTTGTTTCATTTAATTTTATTCCTGTATATCTTGTGTAGATTATCTAAGTCCCCATTGCTTTTTTTTCTCAGTACTGAAATGGCAAGCCACTCTATTCTTGCCTGGAGTATCCCAGGGAAGGGGAGCCTGGTGGGCTGCCATCTATGGGGTCGCACAGAGTTGGACACGACTGAAGCGACTTAGCAGCAGCAGCAGCAGCAGCACTTGTTTATTCGGCCCTTGTGGCCCATTTGGGCAGTGAAGGGGGAGCAGGCATGTCCTCATTGATTTTTAGTCCTAAGCCTGACCCTCTTATAAACTGAAATTTTCCCTTTATTGTTTGAAAGAGAGGTTAAAGAAGAAAAAAGTTTTTTTTACTTTATAGTCAGCAGATCCATGGCCCCATGGTAACATTTTTCAAATTGTGTTATTTTAGATATTAGTACTAGGGGAGATGATAGGGGCTTCTTTAAGTAGTTTGTTTTGGGGTCAAATATATTTGAGGAGCAGTGGGCTAAATGAAATGAAACAGGCATTTTTAAGGTAGAGTTATTTCAGAGCCTTTATTATGCTAATAAATAATGTGAATCTTCAATGGGGGGACTTTAGTATTATTTTCTCAATGGAAATAGAACACTTTTTGGCTAGCTTACGTTTATATTAAAAGTTATAAGAAACACTAAGTTGTCAGTAGTAGTTAAATAAGTTTTATTTGCCTGAATGTATGTTTGTTTTAATGTAATTTTTGTTAAAAATTTGTTTCAGGTTAGAAGCCGGCTTTATGTGGGTAAGCTCTTTTTTCTATTTTAGATCACATCATTGTTGTTTGTAATTAAATACACTTAAAAACATGATGACATTAACTGTTTTTCAGAGAAAGAGAAAAAGCTTGCTGTAGAACTTTCTACACTGATTGAAGAAAAATGTAAATTGCTTGAAAAATATAGGATTGTTGAGAAGGAGGTAAGACATTTTTGAAAATGTTGACATTCATGTTAGGATCCTCTAGGATCCTTACTTTACAGTGCAGGTATTTCTGTTGAAGTTTAAGATTATTAATGCTTTGTTTGCAAAGTATGAGAGTTCAGTTGCTTTCATATTACCTACCAGTGTAAATTGTAACCATTGTGGTCGGTGCATAGTGATGTCTCATTGTGATTTCGGTTTTTGTTTCCCTGACCGATGAAGTTGAGCACCCTTTGATGTTTCATTGACCATTTGGATATATCCTCTTTGTTTCATGTTGCCTAGTTAATTTTTTTCACATTTTAAAAATTATCTTTCATCTTTTAAAAATCTTTGGTTATCTTTTTCCTTTTGATATATATATTTTTCCTCTATTTTGGATACAAGTCCTTTGTTGGATACATGTATTACAAATATCTTCTAGTCCGTGGTTTGCCTTTATATTTCAAGTGGTGTCTTGGTAAGCAGAAGTCCTTATTTGTAACAGTCTAATTTGTCAATCTTTTCTTTATGATCACTGCTGTTTGTTTCCTACTTAAATTTTTTTTTTTTTGGCCTACTCAAGAATATGAAGATATTCATCTGTGTTATCTTTTAGAAATTATTATTTTTTTTTAACTTTTCTTACTTAGTCTTTTTATTAGTTTGATAGGACTGTTATAACACAGTACCACAGACTGGATGACTTACATAGAAATTAAGTTTTTCACAGTCCTGGAGGTTTGAAGTCCAGGATCCAGGTGGTGACTGGTTTGGTCTGTGCTGAGGCCTGTCATCTTGACATAACCGGCCAGCCTCTTGGTCTGTTCTCACATTGTCTTTTCTCTGTGCAGGTGTGTGTTTCTGATGTCTCTCTGGGTCCAAATTTCCTTCTCTTGTAAGGATACCAGTCAGATTGGATGAGAGCCTATCTTAATACAACGGGCTCATTTTAACTTAATGCCCTCTGAAAGGCCTGTCTTCAAATACAGTCACATCTTGAGGTATTGGGGCTTCAACAAACATACTGAGGTGAAACTCAGTTCAGCCCCAAATTAATCCGTCTCTAATCCATCTAGAATCGAGTCTATGACGTATGATTTGGTGCTTAGTATTAAATGTTTTCCATATGGCTGCTGAATATACCAGTACCATTTATTAAAAGGCCGTCTTTCCCCTTTGTTCTATAGCGTTGTTGTCTTATATCTTGTGACTGTGTATATCTGAGTTGGTTTTTATGATATTTTATGTTCTGTGCGTCTATTTTATATATATACACACATATATATGTATATCGGAGAAGGCAATGGCACTCCACTCCAGTCCTCTTGCCTGAAAATCCCATGGACGGAGGAGCCTGGTGGGCTGCAGTCCATAGGGTCGCTAGGAGTCTGACAACAACTGAGTGACTTCACTTTCACTTTTCACTTTCATGCATTGGAGAAGGAAATGGCAACTCACTCCTGTATTCTTGCCTGGAGAATCCCAGGGACGTGGGGAGCCTGGTGGGCTGCCGTCTCTGGGGTCGCACAGAATCGGACACAACTGAAGCAACTTAGCAGCAGCAGCAGCAGCATATATGTATATATCTTTGCACCAGTACCATGCTTTTTAAAAACAGTGTAAAATCGCCAGACTTGTTTTTCGAGATTGTGTCTTTTCATATAAATTTTCAATCACTTTATCAGTTTACACATGCACATAGCCTGCTAGGAATTTGGGATTACATTGACTATATAGATTAATTTGAAAAGAATTTACATTTTTACAATGTTGAGTATTTATCGATGGACCATGGTATATCCCTCTAATTATGTCTTTTTAAAATTCTCAGTGTTGCTTATACATTTTTGTGTTGAGGTCTTGCACATCTTTTCTTAGATTTATTCCCTGGTATCTGAGGGTTTTGAAGCTATTATAGTAATTTTTTAAACAGCTCTGTTGGGATATAATTCACATATTATACTGTTCACCCATTTAAATTATACAAATGAATATTTATATAATTAGTATATTTTAGTATACTTTAGTATATTTAGTATACTTTTAGTTTATTTACTAAACAAAACAAAATACAAAAACAAAATATTTTTGAACATACTTTGTACACCCTAAAGGAGCCCTGCACCGCTTAGCTGTCACCCTTCACCCAATGTCCCCTATTCCCAAGCCCTAGACAACTTACCCACTTTCTATTTCTATAAACTTGCCCACTCTGGATTCCATTTCACGTCAATGGAATGATATATATAACATGTGCTTCGTTGTGACTAGCTTTTTAAACCTAACATAATGTTTTCAAGACTCATCCATGTTGTAGCAAATATCAATACTGTATATATCTTATTTTGCCAAAAATATTCCTTACCACAATTGACATATCCATTTTTCAATTGATGGTCATTTGGGTTATTGTACTTTTTGGCTGTTATAAATGATGCTGCTATGGACATTCTTGTGCACATTTTTGTGTGAATATACATTTTAAGTTATTTTGGGTATATACCTAGGAGTAGAATTGTTGGATCTATGTTTAACTTTTTGAAGAACTGCCGTATTGTGTTTCACAGTGGGTGTGCTAGTTTATATTTCCACCAGCAGCTTGTGAGTGTTTCATTTTCTCCACATCTTTCCCAACACTTGTTATTATGTCTTTTTGATTATAGCCATCCTAATAGATGTGAAATGTTGTCTCAATGAGGTGTTTGTTTTTTTAAATTTTATTGAAGTATGGTTGACTTATAGTGTTGTTCAGTGAGGTTTTAATGTACATTTCCCTCATAGCTAGTGATTTGAACATCATACAGACAGGTTTTTCTTTTTTTAATCAGTCTAAAAAATCTTATTTAATTAGACTATTTAGTTCATTTGCATTTAATATAATTTCTAATTTATTAGGGGTCAAATCTACCATCTTAACTATTTTTCTATTTGACCCATTTATCCCACATGCTTCTTCTCTTCTATTTTTTTGTTTTTGGATTGAAGCAGTTTTTAACTAATTCAATATTTTCTATATCAGTGGGTTTGTTAGTTATGGATTTTATTTTTTTAATGGTTATGTTTGAGATTGTAGTGTATATTTTTAAATTATTGAGCTCTAATATAAATTTGTGCTATTATAATACTGCTTAATGAATAGTGCAAAGATCTTAAAGTGCTTTAATTTCACTTGCCCCCTTTTATCTGTTATATTTTGCCTTTATGTTTATATAAACCCCCAAATAATTTTATTATTCTTTGAGACAGTCAAGATTCATTTGGATTTATCCACACATTTATTCTTTCCAATACTTTTCATTCTTCCCTTCCTTTCCAGCTTCCATCTGAGGTGATTTTTTTCCTCTTAAAGAATAGAAGGACCTCCTGTTCTTTATTCTGTAATATACTGTCGATAATGCTTAGTTTTTGTCTGACCACGTCTTTATTTCTCTGTTTTGTATGATGTTCTTTATAGAAGTCTGAGTTGGCAGTTATTTTCTTTAAGCACTTTGGGGACCCCTCATTTTACTTTTTTTTTCTTGGCATGTTGTTTGTGGGTCAAAGTCAGTTATAAGTTTTATTGAAATTTGGTGTTATGTCTTTTTTTGAATTATTTTTCTCTTTCAATTTCAAAACTTGAAGTATAGTTTTCAATAGTTAAATGGACATTCTTAAATATGCAGTTCTTTTTATTTTCACAGGTGTATTCACCCAGGACTCTACCTCCCTCATTAATACATAAAACATTTCTATCACCTTTGTATTTCCCTTGTCCTCATTTTCATTCAGTCCCATACCCCTGCCAGCAACCACTGTTTATATTTCTATCTCCATAAATTAGTTTTTGTCTATTGTAGAGTTTCTGTAAATGAAATCATACTTTTTTGTGTCTGGCTTTTTTTCAGGTAGCATTGTATTTTTGAGATTCACTATGTTGCATATAGTAGTTTGTTTTTTTTAACTTGAAAGTAAATTTACATTATATCAACATACCACATTTTCTTTTATCCGTTTACCTCTGAATGTGGTTATTTCCATCTTTTGGCTATTGTGAAAAAAGTTGCTATGATCATTTTACCTTTTTTTGTGTGTGGGTATATGTTTTTATTTCTCTTCTGTAAGTATCTTAGAATTGGTGGGTCATATGACAGGAAGTATATCACTTTATAAGAAACTGTGTGCCTTTTTTATGATTTTCTCTTTATCTTTGATTTTCAACAGTGTTACTAGCTGTATGGATGTGGTGTCTTCTGTTATTCATCCCTGGGCTTCATGATGTTCCAGAATCTGTGGCTTAATGTCTTATTTGTTTTGGAATTCTCTTGATCATAACTTTTTCAGAAAGTAAATTTACATTATATCAACATACCACATTTTCTTTTATCCGTTTACCTCTGAATGTGGTTATTTCCATCTTTTGGCTATTGTGAAAAAAGTTGCTATGATCATTTTACCTTTTTTTGTGTGTGGGTATATGTTTTTATTTCTCTTCTGTAAGTATCTTAGAATTGGTGGGTCATATGACAGGAAGTATATCACTTTATAAGAAACTGTGTGCCTTTTTTATGATTTTCTCTTATCTTTGATTTTCAACAGTGTTACTAGCTGTATGGATGTGGTGTCTTCTGTTATTCATCCCTGGGCTTCATGATGTTCCAGAATCTGTGGCTTAATGTCTTATTTGTTTTGGAATTCTCTTGATCATAACTTTTTCAAATACTGTTTTTGCTCTTTTTTCTTCTCTTGCTAGGATTCCAGATACTTGTATTTTAGCTTTTTACTATATCCCACATATCTCTTATGTTCTTTTCTGGATTTCTTATCTTTTTGTTCACACTTCAGTCTGGATATTTTCTTCTGAACTAGCTTCCATCTTACTGATTGTCTTCACCTATGCCTGCTGCTGCTGCTAAGTCACTTCAGTCGAGTCCGACTCTGTGTGACCCCATAGACGGCAGCCCATCAGGCTCCCCCGTCCCTGGGATTCGCCAGTCAAGAACACTGGAGTGGGTTGCCATTTCCTTCTCCAATGCATGAAAGTGAAAAGTGAAAGTGAAGTCGCTCAGTTGTGTCTGACTCTTAGTGACCCCATGGACTGCAGCCTACCAGGCTCCTCCGTCCATGGGATTTTCCAGGCAAGAGTACTGGAGTGGGGTGCCATTGCCTTCTCCATCACCTATGCCCAATCACCTTTTAAACCTTCTTAATTTCATCTGTTGGCCTTTTTTGGTTCTAAAGGTTGTGTGGCTTTTTTCATAGTTCTTTTTCTTTGGCTCAATGATTGTCTTTTAGTTCCTCTTATATATTAAGCTTACTTATTTTGTTGTCTGAAGGAGAACTCTGTTACTTGAACCCTCTAAGATTGTCTTTTTCTCATGTTCATTTTTTCTCTTCAGTCTCACTCAGATCTTGTTTTCTTGAATGCCAGATTTTTCCATGTTGAGTATCAATAATAGTATAATAAAAATTATCACGGTAAATTTGAAGCTGGGGATAATGCTGTCTTTCTGCAGTGAGGTTTTACTGTTGCTTTTCATGGAATTGGTGGGTTGGGGGCAAGTATAGTTTGAAATAAAATTTATAGCACTTTTACTTACATGTTGCTTGCTTTCAGTATGAAAGCTTAGAGTCATCTTTAAAGGATGCCAGCTGTGAGAAGGAGTCAACAGAAGCACAAAGTTTGGAGGTAAGAACAAATAGATACTTATAAAAGTTAAAGGAAAGTTTCTTACTAAATGACATAAACTTTGAAAGTCATGTATCTTCTTAAAACTCACATTTCTTGGATATTAAAACTTAAAGAAATTTAAATATAAGAAATAAAATGTTAGTAAGTAGCATAAGGTATTTTAAAATTTTGAGCCTTTGTTGATGATTTGTTTTGAGTCAAGCATATTCGGTTGACTGTCATCTAGAGTTATATAGATGCTCTTAATTCTTGATTTCTGGGAAATGCATTAAGATAATTGTTCTTTTTTTGGCTCAGTTTGCTCCAGGAAGGAAAAATAGAATTCACTTTCATAAATTTAGGAATAGTTTGAAATAATAATTATATAAGTTGAGGCAGTTCTTGCCTTTACCTCATCAAAGGGTTAGGAGCTGACTAGAATGTTACACACACTGATGTGCTGGTATCTAAAAAGTAGGAGCCTTTATTTGTGACACTTGCTGAGTTCTGTTGTGCAAATACTCCTACCATGACCAATTTCAAGGTAGCAACACGATGCCACTGAATGTGCAGTTTGGAAGAAATATAGAGTTGAGTCTCCTGAGCCAGGTTTGATTTGGCTAATAATAAGGAAGGAAAGTGTGATAATCTGTCATTTAGCTAAGGTATGACAGATAAGAGTTTGTAATAGGAGTGTCATGCTACTGTTTAGAGATGGAAGTGTTGTAAAAAGCATAGTAATATTAAAATAGAAAATGATGGACTTTGTACCTTCGGTATATGTGTTCAGTTTAGCTTGGCGTTCTCCATCTCTGATGTCTATAATCATCAAAGAATATGGATCAGAATTTCCTGAAAGTGAAAGTGAAGTCGCTTAGTTGTGTCCGACTCTTTGCGACCCCATGAACTGGAGCCTACCAGGCTCCTCTGTCCATGGGATTTTCCAGGCAAGGTACGGAGTGGATTGCCGTTTCCTTCTCCAGGGGATCTTCCCGACCCAGGGATTTCCTAGTAGAGTCCAAAAGAAGTCATAAATCGAATTACAAATAAAATTGAATTCTTAACCTTTTTTATCTTTATGATGTTACCTATTAATATTCTCAAGAACTTGTTGAAATTATATTTCATTTATTTATTTTATTTGTAATTTATTAGATTGAATAAAATAAAATTTCACAAGGAATTTAATATGCTGACAAAAGAACAAAAACTGAAGAGCAAATATGTTTACTTAAGCTTTGCAATGTTGTGGATAAAATAAAGCACACTCATTTATTCTTAGGCATTGAATTTTTACTTTAAAATGAATATTTTGGAAGTTTTTCTCTAATTTTAGTAGTTTTTTGAAACATACAGTGTTTATTTTCAAGATTGGTAAACATAGTTGAATATAAACTATAATATGGTACAGTTACAAAAATTGCTGTTTGAATCTACAGATAAAATCCAAATATCAGGGTAATTTTGATTCAGGTAAGAGAATTCATACAATCAGGTAGTCAAATTTGGGGAAATATATGCATATATATATTTTTACTATATATATAGGAGTATATATAAATATGCTTTTTAACCAGTATGATATAATATGTACTTATTTTACTTTTATTTTGGCCTGCATTAAGTTCTTTGATTCTTTTGGTTTATTTTTCTTTTAAGTTTGTTGAAGGATCACAAATATCAGAGGTATGTTTATTGCAGTATTTAAATTCGAATTGGATAATCCAATAACTAATCATTTTAAATTAAAACGGCCACAGAAAATATGTCTTAATTCAGTGTAAAATACTATCTTGATTGTCTATTGAGTTTATTTTCGATTTTATGTATTGAATTATATGAAATTGGACTTTTTCTCATTGCTTCTTTTACAATGTTTTAGAGCAGAAGTTGGCAAACTAGGCTCTGAGCTCTCCACCTGCTGTTGTAAATAAAATCTTATTGAAACATAGCCATGTTCATTCATTTATGTGTGTCTCTGCTTTCTCACTGCGTATGTATATGACTTTAGCTGGAACAGAAACTGCATGGCTTTCAAGCCTAAAATATTTACTCTTTCTTTATAGAAAAAGTTTGCTAACACCTGCTAGTATTGCTGTTATTTCAGTGTTATAAAAATGAACAAATACATAAACTAGACTTATTTAACTGTGTGTGTATTTGATTACATTCGTCTGATTTATCTTCACCAAATGTTCCTATGACTGTCTTATAAAGTTTTCTTCCTCTTTTAGGCATCCTGTGAAACGCTGACTGGGTCCAAATCTGAACTTGAGGATGAAATACTCATTCTAGAAAAAGAGTTAAAGGAAACGAAATCTGAACATTTGAAGCAAGATGAGTTGGTAGGACTTTTGTGTTTGAGGAGACTGTAGGAAAAAGAAAGTTATTGAGTTAAAAAAAATTATAAGATATCGGTTAAAGTATTACATGCACTGTAAGAAGAAAAAAGTCCAAAGAATACAGGAGGCTATAAAATGGAGAATAAAATTTTCTGGATCCTCTAGCTCTTTTCATTTGTTAGAGTTAACATTACTATGTTACATTTCTTGCATATCTTATAGAAATTTTCTATTTGCATTATGGAATAGCTCACATAAATCATTTAAGTTGAATAATCACATACATAGTGGTTTTGGTTTTTTATTACTCTGAAAGTGTTTTAGGAACTTAAACTTCCCTTTATTTGTCTTTATTTTAAAATCTATCTTAAGGATGATCTTAATGTGTGTGAGATTATTTAGTAAGATATAATGCTAGTAGCCTTCTTATATATAACTCGCTGCTGCTGCTAAGGCGCTTCAGTTGTGTCCGACTCTGTGGGACCCTATAGATGGAAGCCCACCAGGCTCCCCCGTCCCTGGGATTTTCCAGACAAGAACACTGGAGTGGGTTGCCATTTCCTTCTCCAAGGGAAAAAAGTGAAAAGTGAAAGGGAAGTCGCTCAGTCGTGTCCGACTCTTAGCGACCCCATGGACTGCAGCCTACGAGGCTCCTCCATCCATGGGATTTTCCAGGCAAGAGTACTGGAGTGGGGTGCCATTGCCTTCTCCATATATAACTTAAATGTTAAGAAATATTAAAGATGAGTTGAAATACTGTTGTTATATAACTTTCATATAAAATCCCTTTAAGCATATAGCTGTGAAGTTTTCTTAATCTGAATTCTCACTTTTGGAGCAAAAGTGTTAGGTTAATAATATACTTGATAGAAGTGGTGTCTTGAAAACTGGAGGAGTTCAGTAAATACTTGTTGATTGATACTGTCTTTTTAGATGTCAGAAATTTCAAAAAGGATCCAGTCCCTAGAAGATGAATCCAAGTTCCTCAAATCACAAGTAGCTGAAGTAAGTTGAGTTATTTTAATAGGGCTGTTGCTTTAAAAATCATTTACATTTTGCTATTACTTTTATGATTAAAGAATTAAATATTAGAATTTAGATACAGTTTTTAAAAAATTTATTTTATTTTGTTATTTTTAAATTTAAATTTATTTATTTTAATTGGAGGCTAATTACTTTACCATATTGTATTGGTTTTGCCATACATCAACGTGAATCCGCCACAGGTGTAAAATTTTAAATAAAATTTAGTTTATTTTTAAACTACTTTAAAAAGTAGTTTTTAAAAATGTTTTATTTATTTTTGGCTGTGCTGTGTCTTTGCTGCTGTGCAGGCTTTTTCTCTAGATGTGGATGGTGGGGGCTAATTCTCTAGTAGCTATGCAAGGGCCTCTCAGTGCAGTGGCTGCTCTTGCTGCAGAGCACAGGTTCTGGGTATATGAGGTTCAGAAGCTGCTGTACGTGGACTCAGTAGATGTGGCTCTTGGGCTCTAGAGTATAGGCTCAATAGTTGTAGGAAACGGGCTTAGTTGCTCCTTGACGTGTGGAATTGAACCTGTGTCTCTTGCATTGACAGGCAGATTCTTTACCACTGAGCCACCAGGGAAGTTGTAAAATATAGAGTATCTGAGGAAAGTTCATTTTTCTCATTGAATAATATTTATTGAGCCATAGCTGTACATACNTTGCTCCTTGACGTGTGGAATTGAACCTGTGTCTCTTGCATTGACAGGCAGATTCTTTACCACTGAGCCACCAGGGAAGTTGTAAAATATAGAGTATCTGAGGAAAGTTCATTTTTCTCATTGAATAATATTTATTGAGCCATAGCTGTACATACTGTTCACTGTTGAAGGTGATTGGTACTTAATATTAGTAGACAAAATGGACAGAAAGGATCTTGTGGATTTTAATTTCTAGTAGGAGAGAAAATAGGAAGTTAATTAAAGTTGCCAGGTAGTACATAGAAGGATATGAGAGGTTAAATCATTTGTCCAAAGTCATGTGGCACGTTAGTGGCAGAGCAACTAGACCTTGAGTGACTAGACCTTGAGTTTAAGCCATCCTTTTTTCTGCTATAGCATGCTGCCTCTCCTATTAGTATGTGCACATTTTTAACTTTAATTCCATGTTTCAAGGAGTGTGTATAAAAAAGGGCTATTAAACTAACTCTTGTAATCTCATTATGTTGTATTTTACTTAGGCCAAAACAATCTTGAAAATATTTCAGATGAATGAGGAACGACTTAAGATAGCTATGAAAGATGATCTGAGTGAAAATTCTCAGCTTCAAGAAAGCCAGAAACAGGTTTGTACTGTAAAGGGACTCCTCAACTTGTGAGTATATAATTAGAAATGTTCTGGGCATACTCATGACGGACTCATGCTAGGGGCAAAAGTGGGCTCTTTCCGGAAACCACAAGAGCAGGGCAATCTCCTATGTATGCTGTGGTGTCTCTTTTGTATAGGATACAAAGGTCTGTATTCCTGGAACCCTCTTCCCCCAGGAGTGAAAGTAAGCCTGGACACTCACCATTTTGATAATAATAGCAAATAGCGTTTAGCACAAATCTTCAAAGCCAGATTGTAGGAGAGCGGAGAATACCATGAGAGTTATTGCAGCTAGGGGCCTAAAGGCAGAAGCGGTTGTGGTGGCAGATATAGTAAGGATTTAACTTTTGTCTTCTTCCTCCTCACATATGTAGACCTGCCACATACCCAAACATATTTCCTCTCCAACTATTCTCCCAATACAGTTAGAATTTTTCAGTGGGTTATTTTTTTAATGATCACATTATTTATAATTTTCTAAACATTATTCACAGCTGAGTCACATGATGTGCTCTGATTATGTGTTCTGTTTCACTCAACTTTTTATTTGCCATAGAGTTAATAATTGTCTTGTTTCTTTTATACCTATCTGTAATTTATCTGTATTTCAATCATAACTGTCTCTTTTAGAGATTATGTAAATATTTTGTTTATGTATGCAAAGGCTTTGGTTAATCTAATTTCATTTTTTCCTTGAAACAGTACTTTTCTGGGGTCTTCCGTCCTCCTAATTAGTAGGAACTTGTTCTCTAGGTCTCTTGTATTTCTGCTGTTCTGAGATTTCACTTCACCCCTATCCTTTGACTTGTCTTCTGTGTTGGCTCTTCTGTTTCCTATGTCATGTGTGTGCTTTATATGGTAAATTCCCTTGATTATCTTCTTGAGAAAAAGCAAAGGAGGAAACTTTTTAAGAAGTTTCATGACTTAGAATGTCTTCTCTCATACTGTTAACATTTTGGTTGGATATCTTCTGGGTTGCAAATTTTTTTTTTTTCTTGAAAATTTGACATTATTGCTCTATTGTCTTCATTTTCCAGACTTCCTTGTGAGAAGTCAAGTGCTGTTTGGATTACTGAACCTTTTTTGTTACCTACTCTTTTCCCCTGTGGAAAATTTTAGTATCTTTCATTATTTCCAGTTCTCTGAAATTTCACAGTGATATGACTTAGTGTGGGTCTTTTTCCATATATTTGTTGATTACACTCTGTCTGGAAACTCTTGCTCTTGATTCAGTTCTGGGGAATTTACTTGAATTATTTTATTCAATTTGGGGTGTATGACATAGGGACGTCCCAGGTGGCTCAGATGGTAAAGCGTCTGTCTATGATGTGGGAGACCTGGGTTCAATCCCTGGGTTGGGAAGATCCCTTGGAGAAGGCAATGGCAATCCACTCTAGTACTCTTGCCTGGAAAATCTCATGGACAGAGGAGCCTGGTAGCCTGCAGTCCCTGGGGTCGCAAAGAGTCGGACACGACTGAGCGACTTCACTTTCACTTTGTATGACATGTGAAATTATTTGAAAATGTCTTTTTTGGTTTCTTTATGACTGTGAAACTTTTGTTCACTTGCTCTCTGATATTTTCTACTTGTGAGAATTCTTTGTTGTTTTGCTTATGCTTTTTACTGATTTCATGGATGCAAGGTCTTACTTTGCTGAGGATGTCATGTTTTTTTTCCCCACTCTTTTTTGATGTGTTTTTTATTTTCCTGAGTTGCCTTGTTTCCTTCAAGTTCCTTTGTGTTCTGCTTTAGTCTGTCTTTTGTCTAAGAGTTTCTTTTTTCAGATGTTTGGTGATTCATGGGTGTCTGTTTATTTAACAGTAGGGCTCTCCAAATCTAGTTGGAAGCCCTGTGTGTGTTTCTTGTGGGCCTTTCTACACAGTAATCTGGCTAGGGTATTTCACTGGAGGGTCCCCAGGTGTGGGTATTCAAATACCATTTTCCACAGGGATGAATCCTCCACAGTTCCTGTTTGGGGAGGTATAGGGTTGTTTGTGAACACTGAGGTAAGCAGTTTTAGTGAGGTAAGGAGGGCCGGTATCTAACTATCCTGTAAGTCAGTTTTCACTTGATGCTTTTGTGTTTGCAGCTTATTACTCACACCTTTACCTGGGTCAGGTGTCCCAGAGTTTCAGATTCTAGCTCTCCAGAGAATAACCTTCCAGGCTTTTGCCAGATGTGTGTATGTGTGTGTAAGTGTGTGTGCACATGCATGTATTTGTGGATGTAAAAGACAGAAGGATGGACTGAGAATCAGAGTGTTTGTATATGTATGTGTGGGGAGAACATGAGGTTTTCTCTAACTAGTTTTCATGCAGACTTTTGAGTAGTCCTTCTCTTTTCATTCCACTTACAAACTAGTACTTGAACCTCCAGATCATGAGCCTTCCTGGTTTGTATCAAGTCAACACTACTTTTAGACTCTTCTGCCTTAGATTTCAATTGTCTGGTCTTTTACCATGCTTCCATCACTTTTTACTTCTGGAACTATCTTTTTCTTCATCACATTTTGTCTTTTTCCTTGTGGGTTTATGCTTTTTTTCCCCCTTAAACCTTTTTACTGTCATCTTAGTAGATTTCAGGTGAAAGTGGCTGGTATCAATACATCCTGTGTTACTTTTGCTGTGTTATCAATATAGTCAAAAGTGACCTTCTGTACACTGAAATCACATTTTGTCTTTTTCCTTGTGGGTTTATGCTTTTTTTCCCCCTTAAACCTTTTTACTGTCATCTTAGTAGATTTCAGGTGAAAGTGGCTGGTATCAATACATCCTGTGTTACTTTTTCTGTGTTATCAATATAGTCAAAAGTGACCTTCTGTACACTGAAAATATTTCATCTAGATTGTCTTACTCTTTATAGCTGCTTTAATCTAACTCCTTTTGGTCATCAGAGTTTTTGAAATAAACTATTCTGTATGCACTGACTCCATGTTCTAACACATTCCTTCTTTAACCTTATAAGACTGCTTGCTATGTGTGCAGTCTCCTTAGTAGCTCACTAAAGATCAGCCCGTCACCAGATCCAAGTTTTAGTCTTGAGTTCTTATTTATTTTTAATCTGTCAAAATTGTCTTATTTTCCTAACATATGTGGAGAAGGACTAGTTTTTTGTGTGCCAGGGAATATGCTGATGAAGCCTTGATTTTGCCGGCCAACCCAGTAATGAGTATTTGATAGAATAGAGTTTTAAAGATTAAATAAAATTGGCCTTTTTTCCATATGTATATATATATATATATAGGCTGATTCTTTTGTAAATCCCTTGCTGATTCTATTTTTGGGGAAGGGGACCTATTTTTCTTATTGACTTCTAAAAGCTTTTTGCATATTACAGTTATTAACCCTGTGATATATAGAAATATTTCTTTCTAGTTACTTGCTTGTTTTTAAATTTAAAATTTTATTTCTGTTATTTTTTGATTTGCAAAACTTTAAAATAAGCATTATGTAGTTAAGTTTATCTTTTATGACAGTCTTTACCTTTTATTCATGTTGAGAAAGTTCTCCTCTGTAAAGGTCTGCCCAGTAAAAGATTGTTTATGCAGAATTTGATCTATTCTAGATTAGGGTATTTCTGAAGGTTAGTTAGCCACAAAACGGCACATGATTAAAAAATAAAATTTTAATATAAATGAGGTATGGCATGTTATATGGGATATAAAGAATGGCAAGAAATGGCCAAATCTAACAAATGTGTCTCAGAAAGCTTTTAATTTGATATACATTTATCATGTAAGTAGTTGAAGAATGTTACAGTCTGTTATTTTACTTTAAAACCCATGTTTTAAAAGTTCTTTGAAAAAAGAGCCCTTCCTTCCTTCCCTTCTGTCTTCATTACACTCCTTCTTCCCCGCCACCTCATTTTCTTCTCACCCTTCTTAGCAACACACTGTGTTGTATCATATTTATTAGTGGTGCATGCGTGCTCAGTTGCTAAGTTGTGTTGAACTCTCTGCAACTCCGTGGACTCTAGCCCACCAGGCTCTTCTGTCCATGGGATTTCCCAGGCAAGAATACTGGAGTGGGTTGCCATTTCTGTCGCCAAGGGATCTTCCCAACCCAGGGACCAAACCCAGGTCTCCTTCACTGGCAGGCAAATTCTTTACCACTGAGCCACCGGGGAAGCCTGTTTATTAGTGATGCCCCTAGGTATATGTAAATAAGTGCATTAATAATATGAGTTACTTCTCCTTTTTGTGAGGTTCTTTTAATGATACACCTTATATACATAAGTGTGAAAGTAAAAGTCGCTCAGTTGTGTCCGACTCTTTGTGACCCCGTGGACTATACAGTCCATGGAATTCTCCAGGCCGGAATACTGGAGTGGGTAACCTTTCCCTTCTCCAGGGGAGCTTCCCAACCCAGGGATGGAACCCAGGTCTCCAGCATTGCAGGTGGATTCTTTACCAGCTGAGCCACAAGAGAAGCCCATGAATAAGTGTACCTGCATATAAATATGATGAGATAATAAGAGTTGCTTTTCTTTTTCTTTGGGGTTTAAATTTTAGCTTTTACAAGAAGCTGAAGAATGGAGAGAACAAGTGAATGAGCTTAATAAACAGAAAGTAACACTTGAAGACTCCAAAGTACATATGGAACAAGTTCTGTGTGATAAAGATAATCAGATTAAGGTAAACAGCCCTGCTAGTTTAATGACCGAGTTAAGGTAGAACTTTATACTAATTGTGAAATATAAAAAATTTTGTTTTTAGCAGCTTTTATTTTGAGGAGGTGTACTTTTTGGCAAACATTACTAACTGTACTGTGTTTTTATCCATGTTGCCAAATGTTCTTTGAAAACTTGTAGATTTGTAGTGTGTACACACAACACACACACACACACACACACACACACACATTCTCTGTGTCCTTTTTTCTTCTCTCTTCTATTTTAGCATAGATGTTTAATGAAGAAAGACAAAGGATTTTAGATTTTGGCTTTTATCTTAAGATTGCCATCTCTTTTGTTAATGAGAAGAGTTGGAAAGAATTTTATAAATTGGACAAATGAAGTTATATGCATTGAATATAAATATGAATATCTTTAATGCCTAGATTAACTGGTATATGTACTTTCACAGAGATGAATATTTTAAGTAAATCTAATTGCACTTTAACTCCATTAGGAATAAGATAATTGGTATTACTGTTAAGATTTATTGATTTTTTTCCTACTTCTTATCTCTCCCTTCTACCAGTTTTTCCTGCCTACACTTTTAAATCTTAATAGATACTCAAGTATCTGTTTATTATATTAACGAATATTAACTAATAAGATATATAGCTAAGATTCTGTAACCTGCACAGTGAAGTGGATGACGTCATCTTGAAAGCTATACATTGATACTATTTACTTCACCACTAAGGATGTTTCTGGGGCTTCCTCAGTATCTCAACAGTAAAGAATCCCCGTGCCAGTGCAGGAGACCTGGGCTCGACCCCTGGGTTGGGACTATCCCCTGGAGGAGGGCACGGCAACCCATTCCAGTATTCTTGCCTACAGAATCCCATGGACAGAGGAGCCTCTTTAACAAAATTCAAAAAGTACTGTAGCAAAACCTTTGATGTTCCAACTCAGATTCTGCTTTACAATTTCTTTTTCTGTTTGTCAGTTGTGTTAGTTGATCTCATCAGCTAGTTTACTGGAATAAACTGAATCTGTGAAATCTCTTTTTTCATATATCATCTACTTCACTTGGGGATTTGTTTAACTTCATACAAAATTTATTCTCACGTTAATGACTCTCTTATCGTGGCAAGTGAGAAATACCATGTAAGAAATGTTTTGTTACTATATAGTCATGAGATACATTTAGGAAAAATGGGCCATTACTAGGTATTATATGTATTGATTTGGGCTTCCTTTGTAGCTCAGACGGTAAGGAATCCCCCTGCAATGCAGGAGACCTGAGTTGGAAGATCAGTAGAGAAACGAATGGCTACCCACTCCAGTATTGTTGCCTGGAGAATTACAGTCCATGGGGTCACGAAGAGTCAGACCTGACTGAGCGACTGACACTTTCAGTTTTCACTTTTCATATTTGATTTAAGAGTGTAGCCAGTTGTTATTTTTAACTTGTAGCCCTTAAGAGTAAATAAATGTTAGTTTCTGAGAGTATTTACATATTTTATGTTGGGTAGAGAGTAAGAGCTCATGTACTTTTATCTATGTGGATTGATTTTTAGACTACAGTTATGCATTCAGAGGTTGTAAAGCCAGCATAAGGCATTACCCTCTTTTTTTTTCCCCCTTTGGTAAATGTCAAGTCTCTGACAGAGCGCTTACGAAAGATGAAAGACTGGACTGCTATACTTGGTGAAGACATTGCAGACGATGATAACTTGGAATTGGAAATGAATAGTGATTCAGAAAATGGTGCGTACCTAGGTATTAAGTCATAACTCATCTTTTACTGAAAATGATGTCTGGCTCTTGTATATCCTTTTAGTTCCCCATGTGCTATTATAATACTCTATAAACTTCTGTAATATTCTTTTCCTCTCTCACTATCCCTCATGGTTGTGTCAGCTAGGATAGCTCCATTTCAGTAAATCTGTCTTCAGCGCCTCAGATAGACAGACTTGCAGCCTTCCTCATCTCTGTTCCTTTTATGTGTTGTACATTATAGCAGTCTTTGATTTCCCTTGTGGCTCAGTGGTAAAGAATCCACCTGCAATGTGGGGACCCACCTGCAATGCAGGAGACGCATGTTTGACCCCTGGTTCAGGAAGATCCCCTGGAGAAGGAAATGGCAACCCACTCCAGTATTCTTGCCTGGGAAATCCCATGGACAGAGGAGCCTGGCGGGCTACAGTCCAAGGGTCGCATGAGTCGGACATGACTTAGCAACTAAACCACCACCACGACCACGCATTCTTCATACTGCATCATAATTCCCTTCATGCCTGTTTTCCCTTGTACTGTAAGCTGATCAAATGGATGGGTGAGTAGTTGGAAAATTGAGTATTATATAAATGAACGCCTTTAGGATGCATTTTTTTAGGTGGTTCATATGGTGACAGTACTTTAGTTTTGACCATCCCAAAGTCTATTGCCATTGCTGGTTGCAGTATGAAAAGTCAGCAAAAGTTAGGTTCCCTATAGCCACTTAGTATATTTTCAGAACAGTTCTTTTGACTTTAAAAAAGAACATCTTGTTTTGATATATAGACTCACAGAAAATTGTAAGAACAGTACAAAAGAGGTCTCAGGTATCCTCATTGAGTTTCCCCCAATGATAGTTTCTCTGACTTTTGTAACCTTTCTTTTTTCTCTCCCTCCATCCTTTATATCAGTAAAAAATGTGTTAAGGAGAAGGTGTGATTTTTTTAAAGATTTTCTTTGATGATAACATTAATGTCTTGGGAGAAAAGTACACTCCAAAGTAAAGACATATAGTTCTCTTTGTACTTTTTTACTTCTGCTTTATCGTGTAAGAAATTATTATGAGAAAACTCATGCTTAATGTTATTTTAATTTGGAATATAATTCTGCTCATATTTTGTCTGATGAGGAATTCTAAGAATAATTGAAACTGGGGGATAGATTTAGGCGACTACCAAATGCTTATTTTAACTCTGTTTTTGGAGTTAGTGGTGAAGAACCGTGTTACATGATACTATGATAATTCCGTTGCTTTTTTGGTTTAGCTTCCTGGGAGCAGGTCTGAGGCCGTTGTGCCTTATGTTAAATTCTTTATTGTAACAAGGGATTATAAAGCTCTAGTTGAGTGAATTAATAAAATCATTTGGCTGTCTGTTGTGGCATTGTACTGTTTTATCAGGTTATTATGGTTTTGTTTTTTGTTATAGATAATCAACCAAAAGGAGCCTTGAAGAAACTGGTTCATGCTGCTAAGGTTTGCATTACTACATAAGAATATAGAGAAACAATAGAGCATGGATTAAATCCATATATCCTAGTAACTGTTTTAAATGTCTATTTTACAGTTACCATGTAAGTGATAGAAGTTTTAGAAGTGATCAGAATTTTCTTCAGTTGCTTTTTAACTTTTTTATGATAACTAGATATTCATATTGTTAGGTTTTAGAATTTATTATAATAACAATTTTCAAGGTGTGCACTCATTTCTTTGGATAAAGACTATGTTAATGTTTACTACGTATTTTCCCATAGTTTCCTCTCTGAATGGTCTTCATTCTGAGGTCTCAGTGTTTTCTAATATTCTGTTGCCCCATATCTTATCTTGAGAAGTATGTACTAGATTTATTTTCTTGTGGTTTATCCCTATTCTCTTTCATCCTAGTAGTGGTATCCTGATCTTTATTGATCTATGTGAAGTTTCAGTAATGTAGTTTGAAGGTTGCTTTGATCAAAATTTATGTGCTGAAAGCAAACAGCTGCTGTTCAAACATAAATCACTGACTTCTTTATTCCTGTTTTGAGATTTACATGTGTTGATGGCTTTGCTCACTTTCTAAGATGGAAACTCCATTGTTGGCTTGTGTAATCTGGGCAGTAATTTCATCGGAGTGTAAAAGAGCTGCAAAGGATTAGGATGGTATATTGAGATTTTTGTTTGTTTTGGTATAATTGTTTAATGTTGCTTTTTTTCTTCTCCTTCTCCCATTCTTTGAAGTTAAGAGCTTCTTTAAAAACCCTAGAAGGAGAAAGAAACCAAATTTACACTCAATTATCTGAAGTTGATAAAACAAAAGAAGAGCTTACAGGTAGATAATCTATAGACTTACAAAGTTTCTCTAAATAAATACGTCTCCTTATAGAGAATAGCACATTAATTGAATCAATTATGGGGAGATACAATTTGAATTTTTTTTTTACTTTTACTTTTGTTCATTATTTGTGAAAAGTTAGTCTGAGTTTTTATTGTTGGTAAAGCCATATCGTTTCCTCCATATTTACATAAAATTAATGGCATTATTTAAAAAAAACAACATGTAAAGCTGTACTTTTAATTTCAGTGTCAAATATTTGGTATGGTTTTAGTTGTTTAAAAGTAGCAAATTAAAACTTAATTAAAAAATCTTTGTTAATTGCAAATTTGCTTTTTAGTAGTGGTACTTCTATAGTTCATAGATCTTTTTATGGTACAGTTTTTTCCTCTAATGTCCTTGCATAGTATATTAACATATATGGGAATGATGTTAAACCTGTAGAACTGATGTTTTTTTTTCATTGAAAAGATTTGTTTTTTAATTTTGCTGATAGTGTTTTTTTCCTAAAGTGAACAAATACTGTTGTGTTCCAAAAGTTGATGTAAGTAACATTCCATTTTGTGAAAAACAAAAAAAATAATAATAAATAAATAAATGATGGAAGGACGTTCTCAAATGTCAGCCATGATTCTCTTTGAATATGGGATCATGGACAGATTTCTGTTTTCTTTTTACTTATCTATAGTTCCAAAAATTTCTAAAATAGGTAAACTATGTTTATAATAAGACATCTTTTGAAAAGGTTGAACCACCAAAGGTACAGATAGTTTAAAAAACTATCATTGCCCTATTCACATGGTACTGGTAGTTGGGTTATTTTTGAGTTTTGGAAAACATTAATATTAAAGTTTTGCTAATGTATAGTACTAAAAGCCTATACTTTTAGTACTCCTATATGGGAGTACTAAAATCTCCTACATGGGAGATTTACAAGAGGAAAAGATATGGAGCCTACTTTCAAGGAAGCCCTATTTTAGTACATTAACAGGCTTTCAGTGAGGAACTTGCAGTAAGTGCTAGGATAGTAATGAATTTGCTCACCAGTTACCCCATCACTTAATATGGTATCTTGGCAAATTACTATTTTTCTAAAACTAATATTTGGAGACTTTGTGTCCCTTCTTGCAAATCTTTCTTATTTTAGGGAGTCATGAAAGATAAATTTCTATAATTGATCTTCTATTCAGAACAGAAAGGTTTTCTTCTGAATTGTTTCTCCTCTGACCCTGCTGTTTTTGGTATCATTTACAGTGTTATTTTAAGATACAGAGGATTTGACACTTGACACAAAATAGTTAAGGTAGAAGTGAAAAAATATAATGAAGGTTTAAGTGTTGGTTTAATTTTTTTTTTAAATAGAGATGATCCAATTTTAAAAGAAGTATATCCAATATGAATGTCAGTTAAGTGACTTAACAATGACTTGTTAAGAATTGTTAAGATGACGTGGCAATGGCTTAAGGCCAAAGGTCAACAAACTTTACTGATCTAGATTTAAAAATTTCTTGGAAAGACAGATGTGGACAATTTCCTGCACATTTAATCATTTAATGTTAAGGTATTAAACTGTCTTTTTGGTGTGTATATTTAATTAGTAGATGTTTTAGAATAATTATATAACATTATATAAATCAATAAAATTCTAATGATTGTTAGTATGATTTTAGAATTGTCCTGTTTAGGCAGAGTGAGTTTTGCCTTGTTTCAAGATTTGTGGTATGGTCATGATTGATACCCATTTTTTGGGGAGATGTCACCTTAGTCTTAGAGGAGTTGAATTATGCTATGTTGAAAGAGAAATAATTTATCTAATTAGTGCATCCACTAATTATTTTATAATCATAATTAATTAGAATTGTTTAATTTTCATTGATGATTCTTTTAGGTTGAAACAAAGCTAAAATTGGTATTTTCCTTTCCAGTCTTGATTTGGTGGTGTAAGCCAGCAGGACTTTGGGTTATTCATTATCAGAAGATCCAAATTTCTGGCTTGATTTTTAACATGTATAAAAATTTTGGCTTAAAAAGAGGCTGGGTAGAAGTATTAATGGGCAAACAACTTTTTACTAGGGAAAAAAAGATGCATTATTAATCATGTAGGAGAGGTTCACAGAAAATATTAAGCTAAAGTATTTGCCTTCAAAATCCTCATCACCAAAGCTTTGAGAATTTTAGTGACTTTTGTCTCCTAGACTGAAAATTAGATGTTAGAATTAAAGAGTACTCAAGGTTTTAGAATTTTTTTTTAGGAAATCCTTAAATATAAAAAAAATTATAATAATTTATATAGCTCTTTTACATGTTAAAGCAAACAAAATAGGTTATCGATTTTCTGTTGGAAAGAATTTAGTTTATTAATAATTAGTTTTTGTAATTTTTATTTTTATAAAATATTAATGTGTATCTCAAAATATTTGCTCCCTTAATTGTGATTTAAAAAATTTTTCTGTAGAGTGTATTAAGAATCTCCAGACTGAACAAGCGTCTTTACAGTCAGAAAGTACACAGTTTGAAAGTGAAACTCAAAAACTTCAGCAGAAACTTAAAGTCATGACTGAACTATATCAAGAAAATGAAATGATACTTCACAGGTAATAAATTATGTTGGTCACTCCATTGAGTGGCAAATAAAATAGCTTAAAAATGTTTTGCATTCAGCTTATGTGATCATTTAGGCTTCTCTTGTGGCTCAGCTGGTAAAGAATCCACCTGCACTGTGGGAGACTTGGGTTTGATTCCTGGGTTGGGAAGATCCCCTGGAGAAGGGAAAGGCTACCCACTCCAATATTTTGGCCTAGAGAATTCCACGGACTGTATAGTCCATGGGGTCACAGAGTCAGGCACTGAGCGACTTTCACTTTCACTATGTGGTTATTCTTAATTTATGATTGGGTTGAAGTGAAGTGAAGTCCCTCAGTCATGTCCGACTCTTTGCGACCCCATGGACTGTAGCCTACCAGGCTCCTCCCTCCATGGGATTCTCCAGGCAAGAGTACTGGAGTGGGTTGCAATTTCCTTCTCCAGGGGATCTTCCCGACCCAGGGATCGAACCCTGGTCTCCTGCATTCCAGGCAGACGGTTTAACCTCTGAGCCACCAGGGAAGTCCCATGATTGGGTTGCATTTCATCAATTTAGTTTTTTAAGAAAGTTATTTGATTTTGAAACAATTTTTCTTCAGTGATAAAAATATAAATGATAATGGTGAACTCTTAAAGCTTCTGTATTAGTAGTACTGTATTGGATAAGGTGCTTTACAATTTGAGTCTATAATATTAAATGCCACCTCAGGTACATTTGTTTTTTTCTTACGTGTGATGTTTTTATTGATATTTGCAGGTTGCTTTACAGGAAGCAGTAGAATAAATCACCAGTTGTGATATAATTAAAAATATACCTTTGATTATTTTATGACATAAAATAACAGAAATAAAACACTTTTTGTTTTAAGGAAATTGACAATGGAGGAAAATTACCGATTAGAGAAAGGGGAGAAATTTTCCAAAACTGATGAAAAGATCAACCATGCAGCTAAAGAGCTGGAGACCTATAGGTATGAATATATTTCACCCCTTTCTTTTTGAGGTAGGAAGGGTATCCATACAAAAGCCCAAAAGCAGAGAAAAATAATAGAGCAATAAAAAAAATCCCCTATAATTTTATTATTTTTCCTTTAGATGTCTTGCTGTTATGTGATTATACAGAAAATATAAAAAGGAAAAAAGTTTTTCTTTTACTCTGTGTAATTCAAAATCTCTTAGGTTAGTTGGATTTGAATATGGGCAATCCTATATTATGTTAAAGTTAAGAACTTTATGGATCTGACTGATTTTAAGGTTTTTCCTCTTTGGTTCACATGGGGAAGAATGTATATAATATTAATCAATTTGAGAAATATGCTGCAAAAAGAAGAATAAGCTTTAAGTAAGTTATGAAGAATTGTTTACAAGACCGTAAATCTAGTTTTTGCCTTAGCTCAATCCTTACTGAAATAATCAATCCTAAAATAATAGAAATAATAAAAACCTAGAGAAAATAAGTGACAAGATTCAGCAGTACTCCGAATAGTTGTGATACTTCATTTTACATTAGGAAGAGCAAGCTTGAATTTTATCCAAAAGAAGTTTTTAGTCTTATAAGGTCTTTTTATAGTTTTATGAACTTTAAGTATTTTTAGTCTTATAAAGGTAATAGCGTTTTCTTTCTCACAGATCTTTAATTTCCTAGAGTTCTACTAAGACTATAGACATCTGAATACATTTCCCAATATGCTTCTTAAAAATGAAAATCAGCCAGTATTCCATCTAATCTTAGGTAAACTCAAGTAGTAGTATTCCTAAAGCTTACCTAATGTTTAAATTATATCAGGAAAAAAATATGTTTTAGAACCTTGCAACTAAACCAGCACCACCAAAGGTGATGAACATGTGGAGTTCTAGTGTTACATGAAACAAAGCAGTCTAGGTATTAAATTAATTAATATTTTCAGTAGTGATAGTGTGTTCTGTCATTTCTTAGTTTATGTTAAGTAGAATAATTGTTTCTTCTTTATAGAAAGCGAGCCAAAGATCTAGAGGAAGAGTTGGAGAAAACTATTCATTTTTATAAAGGACAGGTACGTGTGTGTGTGTGTAACTTAAAACAGTGGTGATTTGTTTGAATTCATATCCGTTTTGATGCAGGAGTGTAGTCAGTCTCTTGAGGTTTTGCATGTGGTGGCGGAACATGTCTAGGGAGCAAAGATTCTGGGACAAGAAACATTGTTTAAAGTTGCTATGTGAACTACTGCTGATTTGGGAATTTGAGTTGCATAAATAAACAAACATATAGCAGCATTAGGGTCCTATATATATATATATATATATATATATATATAACCAGTCTGGCTAGTTGTCTCTTAATTGGTACCTCCTATTGTAATTGATTATTGTGTAAAACAGAAATGTACTAGACAAAAATTTTAGTTGTCTTTACATTGTTTTTCTTTTAGAAGTATAATAGAGTAGATCATATGTATGTGAAAATTTGCCTTAAAATAATACTTGCTGACTTTTTAGAGATGATTGAGTTATTTTTGAGTTTATGAGTTTTATATTAAATCATAGTGTTAGGTATGAATGTTTTTTACAGAAAAAATTAGTAGTAGTATTGTAATGACTTTTCTTTTTCAGGTTATTTCTCATAAGAAGAAAGCATATGATAATTGGGTAAGCATTAAATTTTCTTAGGGTTTTTTGTCAAATTGTTCTTTTTCCTAATTTAGATGAACAGTGTAAAGGTACACTTTTATAGCTGAGGAAAAAAGGTAGTGTTTAAAGAAATCAGTTTCTTTAATTTCACCAGTAGTGGAATTACATCCCTTATGAACTAAATACTTTGTTATGATACAGTTATTCACAAAATCTGATTTTTCCTTCTCTGCTTTTAGCATATTACTTCTTTGCAAGGAGCTTTATTCTTTGGGGCTTATACTGTGGGGGAGGTGAGGCAATGTTCATGGACTTGTTTCAGGCAGTGGATTGCCAGCTAATTACTTGTGGACAAAAATTTAACATTCTCTAGGCTTGTTAACTCATCTGTGAAACAATGGGACTAGTTGAAGTAATAATCTAAAGCCTGTCATAGTTCTAAAAATTATATTAATATAATTCAGGTATCTGATTCTCTGATTTTTAATTACTTGTTACACAGTAAGAAAAAGACCATCATGAGAAATGACGTGTCAGTGCTGTGGAGGAACTGTATGAGGAAGTGATAACTATATAGATTTTGAGTAATGATCAGGATGGTCTCTCTAACATGAAGAACTGTTGTTAACAGCTGGCCTTTGAAAGACTTGCCCCTCAAAGTCTTCAAGGGGAAGCGATTTGCACAGTAGGTGAATATGGGGTCCGGAGTCAGCTTGTTTTGGTTGATATCCTGGTTCTATCACCTACCACCTGTTCCTTACCTAAAGACAGATACTATTAGTATCTATTTCAGAGTTATTGTGATGACATTAAATAAGATAATTCTGATAGCCCAAGTACCTGATACAGTAGGCATTCAGTAAATGTTAACTGTTAAATTATCACTGTTGTACTGAAGCTTGGAAGATATTTTTATTTTTAGGCATGGATGTTTCTTGGAATGGAGATTTCAGCTTAGAGTAAGAAATTAGATAAGTTGACTATCAGGATCCTTCCCAATTTTGAGCTTTTATATGCTTCCATAATGAGGGTTCAAGTGAAGATTTGTTATTGAAATAATACGCTGGTCTTGGAAATGAATTTAGTCTTTACCGCTTTCTAAATGCTCAGATGCAAATTACTTTTTAAAGATGGAGAGGAACTGATGTTTATTAGTATTGCATTATTCTAGGCACTGTACTCTAAGGCATTTTACATATATTACTCACTCAGTCCACGTAGTAACTGTAATTCTGGTCTTCCTGATAAGGAAACAGCCCTAGGTCACGTGATTAGAGAGTTAAGATTGGAGATTAAAACTTTGACATTATGGATTCTAAGTCTTATAGGTTTTTTTTTTTAGATTCCAAGTCTTATACTTTTTCTTTTCAATACATTGAGATTCTTGTTTAGTAAATAATGACATTGACCTTAAATTAAAACATGCAGACAGTATGGCTTTCATGTCTCAAACTAAAAAGATACTTTATAAAAATAATATATACTCATTGAACAAAAATTTATACCAGGTAGAAAAGTACAAAGAAGTAGTACTTTAATTTATTCCATGCTTTTATAGATACATTGAGACATAAAGCACATATATAAGTTTAAAAAAACAAGATCATGTATTAATGTTTTATAATGTTTCTTAATATATCATAGATGTTTTTATGAAGTTTTTCATTTTATAAACTTTGTTTGCTTCCACTATTTTGCTGTAATAAATAATTTCTTAATTTTAGGTGTTACTTTCTCTGTTGAGCATTTTTTTGCTCCATCCTGTTAGATTTAATCTTCCTTTAAATTGTCATAGTACTTTGTTGTTTTTTTTTTTGTATCCTGTGGCAAGTACTGTGGTTATTTGTATTTATTACCACAGATTTAAGCTTATAGGGATTGCTTTGCTTTCCTTCTTAACACCTGTACCTAATAGAATCTTTTTTGCATATTGTAAGTGTTCAATATCTGAATATAAATGTTTTAGAATATGATTGATTATTTACTAAAATTACAGTTTTTGCTAACTTCTGGGTGTAAATTTTTAAAGTGTGAATCATTGTCATCAGTCTATTTTTATATTTCTTTGTTGTAGGTATATTTTTAATATATTCTATACTATAATCAGAGTAGAACTTACTTTTGACTTAACTACACATTTTTGTGCCATATGTTTTAACAGTAAATATGTTACACATTAGCAAACTTTAGAGATGATTTTAGTTCTGCATCATTAAAGGTTAAATGAATTGGTATTTTGTTAACAAAAATTGTTACAGTGGTGTTCTTTTTCGTTAGTACAAAATTGATTATATAATTCGGAAAAAGATTTATACCTGGAATCTTTTTGACATTGAGTGCTAACATGTGGTTAAGCTGTATTTTTGGTGAATATTTGCCCAGTTAAAGTCAATACTCAGGTACAGTTCAAAAGTATAGACTGAGTTAATTTACCTACCTTTTGGTGACTATCACGTTTGCTCTGCTGCTGCTAAGTTACTTCAGTCGTATCTGACTCTGTGCAACCTCATAGATGGCAGCCCACCAGGCTCCCCCGTCCCTGAGATTCTCTAGGCAAGAACACTGGAGTGGGTTGCCATTTCCTTCTCCAATGCATGAAAGTGAAAAGTGAAAGTGAAGTCACTCATTCGTGTCCGACCCTCAGTGACCCCATGGACTGCAGCCTACCAGGCTCCTCCGTCCATGGGATAGTGAACTGCATTAATCTGGCAGGTGTGATGTTCCACACTCTGCTGCTTCTACTCTGGAGAGTCCACAGAATAACAAGGAAACATGTAGTATTCTATGCAAGCTTAATTTTACCCACAGCTATTTGGGTTTATTGCATATTCTTGGTATAAGCTTTTTTTTTCTTATAACATATATATCGGTACTCTGATTTTTATTAAATGAAAGTGTCTCTAAGTAAATGTAAAAGACTAAGGAATATATCTCTACAGTGCTGTGTACTTAATAAACATGCAGCATGCTTTGCTTATATTCAGCCATTAAAAAAAATGGCCTTTACCAGCATTTTTGGACCTTTATGGTTTCACAGAATTACAGTGATTTCTTTCCAGAGATAGTTACTTTGTTCCACTGCCAGTGCTGCCACACATAATAATTCTGAGTGTCCATTCCTAAGCTTGAGTCCTCTTCTAGTGCTCTTGTCATGTTATTTGATATTTACAACACCAAATAATTCTAATCCTTGACTTTGCATCTAGCGAAAGCATTTCTTGGCAAGTACATGATTAAACTCCAGCCTTAGGCTCATCTGGTTGTATGAAACTCATTCCTTTTTGATATAATTTTCTAAATTAAATTATTTTTACATTGAGTTTACTGAAATGCATACTTGCATACTTAAGTGATTGTATGCAATATTTGTATGTTTGTATGCAATTATTGAGATATTTATGTATGCTTATATTATTTTCCTTAAGATGGCAGCTCAGACTGCTGAAAGAAACCTCAATGATTTAAGGAAAGAAAATGCTCACAACAGACAAAAGTAAGTATCTTAGTAGGAATACTTTAAAAACTTTGCTTATGACTTTTATTCTTAGTTGTTATTTTATTAAGTAGTTAATATTTTTATAAGGATAAACAGACTTTCAGTGACCCAACATATCTAGTAATAAAGTATACTTTAGTGCTATTAGAGTTTACTAGATTTTTTGTTTGAAACACTTGTCTTAGAGGTTACTGTAACAGAAAGAAACTTTTCATAGATTTTTTTTGTAAAAAGTATAACTTAAAAAAATTTTGTTTAAATCAGGGTGGGTAGAAGGAGATTATAAGAGATGGAGATAGAAAGGATAAATCTCTTTGACATAGTAATTTATTAACATCCTTAATGAATAAATGGATAGAATTTATTTTTCTTTTCCCATGGTTTTATTATGTTGGATGGCATTGCTTTACAATAACAAAATGAAAGAGAGGATAAAAGAGTACAATGTTCGATTGAAGGGAAGAGTAAACGGTTTTCTATGAAGACTGTTAAAGTCTTCCCATAGTGTTACAATTTCTTGACAGAATGTACTATCAACATTATCCAGTATTAGTTTTAGTCTCTTGTCTTTTCTACTCAGAAATTAAAGCCATATGATTAAATGTTTTATTTCAGATCTAATGGTATAGAACTAGAAATAAGATTCTTTTAAAATGTCATATTTTTCAGATAAAAGGTTTGGAAAGGAATAAAATAGTAGGATGAATTAATCAGATTCCAATTTTATGTTATGTTGAAATCGTATGGGTAACACTACAATGGAAAGCTTATATGACTCAGAGCTGGGAGCCCTGAGTTTTAACCCTGGTACTTTAATTTTGCATAAATCATTTGAACTCCAACTCACTGACCTTGGAGGGCCCTTCAAGATCTTTCTAAAAGTTGGATTCTGTGATACGATATTCTTTGTAGCCTAGTTTTGAAAGAGAACAAAACAATTCCAAACCTCAACAAAACATCACTATCATGAGGCAAAAGGAACCTGTTACCCTAAAATAAATAGTGGGAGATATATAAAGGTATTTCGGTCAGAATAATTTTAAAGGACCTGTTTCTTTTATGTAGATATTGAGATAATAAAAAGTAGTTTATAATAGTGGCATTTTTCTTGAAATGTGAGTGCTTCTCTTACATAAGTAACTTAGCGATGTTTGTTCTTTATTTGCAGATTAACTGAAACAGAATTTAAAATTGAACTTTTAGAAAAAGATCCTCATGCACGTGATGTTCCAAATACAGCATTTGGCAGAGGTAGTTTTTTTTTTTACCCCTCATTAAAAAAAAAATACTTATTTTATTATATTTTGTACATACCGTTTATATTAGTGTGAGTTAACACTACTCCTTATGAATTTTTTAGATTTTGGAGTTAGGGTTCTAATCTGAGTTCTCTTGTGGTCTCCCAAGTTTCTGAGTTTTGTTCTCTAGCAATAATGTGAATAATGGCTTTCTCAGTGGCTTTTTGTAGGATGATGTATGTTTAGTACCTTGAGCTCATTGGAAAGCAAAGTGCTTGGTACATAGTAAGGTACTCATTGTTTTTTTGGAGAGTGAATGGGTAAAGATTGCTTAAATGGAATAGCATTGTGACTGTTTATATATTAACCATTCTTTGGAATTTGCTTGAATTTTAAAAATAAGAATTAAAACAGCTGGTTTTAAATGATATAAAATTTCATTAAAAAGGTGGGAAAACTTTATTAATCTGAGTTTTGATTACTTTAATTACTCCCAGAAGAACCAGTTATTTGGAAGTGTATTTAATATTTCTGTCCATTCATTAGTGAGTTAGCATCTTTATGATCTCCTACTATTCCAAGCAGTTTATTACATTTTTCAAAATAATTTTGGTTGAATTGGAATTAAGCTTCTAGGGTAGTAAAAACAAACCTATCTTCTGTAGGTAGACTCCTCTTTTAATAACTGTTGAAAAGTTATAAAAATCACTTGGACAGTACAGTTTCATTAAGTATTTCTATGTTAAGAAATAGCAGATTGTTATGAATTTCAAATAGGAACAAAATCTGGAGTTGAGGGAGTTATACAGAAAGAATTTTTATCTGAATCAAATGCAAAAATGTCTCAGGGTAAATAATGCTTTGATCTTTTGTTATAGCTACATTTGAATATTATATAAGCTACATAATAAAACTTAGCATGTTTTGAAAAGTATTATTTTGGGTGGCATTAAAGTTTGTTTGTTTTTTGATAATGTTAATTTTTGATCTTTGGAAGTATAACTATTAAATATTTGAGAATGGTGACATTGGTAAAATGATCAGACTTTTGGTCACATGGTTTATAAAGTGATTTATTTGATGTATAAAACTCAGTTTTCACTGGTGATAAATCAGAAGTAATTTCTGATGCTTCAGAGTATTTTGTGTGTGTTTTTTTTTTTTTCAGCTTTTGAAAATCTGAACTTTACTCGGGTAATTCATAGTCCAGTACAGGCCCTATCTGGCCCTGATTTAAACAGAGCCCTTCTATTGGTACAGCCCTCACCAGCTGAAATATACTGGAAGCATACTGCCATTCAAAACCAAACCAAACCAAACAAACTTCATGCCCCTCAAATCCTCTTATAACTCTAAAATACGGTGTCCTTTACTTAATAGTGTATGATCATTCAAGTGTATTAGTTGCCAGAGGAGTGATGTTTTTATTGACTGAAGTGTCTATTTGGTAGATAGACTTAAACACATGGTTCTATATATAGCTCTATCCCATATTAGCTAAACCCAAGGCACGTTTAGTATTTAAGACAGAGATTAAATTAAATTGGTAATAGAATGACCCGATGGTTATTGCTGAGATAGGATTCTATAGTGTAGGTAATTGAAACTATGAATTTAAATATGCTGTTTTAATTATTCCAGAGCATTCCCCATATGGTCCCTCACCATTGGGTCGACCTTCACCTGAAATGAGAGCTTTTCTCTCCCCTCCAACTTTGTTGGAGGGTCCACTCAGACTCTCACCTTTGCTTCCAGGGGGAGGAGGAAGAGGTATATTGTTTAAACGTCTTTATTACTCTAGATTTCTTCCTTACTTTATATTTTCATCTCAACTTATCTTTAAAATGATCTTTAAAGTAAACCTTTGAAAAATACAGGCATTCCTTGCACTTATTCTGGGTTAATTTTTGTTTGGGAAAGGAACTCTATGACATGTAATTTGAATATATTTTTCCCTTAGAAACCTATTTCTAATGGATTACATTTTGGTCAGGGAGTTGATATATCATCTTTTAAAATCTTTTTAAAAACTGTATCTTTTGCTACATAATATATAACTATAAAAGTATACATGAAATGTAGTAACAGTATAACCTAGCATAAAATTGTATTTTAATTAAGCAATACTGGAATACAGAATTTTTAAAAAATCTTTTTTTACTTTATTATCATGATGTTTTTATTGTAGATAATCAAAAAGTGAAAGAGCTTTTTTTTTTTTTTTTTAAGAAATAAGGAATTCAGAAGTGCTCTCTTGTAGGCGTAGTTTTGTTGGGAACCTTAAAAGAGCCCTAAATCATTTGTTAATACTTTGAGAAACTGACCCAAGATTGTGTGCTTTGTTACCCCCTCATGTGTTTTTGACAATTTCCAGAGCCATTCAAGCCTAAGCATTAGCTATTGATCTTTCTGCAGTTACCTCATCAGCACTGATGTTACCTGTATACCTCTTTTGATCTGGAGTTTTCCTCTTTTGATCTCTCAACTATATTTTGTTTGTCAAGTTACTGTAAAACTTTCACTTGCGTTGTGGCAAAATTCAAACAAATTTATTCCAAAATAAGAGCTTTAGGTTTTTAGCCCTGAATTTGTGTTTATATCATGTCATATTACGCATGAACATAAGTGTTACTGAAGCCAGTCACATGAAATAGTACTACCCTTACTATCTTTGATGCTTTCTGATAACTTCTATTCAGTTCTATTCCATTTCATTAAGAAAAAATACTAGTTAAGATTAACTTCATACACCACAATGGGTTGCAGCCAACAGTCTGAAAAACAATGCCCCAAAAATAAGGGTATAAACTAGCTAAATTGCCAATGTGAATCACTAGAAGTTGAATGACATAAGTCAAGGATTGCTTGTAGTTAATTGAATATTTGAAATAACAGTAAAAATTGCCTTTGATTTCACCTCTCCTATTTAAATCACTTTCCTTTCTTTTAAAATAACTTTCAAGATACAATGTGATTAGATCATTTGCAAGGGTGTTTGTTAGAAAAGCTACAGAAGTTTTAGGTAAGTTATCATCAGGTCTTAAAAGACTTGCTTTGAACTGAAAGTTTCTATGACCCACAAAAGAAGAATGACCTTTCTTTTCCTTCCTCTTCATCTTTTTTTTTTGAAAGTTTGGATGAGATACATGTTTGAGTAAGGTTGAGTGTAAGGAAAATAATTTCTTTTTAGAGTAAATTGTATGTAACTTGTGGACTGAATGAAAAGCCTTGACCTTTAGCATGTTCATGTTAGCAGTTTTTCACCTAATAGTCACTTGGCCTGTACTTTTTTCCTCTGGAAGTAAGCAATCAGGAGAAAGTCTTTAAATGTCTATCCTCTAAAGATCCATTTTTCACTCTAGACAACCTCAGCCTAATTGACTCTTGCACATTTTTCACTGATTTAATTTTCTGCTTTCCCAGCCTTTTTTTTTTTTTTCTGATGAACTGACTAGAAGGATGAACAAACTAGAAGGAATAAGGAAAAGTTGACCTTCTGACATAAAAGTCAGTTGGCTTCCTGACAACAAGAGTAGATAGAACAATTTTAAAAATTACTAAAATTAAAAAAAAAAGAATGCTTTACTGATTGGTACAAGTTACCCTATTACTTATCATATTACTTTTATCTCTTGAAGTACTGAAATGTGGGGAGCATTTTAGAATGATTTCTATTAAAATAATTATTTTTTAAAGTTGTTCTTTGAAAAGTTAAATAAGCTTTTGTTTTCTGGGCAATATAATTTTGAGGAGACCTCATTCCCCCTTCAATGGCAAATGAAATACTAATTTTGTTATTTAATATTAAAACTTTTAATATTTGTGTTTTTCACTTTAATTGAGTATGGGTTATTAGTTGAGGTGCCATTCTTTCTGTGGTCATAGGAAGGGAACTTTGGAATGATTCTCTTTCTTTATAAATGTCAGCATGTCAGATTTTCTTATCCAAATGAGTGTTACCTTGTTCAGAGTGTTTATTTCAACAGTGCTGCTGTTTTTGAAACTCTTTATTTTAGACTTGCTTTCAGAGTTGTGAGCTCTCTTTAAAGGTGAACTTGATATTTAAAAATTGCTAGAAGCCAGGAAATGGCAACCCACTCCAGTGTTCTTGCTTGGAGAATCAAGAGGGTTGGCAGAGCCTGGTGGGCTGTTGTCTATGGGATCGCAGAGTCGGACACGACTGAAGTGACCTAGCAGCAGAAGCCACTTAAAGCCAAATTTATTTGGCATATATAAATTTTGTAATCAGACTGGTTAAAATCATTTCTGAGGCAGAAGTCATGAAGAGTCATGCCTCTACTTAACTACAATAGTAAGATGCAATTTCTTGAGTGGCTCTTAAGTTAATATGAATACATTTCTAAAAGATACTTTGAGTAGTTGCAGAATTATTAAAATAGGTATATAGCCTCTAAGATGACTATTTTAAAGGCTTCATACCCTTTGACTATTGGCATATTAGTTTAATTAACAAAAATCTCATAATTATTATATCTGATATAGAAATCCTTTACTTTGCTATTTACTTTCTACTCTTATTTTTCAGACTTAGTATTTATAATTTCCAATTTAACGACTGACTTTATATGTAAATAATGATAGTAAAACTTTTAAGAATGAGTTTTATAGGCAAGTATTTATACATATGACAAAATATTTCCTTTTGTTTTAGAAATGGCTTTCGTAGGATAGAGTTATAGTCTAATGTGTCTAGGAAAACTTGGTTGGAATCTGATTGTTTTGCCTTTCAAAAAAGGCCTGGATTTTATTTGATAAGAGATCTTATAATACTTTCTTTAGATAAAACAGTTGTATCTTTCTTCTTTAATTAGGCTCAAGAGGCCCAGGGAATCCTCTGGACCATCCAATTACCAATGAAAGAGGAGAATCAAATTCTGATAGGTTAACCAATCCTCACAGAGCATCGTCTGACAATGGTTCCCTTTCACCACCCTGGGAACAAGATCGTAGGATGATGATTCCTCCATCAGGTATGGAATGAGTATAGTTAGTGTGGATATTTGAAAGGCAGCCAGTGTGTGCAACATACAGGGATGAAAGAATAGAGAAGTACATGAGTGCCCTGTCTTAAGAAGAACCATGATACATATTAGAAAACAGTAGTAACACAAATTTCCAAAGAGAATAATTAGGGATAATCATTCACATAGAAAACTGTCCTTCTTCCACCCCCACCATGCAATGTCTTTATAGTTTTTGTTGCTCATAGAAGTGATACATGTTTATATTTATGTTAGAAAATTTGAACAATGGAGAAATATATTATTAGGTAAGTGAAAAAATCCCCCTTGTCATCTTAAGCATGCCCCTCCCAGAATGTAGTTTTATATCTTTTAGGGAGTTCTTTTTTGATATGTTTTCATAAACATAGGTATACCCATTCCTTCATCACTTCTGTGCAGTTCTACTATTCACCTTCTTATAATTGTCTTTTTACCCTTGAACAATATATCTTAGATTAATTGTCAAGATAAATATATTTACCGGAAAACTCACAGTAGAATATTCTGAAGTAAGGCAATAACTTTTATTCCCTTATAGCCTCTGTTTGCCCAAGGAACGTTATTAAAATTATTCAGTTTGCTAAACTTTTATTTATGCACAATTTTCAGGGATAGACACTGTTATGTAGAGCGAGCTATGCCTGCTTTGCATAAATTAGTTACATTTTAAAAAATATACTACTTCAGATTGCTTCTTGAGTTGGAGAAGGAAGAATATTATGGTTTACCTTTAATTCCAATTAGCCTTTGCTTTGTTAGTGTGTGTATGTGGTATGAAGTGGTAATTTCTTTGGTTTGAGGTTACTTTCTTTTGTTTGATATCATTAGAGTATCAGCTTCATGAAAACAGAGATTTGTGTCACTTTAGTTCACTGCTATATCTCCAGAACCTAGAACAATGCTGAGCCTGTAGTATTTGCCCAGTAAATATTTGTTGAATGAATGAATACCCAGCTAATTTTAAGAAAGCTGAATAGTTTTCTTACTGTTTTTATATTTAGAAATATATATGCTTTGACTTTCAAACTTAAGAATCTGTTAATAGGTGGCATAGAAATCCTCCTTTCAAGGATTTTTTTCTTGAGTAGCATTCATTTTAAACTTCAGATGTGATAAAAATAAAGATGGATAATTTACAGCCCCTTTCTTAAGGAGTTTGATTTCAAGCTTTTGGTATATATTGTATTTCTGTGTGTGTGTGTGTGTGTGTGTGTGTGTGTGTGTGGGCTTCCCTGGTGGCTCAGAGGTTAAAGCGTCTGCCTGCAATGTGGGAGACCTGGGTTCAATCCCTGGGTCAGGAAGATCCCCTGGAGAAGGAAATGGCAACCCACTCCAGTATTCTTGCCTGGAGAATCCCATGGACGGAGGAGCCTGGTGGGCTGCAGTCCACGGGGCTGCAAAGGGTTGGACACGACTGAGTGACGTCACTTTCATACACACACACACACACACACACACACACACACGTATATATATTTAAAATGTTTTTTTCGGGAGCATTAGGTCTTAGCGGGATCTTTCTTTGTGGCTCATGGACGCTCTAGTTGTGGTGCATGGGCTCAGTTGCCCCAAGGCATGTGGGACCTTAGTTCCCCGATCAAGGATCAAACTCATGTCCCCTGCATTGCAAGGTGGATTCTTAACCACTGAACCGCCAGGGCAATCTCATATTTTGGTAAAGGATGTTCCTGTTGAGAATTTATAAGCTGTCAGTACCGAGAGTCCTTGTCACATGCTCTGCCTTTCCCCCCAAGTATTATCTAGTGTGGTGATGCTCAAATTTGGCTTGTCATCAGAAATAATCTAGGGGACTTAAAAAAATGCAAATACCTGGGTTTCGCTGCATTCCCCTGCCCTTGTTTTTCTGTAAATTTCTTTGAAGTATAGTTGATTTATGATGTTGTCATTACACCTTCTGAACATGATCTCTGGAGGTAAGATCTGTATTTCCCAAAAAAACCTCTCTAGGAGGTTCTGAGGAATAGCTAATTATCCAGTGCCCTTACTGGAGAGAAGGGAACTGAGTCCCAGAAGAGGGATTTTCCCTGACAGTCTTAGGTTAGAACAGTTAGCCAAGTGAGGAGCTGAGGCTGGAACTCAAACAGTAGTGACTGTTATTCATAAAATTGGAACATATTTGACATGTTAACAATTGCCTGAAGCCTATAATTTTTGAAACCTTTTGTTGTTGTCCCATAGATCTCTGTCTCCTCATTTTATTGCCAAATTTTTTTCCTTTCTTTTTTTTTTGGTTGAATAATTTCTGCTGATCTATCTTTAAGTTTACTGACTCTTTCCAGTGTTACTTCCATCCTGCTGTTAAGCCCATCTGGTACATTTGGGGCTTTCCTGGTGGCCTAGCGGTAAAGAATCTGCCTGCCAATACAGGGTACATGGATTTGATCCCTGGGTCGGGAAGGTCCTCTGGAGAAGGAAGTGGCAACCCATTCCAGCGTTCTTGCTTGGGAAATCCTGTGGTCCAAGGGGCCTGGCAGGCTACAGTCCACAGGATCACAAAGAGTTGGACACGATTGAGCAACTAAACAACCCCATGGACTGTAGCCTCTGTCCAGAATTCTGCAGGTGAAAAAGTATTTGGATTGGGAATTAAGAAATTTGATCACTGATCTTCACTCTTTAATCTTTTTATGTGATTTTTGAAATTTGTTTTATCTCTTTGGACCTCAGTCCTTTTATATAGTGAGAGAGATGAACTGAGTAATCTGTGTAATCTGTTTTTCTGAGTAATAGAACATTTAGTTCAGTGTTAATGGTTAATGTTGAGATGTTCTAGATAATGTTCAATCTAGTTGATAGACCAAATAATATAATACACAATGTTAGTAAAACCAAAGACTATTTACAGCATTCTTTTCTAAATCCAATTGTGAACACACTTTTTTCATTTTAAAACTTAATTGAGGGACTTCCTGTTCTAGGTCAAGCTACCTTTTAATCAAACTGGTAAATGTTGACAGCAGTAAGTTATGTAATACCTAGAGCAACCACCAAAAAGTCTTCTTAAAGAGATACACTGAGGAATGCTTTGGATCAGATAAATTGTCATCAGAATAGACCTGCTTTTCAAGCCCCAAGGAAACATTTCCCAAGATAGATCATATCCTGGGTCATGAAACAACGTTTAACAAATCTAAAAGAATTGAAATCATATCGTGTGTTCTCTGACTATGGTGGAATCAAACTAGGTTGAATTATTGATACATGCAACAATTTGAATAGATCTCAGATGGTTAAGAATCTGCCTGTAACGCAGGAGAGCCGGGTTGGATCCCTGGCATGGGAAGCTCCCCTATAGAAGGGAATGGCTACCCGCTCCAGTATTCTTGCCTGGAGAGCTCCATGAACAGAGGAGCCTGGCGGGCTACAGTCCATGGGGTCTCAAAGCGACAGACACACTGAGTGACTAACATAAAGCCATAATGTTGACTGAGAAAAATATCTCAGAAGGTCAGATAATATATGATTTCATGTCTATAACATCCTTGAAGTGACAAAATTATAGAATTAGAAAACAGATTAGTGGATGCCGTAAGTTAGGGATGGTAGAGGGAGGAGAGTGGATGTGATTAAAGGGAAGCCTGAGAGAGATCCTTTTCGTAATGGAATAGTTCTGTATCTTGAGTGTGGTGGTGGTTTCCTAAATCTATTCATGATAAAATCTGTCCATGGCAAGAACTATGGACATTAGTTAGTAATAATATGGTGGCTCAGATGGTAAAGCGTCTGTGTACAATGCGGGAGACCTGGGTTCCATCCCTGGGTTGGGAAGATCCGCTGGAGAAGGAAATGGCAATCCACTCCAGGACTATTGCCTGGAAAATCCCATGGACAGAGGAGCCTGGTAGGCTACGGTCCATGGGGTCACAAAGAGTCGGACACGACTGAGTGACTTCACTTTCACTTTCTTTTCCTGTTATTACATTGAACTCTAGTTATGAAAAATGTAAACATTTGAGGAAACTGGGTAAAGGGTATGCAGGAACTTTCTGCATTATTTTTTGCAGCTCTCTGGGAATCTTTAAAGTCAACAGTTTAAAAAAAAAACCTTCTTATCTGGATACAGTGCATATAAAGTGCAAGTATTTTTATGCATATAACCTGATGATTGTTTCAAAATTTGAGCACACCTGTAAGCCAGCATTCAGCTTAAGAAACCATTTTCAGTTTATTTTTATTCATCTTATGAATTTAGATAGGAATATCACATCATAAGTAATCAGAGTTAAAATTTTAATGAGAAGATGTCCTGTAATTAACAAACACATTATAAATTCTTAATAAGTATTTAACTGCAACACGAATTTCATCAGTGTTCCTTACCTTGCTCAGTATTTCATTCTGTAAGAAGTAGAACTTTACTCTGTGAGGATCTCATCCTTGAAGTTCAGGAGTAGAAAAGCAAAAACATCAAAATGCTTTTGAAGCCTCTCTGAATCACAACAGCTAACATTTGATTGACAAAGCAAGTCACATGGCAGAATTTGGAATCATTGGGCAGGATAGGTATTCTACCTCTTAAGGACAAGGATACAAGGAAAGGTAAATAATTGAGGTCATGAATAGAATCTAGGCAGAGGGATTATATTAATACTATTGTGATGTATTTTCACTTATTATATAATGAGTTTTTAAAAATATATTTAGGTAATGTAATTTTAAAATTACTTTTTGGAAGAAAGGAATATATGGTTTTTCTGTTCTTCCTAAGTAATTGCCTTGTTTTCTTTGTGAAAGTGAAAGTGAAATTGCTCAGTTGTGTCCGACTCTTTGCTGACCCTGTGGACTGTAGCCCACCAGACTCCTTCGTCCATGGGATTCTCCAGGCAAGAATACTGGAGTGGGTTGCCATTTCTTCTCCAGAGGAATCTTCCCAACCCAGGGATCGAACCCGGGTCTCCCGCATTGCGGGCAGACACTTTAACCTCTGAGCTACCAGGACAAAGCTGTGCATAGTAAGCAATCTTGACTAATGGTTGAACAAGTTTTTAGAAAGTCTTAAAACATGATCTAACTCCCACATGTGTGCGTGCTGGATCACTCAGCCATGTCCGATTTTTTGCAACGCCATGGACTGTAACCCACCAGGATCCTCTGTCCATAGAATTTTCTAGGTGAGAATACTGGAGTGGGTTGCCATTTGCTACTCCAGTGGACTTTCCCAGCCTAGGGATTGAATGGGATTCTCCAGGCAAGAATACTGGAGTGGGTTGCCATTTCTTCTCCAGAGGAATCTTCCCAACCCAGGGATCGAACCCGGGTCTCCCGCATTGCGGGCAGACACTTTAACCTCTGAGCTACCAGGACAAAGCTGTGCATAGTAAGCAATCTTGACTAATGGTTGAACAAGTTTTTAGAAAGTCTTAAAACATGATCTAACTCCCACATGTGTGCGTGCTGGATCACTCAGCCATGTCCGATTTTTTGCAACGCCATGGACTGTAACCCACCAGGATCCTCTGTCCATAGAATTTTCTAGGTGAGAATACTGGAGTGGGTTGCCATTTGCTACTCCAGTGGACTTTCCCAGCCTAGGGATTGAACCCATATCTTCTGCATCTCTTGCTCCCACATTTAGTAGTTATTAATACATTTTGAGAGACATGCTTATTGAAATGTTCTTTTTCTTTTTGTAAACTGTAATTAGTAACTGCGTTTCTACGGTACTAGTAACATAATTGAAATAAGAAAAGAAATGCTAAAATTTAAATGATAGCTTTTTGACTGTCAGGGTATGAATCTGCAGGATTCTTGGCTTTTAGTCTTTTAACTGATTCTTGAGAATTATATCTTTAAGTAATTTATAGTACAGGTATTAATCACAGTAATGATTCATCATATGTACATGGTTATATTCATGAATCTAACAAGACAGTAATGGTGTCTAAGTTCATGTAAACATTTTGGTAAAATTTTAAATTAAGAAAATAAAACCACAGATACTTTAATGAAACAGAGTTTCAGTTTTTATCATTTTTTTTTCACTCTTTGGTATTCTTAATCTCTCAGTGCCCCTCTTGATCTTTCAGTGCTGCAGCTTCAGTGTGCTTTTATTCATCTATGTTGCCTCACAATTTCTTTTTCCAGGAATAGAGAAGTAGCAGAGAAGAATAAGAATCTAATTCTCAGCAGATCTTGTGCTACTCGAGAGATATGCATTAATAATGAATTATATAATTTTTCCTCCTTGTACTTCTGTGAGCTTTAGCAAAGAGCAGGGAATATGCTTGTATGTATGTATCCCTTTTTTCTTTGGCCAGTGCTTATCTTTAACTGATTTAGATAATATATTTTATGTAAGGGGTAGCAAAGAGACTTAGCTGCTATTTCTTGGTGGTTTTGTCATGAATTAAGTGTGGTCTTCAGCACTGCATGTTTAAAAAACTTGCTTTTTATCTCTCTGTTTTTTTAAAGAGCTAAACAGAAGACATATACGGCCAACTTGAAGAGGACAGTTCTAAATTTTACCTTGAGAGAGAAAAGCAGGCTAAACAGATCAGAACAGTTGGGAGAGCTTTATCAGAACAGTTTGGAGAACACAGGCATAGATTTTTACATTACTGGCTCTGATCTGTAGATGTTTGTATAGATCATTGCCCTGCATTGCAGACATTCTTTCAGATAAGATGCATTTGATAGAATTATAGTTTGTCTTAAGTTAGGTTCACTTTGATTTCCCTGTTGAGATTTTGGAGTTTTCATAAGCTGAAAAAGTGTACTAAAATCCATAGTGATGCTTTTCTACTCTTAGAGGATGAGATTTACTTTAAAGTTATTTCCGAATTTTGAGGCTCTCACTTTTTTGGGAGTATATATTTCTTGTGGCACTTCAACTTTCTTGTGTAATGATCCTTTTTAAATTCTAATGATTAGCATTTGCTTGCTAACTTACTGGTATATGTAGTTATATAAACCTGAAAAAATCTATGTTTAATTTTGCAGTCTTCCTAAAGAGAGTAGATTGAGGAAAGATTAAGATGTGGGGACAAATGTAAACAATTTTTGAAAAAAATTTGCTTTTAATAAAAATGAGAGATGAGGTGGTAATTGGATGGAGCAATGTTTTTGTTTTTAAAGATAGAAAACATTACAACATGTTTATTTGCTGATGGGAATAATCTCCAAGATCAGAGGAGAAATTGTGATGTATGGGAGAGGGTATAAAAGTATGCAAAAAGAGTGGGATCCAGAGAGTAATTAAGAAATTAGATAGTGTTTGAATAACTTTGTAAAAGGAAGGAAGGTGGAGCAACTGGATACAGATGTAGAGGCTGGGTGAGGGCAAAAGAGTGTATTTAGTTGCATCAAGTTCCTTGGTGTGTAAGATCATTAACTTGGGATAGGAGAGAAAGGGAGGGGATTGTCAAGAGATTTGGAGGGAAAAAAAGGTACACAGTAGCCATTTAGGAGAGTGAAAGAATTTACATGTCAGTGAAATGTGGTATCATTACAGGGCAATGTTGAGTATCCAGTTAAGTTTATGATCATAGATTTGAAAGAGACCAGTCAATACTATAGGCTTCCCAGGTGGCGCTAGTGGTAAAGAATCTGCCTGCCAGTGCAGGAGATTCAAGGGATAGGAGTTCGACCCCTTTGTTAGGAAGATTCCCTGGAGGAATGGCAACTCATTCCATTTAAAAATCCCATGGACAGAGGAACCTGGGCTACAGTCCATGCAGTCGCTTAGAGTTGTATGCAACTTAAGCATACAAGTCAATACTATATTTTAATATAGTTTGTAATTATAAAAAAATTTATCATTATATCTACTTTGGGATGCTTACTTTGTGCCAGATGTTAAGAGCTTTATATTAATTATTCTAACACTCTTAAATTTATTATTCCCATTTTACAGGTGAAGGAAAAAAAAAGAAGTTAAAAAATAGCATAATCCTATCACCTACCAGAATTTACATATTAATTTTTGTTTCATGTACATATACATTTGTGTGTGTGTGTATGTGTGTAGCTGTGTGTCAGAGAAAGAGAATGGGTAAATAAAACAAATATAAACAGCACACTACATGAGTTGAAGTCTGTTCTGTTACCTTCACAGCAGGTGGACTCTTTACCCTCTGAGCCACCAGGAAAACTCTTTTGTTTCCTTTCCCAAGGTCAACCTTCTTTCCCAGAGACAATTACTCATCAGTTTAATGTTTGTAAACTTAGTCTATATATGATTTTTTTTAAATTTATATTTTATCAAGTTTTTGTCAGCATGTTCCTGATTTCTTTCCATTTTAATAAAAAATTTATTATTAAATTGCTGTGTTTAAGTATATGAATATACCACAATATATTTATCCAGTCTTATCCATTTTCCTCTGATGAACATTCAGGGTGTTTTCAGTGTTTCACCATTACTTACAGTGCTGAAGTTAACACTTGATTTTTGCACATATGTTCTTCAGAGATGAGTCCAAGTTATGAAATTGCTGGGAAGTAAGATACACATAGCTTCAGTTTTAATAGATGTTGCCCTTGGTCTTCAAGAGTGGTTATGTGTGAAGTGTTTGAGAGTAGCTATTTCTTCAATACCTGATGTAAAACCTCAAAAAAGTATTTCCAGCCATATGAGTTAAATTTTTTCTCATTTTTCTTTGATTGATTTTTTTACAGTTCCTTCATTATTAGTGAGCTTGAGCCTCTTTATGTTTATTGGTCATTTGTATTTACTTCTGTAGATTGCCTGATCCATTTTTCTTTTGTTTAATAGGAATTCTTAGTATCCTTTGGATGCTAATCTTCTATCTTTTATAAATATTTTGTTGGTTTATTGTTATGTATGTTATTGTTATATATATGAAAAACCAAAAGTTTTCTATTTTTTTAAGGGAAGTTAATCCATTTTTATTTTTACTGATTTTTTTTCTTTAGAACCTGTCAGTATCAAAAAGATACTCTGTTTTCTTCTAAAAATGTAAAATTGTGATTTTTTAAGTCTTTAATATGGATTTTATTTTGGTTTTAGTGTTTAGTTGAAGTGTTCCGCCCCTCCTCCCATGGGTAGACAGTTGTTTTAATACTGTATATTTATTTATCAATTTGAAATATTACTTTTATCTTAAATGTCCATATTTGCATAAGTATGTTTCTTAGACATTTTCTCTGTACCATTGGCCTCTTTATTCCAGGGCCATAATCTATCCATATTGATGGTTTTATCAACTATTTTCTGGAAGTTTTACTTTCCATTAGTTCCTTAATCATTAATTATTTCTTCACATTCTGAGTAAAGATGCTTATTGTACTTGATTAGTGAACAGTATTGAAATTAAAAAATGCAAATCCTTTATCCATCTGTATAATTCTCTTCTCAACCACATTAATGTTCTTATTATGTGATAGACCACCATTTATTAAAGCTGCTGAAGGAACTATTATAAGCTGAGATTTGTTTTGGAATGAAAAGAGATGAATAACATTTCTGTTTAAACTAGACATTGTGATTTTATAGTAATCTTTATTTTATGAAATTGCTTCACCGTGCTCTGTATGGTCCTTCCTCCTTTTTTATTTGTTTTTTTTTCCCCCTGAGTCTTTTCCTTCTCCTGTTCTTTCTTTTTAATCATCCCTTCTCTGAGAAGGGTGGTAGAAAACAAAGGTAAGCAGGCAAAACAGAAAGGAACCCTTCATGTAATTATTTGTATTTTAGTCTTTCATTGGTCATATGCTTTCCATGTAGTTTTATCTTAATACATTAAGTATATGTGTATGTTTCTGTATGTACATGTATATGTATACGTATATTTGAATTTGACTAGAATATCATTGTTGACTTGTTCGTCCTTTCTTATTTTTCTTTCGGGACAAGCTTTACCTGCTTTATGGCACCGTTTCTGACTCCTCCAGTCAGAATCAGATAGGCCATCTCTCTTATTATTTGTATGCCCTTTTATTTAAGACATGATTTGTTTCTGTTTTGTCACCATAAGGACACAGATTGTATTAAAACCAACTTTGTATCACTAATGCCTGGCACATAATAAAAGCTGGTAGATTTAAAGAGTGGATTATTTTCCTAGAGGAGGGCAATGTGTAACATATGGTCAGTAAAACAGAATACTTATAGCAAAATCTTATATTTCTCAGGTTACTGATATTGTGGGGATGTATTTTAGAAGCAAAATGATGATATGGTATCTTGAGACCTGATTTTAAGAAAGAGTTGGAAAGTCTGCCATTTAGTTAATTCCATGTTTAAAGTAGGGAAAACTCAGTTTAGACCTGTGGTGGTATTGGCCTTTTCTCCCATGGGGCTAATTCAGATGGTTATAACAACCCTGAAAGAGGGAGGAAATGAACCTTTAGGTCTCTCTGAATCTTTCTTTCCTAAGTCACATCCCTTGACCCTTGCTGCTAAGTCACTTTAGTCGTGTCCGACTCTGTGCGACCCCATAGACGGCAGCCCACCATGCTCCTCTGTCCTTGGGATTCTCCAGGCAAGAACACTGGAGGGGATTGCCATTTCCGTTTACAATGCATGCGTGCATGCTAAGTTTCTTCAGTTGTGTCTGACTCTTTGCGACCCCGTAGACGGCAGCCCACCAGGCTCCTCTGTCCACGGGATTCTCTAGGCGAGAATGCTAGAGTAGGTTGCCATTTCTTTCTGCACTTGACCCTTGAGAACTCATTAAATATAATTTTCTTCATTGACTCCAGTTGATGTCAGATGGTATCCTTGGCTTTTTGTGGGAAAGATATGTCTGTAAGGTCCCAAGGGACTGAGTCATATAACAAGTGTGTATGGAGTTCACATTATATTCACCTAGGACAGTCATGGAGGGTAGTATGAGACTGTATCTATTAGGATGGGGTCCTCTGCCATATTTTTTTAATAGTGTTATTACTTACTAACTTTTGCCAGAATCTGGTTACTTAAGGAAACTTCTGGCCCTTCCCTCCCACCGTAGCAGTGTCTTTAAGAACTTCCACCCCTAATTATTCAGATAGTGGAAGACAAATACTGCAGGACCTCACTTATACGTGGGCATCTGAAAATGTAGAACATGTAGAAAGAGAGTAGACCAATGGCTACCAGGGGTTGGGGATGGAGAAATGGGCAGATGCTGGTCATGTTCTCTATCATATTTTTGAAGACTGGCAAAAGCATCCTTAATCAAAGGCTACCATCACCTAACAGAGATGAGATGGACTACTTATATTTTTTCAAGAATGATGAGTTACACAAGGACCCATGAATTATTACCATTTTGTCATCATAAATGACAAAGGAGGCTGACTGTAGAAGCACTGAGTCAGAGTCTGTGCTTAAATTTGTGTCTGTCCAAATGTCCTTAATCTGGGCATTGTGAACCTTCCATTCATCTGTTGAGTCAGAGATCTTTCCGTTTAGTTTTGGAGGGATGCTAAATTCTGAAATGTTGAAGTTACTGAAAATTTGATTACTTGATGACCTCATTGATAACTGTTTCTGCTCTGGTGACCATTTCTTTTATCATTATCAGTTCTACTATTCTTACTATGTTTACAGCATATTCTCTCTTTGTTTACTAGTAGATAGCTCCTTGAAGCCTTTTTTTGATTTATTGATATATCCACTTCCTTCCACTATTATTAAAATTAAAATTAAATCTATCTATACATGTATATATGTAACTAAATTCTGTTCATATATTCTGATAGTATATGTAGTAAGGGAAACTTTTCAAACTCCAAGGTGTCATCATATTTGTGTTTACTAAAAAGCAAAATTATTGCTTTAAGTGAAGTGTGTAGTTTTCCTAAAACTGTTTACTATCGTCTATCAAAAATATGTGTCAAAGTCTTTTAGAGAGGAAAATTCTATGTTCAATATATTAAATTTAAGGAAACTTTTAATGAAGATATTTTAAAAACATGTTTTTTAGGCCAGCCATATCCTGACCTAGTTCTTCTTCCACAAAGGCAAGACGGATTTTATTCTAATTCTGGTAGACTTTCTGGCCCAGCCGAACTCAAAAGTTTTAATATGCCTTCTTTGGATAAAACAGGTAAGAACTATTCTGTGTGTATATATGTTTTTAGTAATGATGGCATACTAAAGAACTGGAAGCTGCATAAAGGACTCATATAATTGTGGTTTCTGCTTAGCTCTTAAGGTCACAGTTTCTTTCCTGAGAACTTCCTGGTTTTATGTTTCCTGCTATTTTGTACACATCCATGGCATCTGCACGTGTGTTGGTGGTTGGTTTGAGCACTATTGAAATGACTTTATTCTGTGTACCTATGGTGGTAAATTTTACTGTGTTCTATGATTAATTTTCTAGTTTTTCCATCCACTTTACATAAATCCTGTGCAGTAATCAGAGAAATTAGGCTATGTGAATGATATGTGAAAATCAGAGAAATAATTTGAGTGCATGCTCTGTTGATGCGTTAATCAGTTACCTTGTTTAAATTTTTCGTGCTTAGGTAGATTTAACATTTACTGAGCAACCAACAATTTGTCTGGGGCTCATTTTCTTAAACCACCTCATAGCAACCCATTGAAATTGGGAATTACATACACCCAATGTATTTTAGAAATACATAACAAAAGATTAAAAGTAGAAAATGAAAATTTTATGGATAAAAGATTTCCTCAGGAAAGGGTATATATTTTAGGAGAGGGAAATTATCCAGTTGGAATATGTATTATTTTGGAAAATCATTCTTCTCTGAATAATAAGTGAAGAAGGAGAAATGTGGCCTGGTTTTCTGTTATTATAATTATTTCTGTTTGGTGTTTAAAATTGTTTTCTCCATTAATTCAAGCTTAATGTGAATGAAAGTATGTGTGATTAAACATCTAATTCTAAACTAATGCTATTTAAAATTTTTCATATTTTTGTTCATTTTTTTTTGGAATTGAACAATATTCAATTTAGCAAGTAATTTTTAAGTTCTTTCACTTTAGAAGGTACACTGCATGAGATGGTAGACAATACAGTTATAGTAAGGTATAGTTTTTAGCTTTAAGGAGCTAATAATTACTAATAGAGGAGAAAGACAGATATATATGCTTGACTGATACTAGTCAGAATGATAAGTCCCATTAGGGAATATGTTATGTTCACAGAAAGTGAAAATGCCCATATAGTTGAAGGATCAGGGAAAACTCTGTGAAAGAGGTGACATTTGAGCTGCTTTTAGGGAATTTGAAAATTTAGTTAAAAGGTAAAGGTCTGTGCCAGTAATAATGAAGAGTATAAGCAAAAATAAAGAAAAGAGCATAAGTTATTGATGGGTAATGCCTGTAAAACTGAGATATGAATCCCTTGATCTTATGAGGGTTAAATCAGTTAATGTGTGTGGAAGATTTTGTAAGCTGAAAAATTTCTATATATATGTAATGTTTTGTTATTGATTTATCAGTGTATGGTATTTACATGAAGGAAGGTGGTGTGAAATGGTTGAAATACATTAAGTAACACTAGTAAACACCAGTAAACATTTATTGAATGAAATGAATGACCTCATTTCATCTTTACAATAAACCTGTAAAGTAGATAGTATTACTCTTATTTTACAGATGAAGCAAGGCTCAAAAAGGTGCTTTAGCTCAGGTAGGAAGTGTTAGAGCTCGGATTTGATACCCTGTCTGACTCCAGACAGAGTGAACTCTGGGAGTTGGTGATGGACAGGGAGGCCTGGCGTGCTGCGATTCATGGGGTCCCAAAGAGTCGGACACGACTGAGTGACTGAACTGAACTGACTCCAGAGCCGTGGTCTTGATCCATAGGCTTTACTGAAATGAGAGGCTCGTTGATCAGTTTAGTGCCCCAGCCCTGCCACTGATGCGCTAGATATCCATAGACTGTTTACCGTTTGACAGCCACTGTGGTAGCTGCTGTGCTTCAGTGGTGAGTAGGAGGTCAGCATTCCTTGTACCTGTGGTCTGTAGGCAGTTGCGCTATATAGTGACAAAAGTAGCAAGTGCGAAATGTTACGGGAGCCTATGGGCCACGAGCCATGAACCTAATTGAGAGGTGGTGTTGTTTTGAATGTGGGGTTGTCGAGGAAGTCTTTTTGGAGGAAATGAAGGAAAAGCTGAGAATTAAAGGAGGAATTAGCTGGGCCAGAATTGATGTTTGATAATGTTCTGGGAGGAGAGATAGCATATTTAAAGACACAGGGAGGAAGGCCTTGTAAATACGGCTGCAGCATGGAGTGGAAGTCAGAATATTGAAACAAGTCGTGTAGAAGTAAGCAGCGCAGAGTTTTCAAGGCCTTGCAAACCTGTTCAGAAATTGTGGACCTACTTGTGGGATAATGGGAACACGTTAAAGGGTTTTAAATCAGATCAGACCTGCATTTTGGAGAAAGTATTCTGGTTGTGTATGGGAAATAGATTAGAGCGAGCGGTTGGGGTTGAAGAGAGAGTAACATTTTAGAATACTGTGACAGAAATCTACATGGGTGATGGTGGTGACTTAGCTGAGCAGCAAGATGTGAAGAGACACAGAGATAACTTAATTGGGAGGACTTTAGATTAAATGGAATGAGGGAGGAGGGGGAGTCTTGGCTGATGCTGGCTTCTTGGCTAAGGCACGTGGGTCATTCATTGTTCTGAGACAAGCAGCGAGAAGCAGTATAATGTTTGATGGAAGTATTTTAAGTTAACTTTGAACTTAAATTAGCTGCGCCTGTGATACAGCTGCAAGGCACTTAAAGCTCGGAAGTCCTGGGGGAAATATCTAAATCTGACTTAAACGTCTAGGAGAACAGTAGTAATTTACATCAAATTTGAGCTGTAGAATGGGTGAAATTTCTCAAGGAGAGAAAGAGAGGAGAGGAGGCTGAGGGTGGAGTTCTGAAGAGACCACCCCTGAGGGGTCATGGGGCCCACTGAAGAGACTGAGAAGGCGCAGCTAGAAAGGGGAGGTAGAGAAGGCGCCCTCCTAGAAGCTGAAGGCTGAGAGGGTTGAAAGGGGGAAGGAATAGTCAACAGTGTGAGAAATTACATTCAATAAGAATTGAAAATGCTATTTTAATTGAAGGGGAAAAAAAGACATTTTATCCTGGGGGATATAATTTCAGTGGAACAGTGTATGCTGCACATAGAGTTAAAACTGAGAGATAAAATGGGAGGAATTCTGAATAATATATATAGAAAAACTTTTTTTTTTAAGAAGAAGAACTTTTGACTGTGAAGGGGAGCGATAGCTGTAAGGGAGTTCTCTTTTTCTATCTAAATTTAAAACAGTAGTTGGGAGAGACTTGCCGATAGGATACTTAAAGCTCGGAAGTCCTGGGGGAAATATCTAAATCTGACTTAAACGTCTAGGAGAACAGTAGTAATTTACATCAAATTTGAGCTGTAGAATGGGTGAAATTTCTCAAGGAGAGAAAGAGAGGAGAGGAGGCTGAGGGTGGAGTTCTGAAGAGACCACCCCTGAGGGGTCATGGGGCCCACTGAAGAGACTGAGAAGGTGCAGCTAGAAAGGGGAGGTAGAGAAGGCGCCCTCCTAGAAGCTGAAGGCTGAGAGGGTTGAAAGGGGGAAGGAATAGTCAACAGTGTGAGAAATTACATTCAATAAGAATTGAAAATGCTATTTTAATTGAAGGGGAAAAAAAGACATTTTATCCTGGGGGATATAATTTCAGTGGAACAGTGTATGCTGCACATAGAGTTAAAACTGAGAGATAAAATGGGAGGAATTCTGAATAATATATATAGAAAAACTTTTTTTTTTAAGAAGAAGAACTTTTGACTGTGAAGGGGAGCGATAGCTGTAAGGGAGTTCTCTTTTTCTATCTAAATTTAAAACAGTAGTTGGGAGAGACTTGCCGATAGGATCGGTCTAGCAGAAAGGGTGGAGGGAGGAAACAGAATGGAAGATCCCAGCGGAAGCTCTTTGAGGCAGGGGACTCTGAGTACAGTATCAGGCTCTTAGATTGTCTAGAAGAATCCTAGGCAGGTGAAAAATGGCCAATGGGACAAAGATGCTAGTGACTGGCTGTTAGCAATGGAGTCTCCGAGATCAGCTCATTAGGGAAGGAAATGAAGAAAGGAGGAAATTGAGAGATCAGAGGACTGGAAGCTTCAGTGATACCCAAGGACAAGTATAGTGAGAGTAATGAAATGAAAAGGCTGGGAGGGGACACGTAGTTGTGGTCAGAGAGAAGGTTGTTTAAATTTATGTTCTCAGAGCCTGTGCAATTCTTGATGATAAAGCCCAGGCACATTTATTTAGAAACAGTGGCTAATTCAATTGCTAGTCTATGTTATGTGATGGAGGAATAAGGAAGGAAAGATGAGAGAGAAGGGAGGAAGAAAGGAAAGGAAGGCAGGAGGAAAAGGAAGTGGGGAGAGGGAGAGGAAGGCAGTCTCCTGGAAGCTTCCTTAATGATGCAGCTTGCAGGATTGTCTAGGCACATGGTGGGGAAACCACAAACACATGCCTTTACAGAACTCAGAGTCTGCCGAAAGTCCACGGACCTCAAGCTGTCCTTGTGGCCCTAATACAGGATGCTAGTGTTAAGCTGGCTTGTGTGCCGACAAGGGGAGTAGGGATATCAGTGTCCTTTGTGATCTGAAGCTGTAAGAATGGTGTGATAAACCATGTATTTTTCATGATTTAACTTTTAATTTTAGATGGGGCAGTATCTTCAAAAATGGAATCCGGTAGAAATGAAACCAAAGATGGTCTTGGTGTAAGTATTGAAAGTGGAATTGTATCCATGTATTCAGGATCTTTCTAATCTCTTGGTTTACTAGAATAGTAATTTAGCCAGCATCTGGTTTTTTGATTAAAAGCTGCTGCTTTCTTTTTGACAAATGTACTTCATGCTTTTCATTATAGCTATTTCCTTTCCGGATTGTACCCCATGGTGATAAAGTACAATGTACAGACTCAAGGCTTGATTTAGTTTATATAGTTAAACAAGAACTTGAATTCCCTCTTGGACTTTCATTTTAAATCCAGGACTGTTTTAAAGTATGTTTTTTGTTCACTGTGCTTACAATCTTGGTTTTTTGTCACCTTGAAAATATTAATATAAGCATTTTTTTTTTAGTATATGCATAATAAAAGAATGTATATTTTGGTACTCTTGGGCTATTCTTATGTTTTATTTTTAATTGGACAATTGCTTTGTTGGTTAAAGCTGTTTTCTGTTAAGTTAATAAAATATTCATGATAGCTAAAATCCATCTGATGTAGAAAACGGAATCTTTCTCTAGAGCCTTTTATGGTATCATAGACTGCTTTCTGCCTAGGTGCCTAGATGCCTTCTTCTAAGCCTAAATTTATAAGGAAAGCTATTGCAAACTTTGCTATTGCAGTGACTGCCGTATGTCAATTTGTTGTAGAATTTAAATGTTCCTGATTCATCTCTTCCCATTGAAAATGAAGCAACTGGACCTGGTTTTGTTCCACCACCTCGTCCTCTAGTCAGAGTTCCATTGTTTCCAATGGATACAAGGGGTCCTTTCATAAGAGGGCCTCCTTTCCTCCACCTCCACCAGGAAGCATGTATGGAGCTCCCCGAGATTATTTTCCGCCAAGGGATTTCCCTGGCCCACCACCTCCGCCATTTGCAAGTATGCTTTATGAAGCTTTATATATGTTTTACAGAGTAGATAAGAAATGTTCATTTTACTTTCTATTCATGTAGTAATACAATGGAGGAAAGTTTTTCTCATCTTCTGTAAGTATAGCATTATTTTTCCAAATTGGAAAGATTGCCAGCCATCAGTAATGAGGTCTCATCAGTAATGAGGCTTCAACTTGATTCATCTTAATAGATGTAGAATTATTTCTGTGTTTCAGTAATCAGGAAAATCATTGGCTTTTTGCAACAATCTTATGTTAAGACTAAAATTATTTGTATCTTATTAGACAGAAATTGGGTCAATTAGTAAAAATAATTACAGTTTATATTTTTGCATTAAAATGACTGGCTAAAGTATTTAAAAAATTTTTTAAAAATCTTTTTTCATAAGTAGCTCCCATGCGGTCCTACTTATTTAAAACCTAGAATGTGTTTATCATCATGTTTGGACTAATTGTTGAATTTATTAAAATTCCTTATAGCCTCACATTTGAGAAAAGAAATAATTATTGCTTTTATGACTATCTGTTTCCATTTAGAACTACAGGTTTCAGCGGAATAAATACATGGTTAACAAACACTAGGAAAAAGCCTATCATTTGCCTGATAGAGTCATTCCTTTCCTCATTCCTCCTCTTTAAAGTTTAGAGTGAACTAAAATGAATTTTATTTGAGGAATTTCAAGACAGTTTTTTATATAACTGTAAATATTTCAGGATACTGTCAGATTTGGGAATTACTGATCTTAATTTTAAGTCTGGTGAAAATTAAATTACATGAAAGCTTTTTTGAGAGTAAGTTACTTTATTTTGAAATAATTCTCCTTTTTAAAAAATGTTAAGATGTTAGATTTTCATAGGACAAAAATCTGCAGCTAAAATGAGTGATACTCCCTTTAGTCACGTGTAGTTGAAGAGCATTGTTTTTCTCAATGTTGTAAAAATTCTTGTGTTAAATCAGATAATTATTCTGGTGTCATCTTTTGAAAATAAAGATAGGTACTGAAAGTTATAAGCAAATGATTTATTGGGGCCACAGTGCAGGTGCTGAAAGTTAAAACCTGTCTTTTACCAATCTCTTTGAACAGTGAGAAATGTCTATCCACCAGGAGGTTTTCCTCATTATCTTCCCCCGAGAGCTGGATTTTTTCCCCCACCCCCACATCCTGAAAGTAGAAATGAGTTCCCATCAGGGCTGATTCCACCTTCAAAGCAGCCTACTACTGAGCATCCAGAGCCACCGCAAGAAAATTGACCATATTGTTGGTCTCTCTTCAAAAGTAATTTTGACTTCTCTCTCATTTTCAGTTTAAGTAACTGCTGTTACTTAAGTGATTATACTTTTGCTCAAATTGGAGCTTAATGGAATTATAATTCTCAGGATAGTATATTATAAATAAAGATGATTTAAATATGAATCTTATGAGTAAATTATTTCCATTTTATTTTGTTCTAGGTGATATAATTATTTTAATTTAATTCATCCACTATAACATAAACAATAAAGAGAGTTTTCTATATGTAATCTTGCAGTTGGGGATATTTTAAACTCCAAAGGCTGTGTGTCTTTATGCCAAGAACTGTATTTACTATGGTTGCAGACAAATGTGAAAGTAACTTTATGCCTAATTAAATACATTTTGATTGATTTAAAGACTTGATTGGCATTGATAATAAAATCAGCTAGTTTTTTCATAAATATGGCTCCATTAATTAGTTTTTTTTTACTACCAGTGGCTTTGAGGCTAAAAATAATACTTTTTTGAATCTTTTCCATTCAGTTATCTTAACCAAAACTGTGCCCTTTTCTTATACATAGACATGAATGACCCAATGCAAAAAGTTAATACACTTAAAGATCATATTTTAAAATCAGGATATTGTCTAATGGCAAATTTTAGAATTTGGATACTCTTAGCCAATTCACTGATTTCCTGTGCAGGTTATTTTTTTCTTGTTTTTCTCTTCATTTGTAAGATATCTACTGTTTTTAGTGGGGAATGTTGAGATTTACTCCAGGGACGGGGGAGCCTGGTGGGCTGCCGTCTATGGGGTTGCAGAGTTGGACACGACTGAAGCAACTTAGCAGCAGCAGCAGCAGCTGTATTGAGGCAGTGTGTCATTTTGAGCTTTGAACTCAGTATCTTTAGAACATCTCTGTAACTCGGGTTTGTATTCTGTTGTTAGTCATCTTGCACATTAATATGATTATGAAAGGAAAGGCAATTAAGTATACCTAATATTACACTGTTTATATTGAAAAGTTGATTGGTTTTAGTTGTTTACTTGGATTTTTTCCTTCAGTGCCAAGAGACTGAAGATTAAATATTTTTGAGCAAAGCAGTGATGCATTACAATTGGAACACTTCTTACCAGCATTTCCCCAGATGTTCTTTGAAATGCTGTCCTTGTGAGGCATTTACACTCCCTCTCCATTCTTAGCCCTGCCATAGAAGAAAGGCTAACAAGAAAGGCTCCATGTGAAAAGCTTGGATAAAATAATAAGTAGAATGAGAACCAAAAAGCATCATTATATTCAGTATTAAAAGGCAGCCTTCAGTAGGAAATAAAGACTATTTTTTTTTTTAAGTTGGAAAGGGGAAGAAGAGAAATGTAAGAGGAGTAATGTGGAATGTTCTAATCAAATAAATAAAATTTTTTTTGCCCTGGGGTAGGAAAGACTTGACTTGGCTTAAGACTGGAGAGAGGAGAAAGCAAATCAAACATAACAGAGAGAATGGTAATAAACCAAGGAGGCAGATGAGAGCATGGTGGAAGGCAGGAGACTTGATATGGGCTGAGTGGTCTAAAATACTTTGGGATTCCAGAATAAAGGAACATGATTAGTTTAAAAATACATTTTATTAAGGTAATATAAACAACTGAGAAGAAACCAAATAATAGAATTTAAGGATCAATTTCAGTTTTCCCCATTTATTCCTTATGACCAGTTATATATCCTAGAATTTTCTCTTTTGACTTTTTTTTTCTTTTTTAATTCTGGTGATTTTAGAATTTTAGAAGATATACATATAATCTATGAACTTACATTTATTAATTTGTATGTGTATTGATTCCTTGAGATGAAAAATTGAGACTTAATGTACTTGTACTATTCTCATCCCCATTTTCCTTTCTTCTTCATGTTTGGTATTTATCCCAGTTAAAGTTTTCTATTGTTGCCTTTGCAATTTTTAATGTATTTAAACTTCTATTAGTATCTCTCTCTCTTTTTAAAATTATTTATTTATTTATGGCCATCCTGGGTCTTTGTTGTTGTGTGGACTTTTCTCTATATTTTAGGGATATATCCCTAAAGAATTATCCTTTCTCCCCTGTCCCTAAATAGCCTGTCTTATAGGGTTGCTATGAGAACTATATAAAATACTTTATTGTGAAGTAGTTAAAATTATGCTTGTCACACAGTAAATATTTGCTTTCTATCAGTCATGATATTTCTTAGCTAATAACTATGTTTTCTTAGAAAATTTCACTTAAGTATTTCTGGATTAAAATCCATTCTTTTAAACACAAATATTTATTTTAACCATCTTGTGTGAAAAGATTTCTAAGATATAAGTGTTCTATTAACTCACTACAGAGATATTTTGAATATATTTTTATATTGTTTCAGGGTCATTGCATTTATCACTACATTGTATTTAAAGCTTGTTATGGGGTTGTTTAGGCCTATTTCAAATAGCTGAGGTTGTTTTCTGTAACAATTATGTAAAGAATAGTCCTTTACCTAGAGAGCAAATTTAACATTTGCCTTAATTTTTTTCAAGAAAAAAAAAAAAAATCTTCCCGATAACAGTTGTCCTCATGCTCTAGAGGTAAGTACTCTTGTGAAAACAGTGTGAATGGTTTTTTGTTTTTCTGGTTAAATGTGTTTATGTATAGTATATAGGTTTATTTTTCCTGCCTTTCAGAAATGTACATCAATAACATCTTTATACACACACACACACACACAGATATCCTTTAAAGTTGGCTTTTTTTTTTTACCTCATTATTTTGAAATCCATCATGTTAATAAATGTAGGTCAAGTTAGTTCATTCTGACCACTGTGTGGTATTCCACTGTGTGGCTTTGCCATAGTAACTGTATTCTGTTATTAATGGTCATTAGGTTGCTGCTGCTTTTTCATTGTAAATAATGTGGAAATAAGCCTGTTAATATTTCTTGTCCCAGAAGCTAGTTTGCAAACTGGGATACACCCCCTGAAGGGCTTCCCTGGTGGTAAAGAATCTGCCTGCGAATGCAGGAGACACAGGTTTAATGCCTGGGTCAGGAAGACCCTTTGAAGGGAATGACAACCCACTCTAGTATTTTTGCCTAGGAAATCCCATGGACAGAGAGAGGGCCCTGGCGGTCTATAATCCATGGGGTGGCAAAAGAGTCAGACATGACTTAGTGACTAAACACCACCACCAGCCCCCCAGAGTATGGTAAGATATTTCTAAATGTTATGCGGGTATGCGTCTAGGAAAATTCACAGAATTCACCTTCCCTGTGTATACTGCCTAACTGCTATCCTGCCTCGAAAGAACTTGTGAACAGGGTGCAGGTTCTCCTTTCCTTTCCTTCATTTTGCAGGTAACCCTTCTCCCATGTATAAAATGAGCACATACCTTTAACCTTCTAGTCTTATGATGATGCATCAAACTAAGGTGTGCAAACCTATGGAGCTAAGTGAATAATTAATGATTGTTTTTAACTGTTGACCTATATAAAATAACTTGATAATAGGACAGCGCTTTGTTTGGTCCTGAAAACTCTGAAGTTGAATGTGTGACATTGCTGTAACAAAACTCTCTTCTCATCTCCTTATATATGTGAAACAAATTTTTTACCACTTGGGTTTATAAAAATGAAAATAGAAATAGAATGGATGATGGACTTGACTCATTTTTAGGAATAAGTAATAATATTTGTATTCTTGATCAATTATATTTAATAGGTATAAAATCTAGGACCAAAAATGTAATGGCTTTTAAGAACAAAAATCACATTTTAAACTTTTTTTTGTAAGAAAATATGTAAGTAATCAATTAAAAACTAACAAAAGTACTAGATTTGCATAAAAAGTTGTGGCATAGTTGAAAAGGATATATGTAGCAGTCTGGATCAAATCAGAAGACAAAGCACACAGTAGTTTGAGCAGGAAAAGTTTAATATAAAGAATTATTACTATGATAATAATTGTAAAATGTGAGGAAACTGTATGTGGCCCCTTAAAGCTGAGGGGGCCACTCATGGTAGGACACACTCGGAAGGGCTTCAGTCCTCTTTGGTGAAGGTATGTTTCAGCCCCCAGGACAGCAGAGATCACTGGTTCCACAAGGCCTGAGCTAGTCTGGAGATGCTCAGCAAGCAATAGGCTTAGCAGGGTGCAGGTGGGGAAGAGGCCAACAGCAACTACTGGCACTGCGTGTGCAGCGGGAGTGTGGACACCAGGGATGGAGAGGCCTGCAGAGCCAGTGTGGGGGCCACATGTGACATGCAGGGCAGGGAATGGGAGTCCAGTGCAGGCAGGAAGCACATGCTTCACAGCCTATGAGCTGTACGGCGACTCTGGCTTCTGTGTGAAGGACAGTCAGGCTGAGGCTGCAAGGTAGCAGAGGGACCATGGCCGGGGGAGGCTACACCGGAAGTCTTATATCCAGGCTGCCTACCCTGGAACCTACAGGATCGACTTTGCCTTCTACCATGTCCCCCATGGCCCTTACTGAACAACACTGTTCTGACTTTAAAGGTGTGTAACTGAAAGGAGTTCCATTATTGGAGAGCTGAGGCAACAAATTAATAACTGATATGATACATGGGTTTAAGGGGGAAAATGATGTAAAATTTCCAAATGATCAAGAGCTTATTGCATTTTTAAAACAGATGAATGGTAGTAGGTATGGGATCACCCTGGTATTGTATTTACCAGAGTGGTGTGTACTTGTAATTGTACCCAGGCACCCACTTCTCCCTTGCAAGATACAGTGTTCCACCGTTCACACACAGACAGTGGGGATCTGTAAGCTGGGAAAGACATATGCTCCAGGTGTTCAAGGGCAGGTAGGAAGTCCAGGTATGAAATTCCAAATGTAGCTGGTGAGTGTGAGGAGGGGCCTGTTGGGGGCTAGAAGTGGGAGCAGGGCTTCCTGCAGGCCTTAAATTGCTTTCATATAAATCAGGTATTTCTGTGTGAACAGTGGCTCAACTAGCAGCAGAGTTATGTATGTACAAATTAGAGTTCCATCATTATTTTGAAATACTTGTAGTGAAAAAAATCACTTGAATTTGAAAATTAATTACATTACGTAAGAAAGCTCAACATTACACTTACCATTACATTTAGAGCTGTTAGATTTCTTAAGTAGAATTTCAACTGCATACATGTTTGATGTTGTGGATGGAAAGGTTTAAAAATTATCATCCATTTGTGGGGTGTTCCTCTTAGTGGGAACATTAAAATTTTTAATAGATTATGTTAAAACAGTTGAAAAGATTTTATTTGAAAGTTCTATACAAATAATTATTTCCATCAACCTTCTGCATTTTTCTAATTATGTAATGAAAACAATGTTTTTTTGTTGTTGTTATACCAGTGTGCTGCATAATATTTTCTATGTGTCAGCATATGAAAAAGCTTAGGAAGCTTTGATACCGACAATGTGGTGTGACTGACTGTTGGGTATTATTTACACCTAGTGTATGTTACTCCATTAGTGCCACTTAATGTTACTAGCTTCATAACAGCCCAGTCTGGTTCATGCTATTGGATAAGCCACAAGCAAGTTAGGTGCTGAATCTATGTGTTCAATCATAATCACAGTGTCCTTCCCAAGCCCCACCCTACTAACTCCCTAACTTCTGTATTCCCAGGGCGGTGGAGGAAATAGGAAAGTAACTTTAGATATACAAATTTCATATAGTTTAGTAAATTGTGTTTTGAAAATAAATATGTGTCTATAAGCTGTCAGACCAACAGCTGAAACTTCTGATGAAGAATCAGTTTTAGGCCAATCCCTTGTATCACAGATGAGGAAACAGGCTCGGTCTGTGCTCTGCTCATGTAGCATCAGTCAGAGCTTAGTGGAGAAAACAGGTTAACACCCTCAGTTTGGTGCTTTACTACCTAGAACTTCACTTTTACATATATGTATGTATTCATTGACTTTCTTTTTTCATATATTTTAGGTATTGTTTTGGTATTTTAAATACACAGACATGTTGATTCATCCAAAGGAGTTAGATGTACCCATGAAATGAGGGAGCAATAGGTATAACAACAGTTCTTTGTGAATCCCAGATTATTCCATGATGAGGCAGTGCTTGGAGGAAGTGGTGTCTGGAATGATTAGAGAAGGAAGAAGACAGCTGTTTGTCTTAACAACCAAGAATGGAGATTACAAAGCCAAACTAAAGCAGTATAGAAGTTTAAGGTCTGTTTAGCACTGGCACACTGAAACGTTTTTTTTCCCTTTTCATCCAGTAGAAGAATTTTTAAAAGTAAGTTCCTATAGTCTATAAATAATGTATTCTAAATACATAATACATTTGGATTTGGTGGTAACCAGTCTGTTTGCTTTTATGTTTATATTTTGCCACAGTGAGTTAAAAAAAAAACCTCTCCAAATTGTTCAAATTTAAGCTTTGCTGCTCTATCCCACTCCAGTACTCTTGCCTGGAAAATCCCATAGACGGAGGAGCCTGGTAGGCTGCAGCCCATGGTGTCGCACAGAGTCGGACACGACTGAGCGACTTCACATTCACTTTTCACTTTCATGAATTGGAGAAGGAATGGTAACCCACTCGTGTTCTTGCCTGGAGAGTCCCAGGGATGGGGGAGCCTGGTGGGCTGCCGTCTATGGGGTCGCACAGAGTCGGACACGACTGAGGCGACTTAGCAGCAGCAGCACCACCAGACTACCAATAGGAGCTAACATGATTATACAAATTGTTAGGATTACTGTAGTTTATTTAACACTAAAGGTTTTCATGCTTCACGAACAAGAAAATGTTACAATGATCACTTTTTAATGCTTTATTCATTGATTAAAAGAATATACATTTAACAAAACCATACAACATCAGTCATCAGATCAAACATTCAGCTGGTTTCCTTACAGTTTCTGTCAGGAGTTATTTTATCTGATCACATTTATAAGATAAAATCTCACCACATCTGGCATTTACACACCCTGTGCCAGTGGATTCACACTACTGATGTACATAAAAAATCCGCATGGTATGTGCTCACTGGAGACAAAACAGTGCACACCTGTCAAAAGGTCATTTTAATATAAGATGGTAAAACCATTTGTAAAATACATATAAACTTTTTCCATAAATAGAATCATATCTGGACATCTGTTGCATAAATTGTGTTTCCAAAGCTTACAATAGAGCAGCCAGGTCTCAGCACTGCTGGGCACCCACGTTGGCTACTTACTTTATTATTGCAGACTGTCCTTTAACATTAAATGCACAACATTCGTACCACTTAAAACTGGGGTCAGGTGGAAGTCTCACAGAGACCACGTCTGTACCGCGGTTGCCCTGAAACAGTTAAGTCGGCTTTTAAAGCCTCTCAGATATAACAAGGTTTTAAAACATACTTCATGGAATGTTCTTCATTTATCATAGCAGCTCATACCTGTGATAGAACAAGCTTTCAGTTTTTCCTTTTTTTCCTTTACATTCACTATTCACAGTGAAACAGGTGCATGGTTTTTTTTTTCTTTTTTTTTTGTTTTGTGTTTTTTTTTTCAGAGATCTGAGGTTGCTGACTGAGCCACAGCACAGCTGTGTACCACAGGTCGAAATTCGACCTTAAATATTACAATCTAGCAGTATTTGGCTGGCCAGAGTGGGCCAGCCCCTGCCAGCATGTGGGCACTTCTTCAGTTAAGTCTATTCTTTGGCAGCTGACACGCGCGCTGACAGAGAAAAATCCAGTGACTTGTTGCTAGGGATTTCACGACTAATGTTTGTCTGCAAGCATGTGTGTTTACAACTCTGTGATTTGATGATATTCTTTTAGGAGGTTTTACCCTGGAATATTATTTCTTTCTTCCTCCACTATTTGAAATCTGGGCTAAAAGCTAGCTTGAATGTATAATGTAATTGATGAATTAAATTATGTCAGATATAGTTAGGAAAAATCCAATAATTTGAGTATTCATGTTTACATAAATCTATTTTAAAAAGGATTAAGCAATGTTCTAACCTGCTACTATATAAAATTCAGAGTGGTAGCTGATGATAATTGACTATTATGTATGTAATGAAAGTTAAAGTCTTGGCTTTTCTGTTAAAGATGACTCATTTGGGATCATAGTATCCTCCCTTCTTCCATTTCAAATACAAATCAATGAAATGCTATCAGAATGAATGAATGCAGTGCATTGCATACAAATCCACCAGGCTATGGATATATATCTATATATGTATAAAAATATTTTGGCTCCTGAGCTCTGACACACAAAGAATAAAAACATCAAAAGGCAGAGTAACTCAGTGAAAAATAGTTAGCCAGCAACCTCAGACAACCCTCGGTTGTATATTCTTAAGGTCTGGTAACAAGTCCATTAACCGTGAAAGCCCTATACATTGTCACTTTGAACTTCTAAACCAATACCCGACTATGTTCTTTGATCAAGAAGTAGAATATACACATATAATTCTATAAAGCTAATACTGATTAAACACAGCACAAAGGGGTTAATTCACACTACTGGAAAAAAAACAACAAACAAACATAATAGGGCCCTACTTGCAAATGTAACCACAGGAATTGTACGTTAAAAAAAAGCTAAATGTCTTCGCTGAAGCTCTGCATCTCTCTGTAAAAATGACGATTTGGTTCAGTGAAGACACTGAGGGATTCGATGTCCATGACTGCATGCCAGGGCTGACCGAGGCCCAGGGACACCTGCTCAATAAGATTGTGCACGGGGTCCACATCCTGGTCGGCCAGCTCACCTTGGTCAAAATCGATGCTTTCTTCGGTGACTTCAAGTACTTTCAGATCAGAGCCACGAAGACGAGCAATGGCTATGAGGTTGTGTGCCCACACTGTGTAACCTTAAAAGTAAGCAACAGACAAGCACTGTCATTTCTTGTATTTTATTTTGTCTATTTTATACATCTGTCTTTCCCACAAATTTGTATCTCACCACTTTGGGGTCCTTTTCCTTTAAAAATATGCTGAGATTTGTGGATTCTTTACCACTGCCAGGGAAGCCCCAGTAATTGTTTAGCTCAGAGGAAAAAAAAGACTGGAAGTCTGATATTGTCCTCAAGCACATCACTGCAGCTGGTGAACAGATAGGTGCTGTAACTCTGTTCTGATATCAGCACATTTAGTAAAACTGAAGACATTTAAAGTATAATTTTATAGTTTTTGATTAACAATACATAGTAAGCTGGTATTTTTCATTAGGAAACGTCATCTCCTATGGTGCTTCTCAGGTAGTGCAGTGGTAAACAATTTGCCGTGTCAATGCAGGAGCCGCAGGTTCAATCCCTGGGTCAGGAAAAGCCCCTGGAGTAGGAAATGGCAACACACTTCAGTATTCCTGTCTAGAAAATTCCATGGACAGAGAAGCCTGGCAGCATACAGTCCATGGGGTCCCAAAGAGTTGAGATGTGACTGAGCACCCTGTGCGTGTGCGCATGCATGTATGCGTATACACACACACACACACACACACACACACATGGTACTTCAGTCCAAAGTTGTAAAGTGACACTTTAAAGATAAATTGTTAGTTACCACTAGCAAATATAATGTTTTACTTCTTAATAAGAGAAAAAAGCTTTAGCAAATTCTCTGTTGACCCAATGGTTAGGATTTTTTCATTGCTGGGGCCTGGGTTTGACATCTGGTTGGGTAACTAAGATCCCAGAAGCCTCTCAGCAGAGTCAAAAAAATAAAAGGAGCTTTAAAAAGACTAACAATTTTAAATATCTTGCTATTTCTTCATCCTATTAAAAAAATCCTAATTTATTAACTTCAATAGTGATCTATTCTTTGCTATTACTTCCAATGACTGGCCAAATTATAAAGCAAAACTTGAAAAGCAAGATACACTCCCACACTCAAATGCAGCTAAAAGATTAATTTTGGAAATAATGAAACTAATAAATTTAAGTTGTTCTTGCAGACTTTCTATTTTCTATTCTCTAAATATCTCACAAGTTTCAGAAAAGAATTATGTTCTTCTAAATTATAAAAGGAACTCTGTCCAAATGAAAAATAGTTCACATTCAGATGAAAGGCCTGCCAGTAAGAAAAGAGCACTTTTCAACCAACAGAACCATCATTTAAAAAATGATGTACAAATTAACATGTTGATACCAAGACTCTAGAAGATGAGGCAGTGAGCATGAAAGAAATCATACTTTCTTCTTCCTTCTGTGTTAAATTTTTAAGAAGAAATATATCTATTGCAAGTGAATATGTGTGTTTTCTTGGATAATTTCAAATGCCATTTTTGTGAAGTACTATTAATCACATGGTGAAAGAAAAACAGTAATACGGGAGCTGGAACAAAATAGGGTAGAAATGTGTCTTTCCACTTGTAAGTGGTATATGTTATACATGATGTATGTTATACATGTTATACCTGCTGCTGCTAAGTCGATTCAGTTGTGTCCGAATCTGTGTGACCCCATAGATGGCAGCCCACCAGGCTCCTCCATCCCTGGGATTCTCCAGGCAAGAATACTGGAGTGGGTTGCCATTTCCTTCTCCAATGCATGCATACAATGCTAAGTCGCTTCAGTCATGTTAGAAAGTATAAAAAATCTGCATATCAACTTGTTATAGGTTTTTGACAGTATAAATGTCGGTGCTATCTTTTTACTGGTATAAAATGTTTTAGCTGTAATAACAAATTCAAACTATAACAAACAAAAATTACCTACCATGAATTGCCAGAAGAGAGAGCTTTGTGCACCTCCATGCTAATAAAACCAATGGATCTTCATTTCGGTTGTCACTAAGATCTGGAAAACCAGACGTGTCAATCACATCATTCATTAATATAAAATGAGTGAGGAACTTGTCGTACTGCCTAGATATAAGATCAACAATAGCTCCTGAAACACAAGTGATGTAGCTGTCAAAATGAATCCTCTCTAGTGGTATACTGGGTTTCAAATCTTTAACATATCTTCACTCTTGATATCAAAAGCCATAATATAGACCCGAAGGCTGGTGCTCTTTCTTGACAAGGCTTTCCAGTGCTCATCATTTGGCATGTTGTCCAGAGACTTGTGCATCACGGAAACATTGTGAACCAGGAGAGAAAGTCGCTGCAAAGGCACGTGGTTATTTTCGGTTAAGACTCTAGCCATCTCAGCTGTAAAGTCACAGAAATCCAGGGCAAGTGAGCGCAGATTCACAAATCGCTCCAGTTCCGCTGCGGTGATAAGGGTGCTGTTACCAGGAATATTGTTGTCCAGTAAACTCAGGTGCTCCATGGTGTTGGCAACAGAGTTTGAGAGAGATGACAGTGATGTTGGGGTTACTATTTCCAGCATAAACCCACAAGACAGCCATTTCAGTTGCCTACTATTACTCAGTATTTCTTCAAACAGTTGCTGAATTCTGTAAGGAAAGCACATGCCACACAATCCTGTTAAGACTTAGCTCTAAGTGGCTCAGATGGTAAAGAATCCACAGAATCCACCTGCAGTGCGGGAGACATGGGTTCAGTTCTGGGTCGGGAAGACCCCCTGGAGGAGGGAATGGTAACACGCTCCAGTATTCGTGCCTGGGAAATCCCATGGACAGAGGAGCCTGGCAGGCTAGTCCATGCCGTTGCAAAGAGTTGGACATGACTGAGCAACTGAGTACACTCATTTGACCCACAAGGAGTATTATCATTAAAATTCACATAAAAATATAATACATATTCAGTTCAGTCGCTCAGTCATGTCCAACTCTTTGCGACCCCATGAATTGCAGCACGCCAGGCCTCCCTGTCCATCACCAACTATATTACCCATAGAGAAATATGTTTTTCAAGTAAAGGAGCATTTTATATCAGGAGAGAAGAAAAGACTGATGATTTCCAATTCATGTTATAGCAAAGTAGAGAAGTTAAGTTTTAAATAGCAATAATTACACAGCAAATTCTTTGTCTAAAGATTGGAATGGTATGTATTGATCACTATTTATTGTTAAGGCAGTTCCAGGGTACATGTTCTTTTCAGAAAAAAATATCATTACTCTTTGGACACTATCTTAAAATTTCTCAGAAAAATATTTTTATTATTATAGAGTCCCTTTCCATTAACTATATAACTTACTGTTTAATTTTTTTGCCATCAGGGTCCACCTTGCTGAGGTATGTATTTGACAAACTTCCTTGCTGTTGTAGAACGCTTATGTCTCCAAAAAGGCTAAACTTCTGGAGGTTCCTATAAGAAAAGTAATTTAAAATGATTGTCTAAATAATTAACCTAAAAGTATAAATATTAAAAGTAAACATATGCAGAAGGGATATTCTACAGACGTTTCTACCTTAATAACTCATTTAGAATCCAACTAAGTACTTTCAGATTGCTTTTAACATACAATGAAAAACAATGCAATATAGGAGAAAATAGCATAAGCTTTAAAGACTGAAGCATAACAAGTAGTTCAGAACTCAAGGTTTTAGTGACCATGGAAAAGTCTTCTTAAAGTTTCTGGAATTCAACTCTATCAGTAATAATAATACCTACCTTAAAGGTTTAGGGATGAATAAATAACAAAATGACATATGAAAGAACATTCAAGCTCTAAGTTTCATATATATATATTTTTCATATACATTTTAACTATAATATAAAATTTTCCCAAACCAGTTAACTTAGTGCATTAAATGTTCTACGTGGGTCACTGCCCTGGAGGTATCTTCTCAGTAAGAAATATTCTTTAACTAAAATATAGAGAACCTTCTCCGGTTTTGTGATCAAACATAGAGCTTACCATTAAGAGGTTAGTTAAAAAAAAATTATGTAAAAATCTGTACATAACTTTAGCTACAAAATACACTTTTCTAAATAGTAAAATTCTAAAGATTAAAAATACCTAAATGCTCATAATATTGGTTAAACAGCAAAAATTCAACTCAGTAAATTTAAAGATCAAATTAGCTTTGTTAAAAGAGTCGTTAATTGGGCAGCATCCTATGTAGCAAACAGAAAGGAGCTCGCAGAGATACAGAAAAGGAAAGGCTTTTAAGGTAGAAAGGAAGCAGAAAAAGTAAATTATTAGTAAATAATGCACTGTTGCAGGCAATAATCACCCTCCTAAAGGGAACTGAAGGGACTATATGGCAGATTGCCTCACTAATGCTGACCTGGTAATTCCAGGCTAACTGATTAAAGGTTACAATCCTGAGGCAGATTAAAACTACAGCTGTGCTAGGTATTAAGTCTTAGTTTGGTGACATGGGGTTTAGCATAACTGACTCCATTTTGGGTCTGCTGTTTCCTTTTTAACATAACCACTAGAGAATTACATCTGTAACTAGAAGTTTGGGATAACTATAATAAGAAATGTATAACCCACAAAAATGATAAAAAGATTAAGTAAATGAAAAATAACATTTCTTAATATTATGACATTTTCCCAAATTAGTAACCTTAGTTTCACTAAAAAGTCTGATGATTCTAAAACTTAGCCTGAAGAATGATCATCAATTGCCAAGAAATCTTGAGAAAGAAGAACAGCTGGAAGAATCAGGTTCCCTAACTTCAGACTATACTACAAAGTTATAATAATGAAAACAGCATGGTACTGGCACAAAAATGTAAATACAGATCAATGAAATAGGACAGACAGTCCAGAGATAAACACAGGCACCTATGGTGACCTAACTGATGACAAAGGAGGCAAGAATATATAATGAATAAATGGACAGTCTCTTTAATAAGTGATGCTGGGGAAAAATGAAAATGGATAGCTACATGTAAAAGAATGAAATTAGAACATTCTCTAATACCATATAAAAAAATAAAACAGATTAAAGACCTAAACATAAGACCAAATAATGTAAAACTCAAGAGGAAAACACAGGCAGAACATTCTTGGACGTAAATTGCAGCAATATTTTTTGGATTCAGTTCCTAGAGTAATGGAAATAAAAACAAAAATAAATGGGACTTAATTAAACTTAAAAGTTTTTGTACAGCAAAGGAAATCATAAAATGAAAAGACAATCCAGAGAATGGAGAAAATATTTGCAAGTGATGCAATCCACAAGGGTGTAAATAGCTCATACAGGTCAACATTTTCCTAAGAAGACATATAGAAGGCCAAGAGTACATGAAAAGATGCTCAACATTACTAATTATTAGAAACATGCAGATCAAAACTACAATGATGTATCACCTCACACCAGTCAGAATAGCCATCATCAAAAAATCTACAAATAATAAATGCTGGAGAGGCTGTGCAGAAAGGGAACCCTCCTATACCTGTTGATAGGGGATGTAAATTGGTGCAACTACTATGGAGAACAGTATGGAGGTTAATTAAAAAACTAGAAAATAGAGCTACCATATGATCCAGCAATCCCACTCCTCGGCATAATCTGGAGAAAACCGTACTTCCAAAATATACATGAACCCCAGTGTTCATTGCAGTATCACTTATAATAGCCAAAACATGGAAGGAACCTAAATGTCTTATCAACAGATGAATGGATAAAGAAGATAAAGTATACACATACAATGGACTACTACTCAGCCATAAAAAAGAACGACATAATACCATTTGCAGCAACATGGATGAATGTAGATTATCATACTAAATGAAGAAAGACAAATATCATATGCTATTACTATATGTATTAACATCTAGTATGTATTAGAATCTAATTAAAAATGATACAAATGAACTTATTTATAAAACAGAAACAGACTAAGATTTCAAAAACAAACTTATGGTTACCAAATGGGAAATGTCAGGAGTAAGGATAAATTATCAACTTGAGATTAATAAACACACATTATTATATATAAAATAACCGATAAGGACCTATTGTGCAGTACAGAGAACTCTACTCAATATTCTGCAATAATATTGTATTATTAATAATATTCTCCAACTAATTGCATTTTTTATCCTATTTTACAAAGTCATCATCCAGATCCAGAGCGAAGTCGACTGTTAAGCACTTACAGTTTAGAAACTGAGGCTAGACTGCTCTCCTACGCTCTACTTATTCAATTATCAGACATGTACTGTGTCATTACATGAAAAGTTATTGTGGTTAAGCTACAAAGGTACCTGAGTTTAGATTCTTGGCGTGGAAATAAAGGTTTTATTTTAAAAAGGCTAAAAAATCAGGAGAGACTGAAGAATTATTGACAGTTTTGTTAAGTGTATTCATGTTACTTTGGTTATACGTAGTGCATGCTCAGGCGTTTCAGTCATGTCTGACTCTGTGCAACACTACAGACTGCAGCCTGCCAGGCTCCTCTGCACATGGGGATTTTCCAGGCAAGAATACTGGAGTGGGTTGTTGTGCCCTCCTCCAGGGGATCTTCCCAACTCAGGGACTGAACCTGCATCTCATACCCACCTGCACTGGTAAGTGGGTTCTTTACCATTAGTGCCACCTGGGAAGTCCTAAATGTATATATAGGTCCATAATTTTCAGAATTTTATATTGAAATGTGTAGTATAAAATGAATGACATCTCTATATTGGATTTCCTTTCAAATACTTCAGTAAAGATAAACGGTTGCTGAATACTGCTGTTTCTCTAGGAAAACTAGTTTAGATTTCAAGACTATCAAGAACACAAATACTCCTCAGCTCTCTGCAGTCCTGGCAACATGACTGGGGCTCACCCAGCCCCATGACCACGGTGGTAACTCTACTAGGACTTTGGTATGGAGAAGGTGTGTGGCTTGGGAAGGTGGATCTAAGCTGTAGATCAAAGATTTTTGCCTCAGGTGTGCCTTTCTCCTTTGCCTTGAACCAAAGTTGATTTTTTGAGGTTTCTAAGAATGAGGTTCTTTTTGGAAGTTATCAGTAACATCTGAATAACAAACCAGGTTAAAAGATGGCTCAAGTGTGGCCCCAGTTTCCTTCCTTTTCCTTGCCCATTTCAGAGATGTAACAGAAGAGTACACAAGACAAGTTCCTGGACAGAAAAACTGACTTACCTGACTTAGTGTTAACAGTGATAAGACCAGTGATTTGGAGCAAACGAAAGGAAGAAGCCTTATGCATAGTACTATGAGATTGGTGCAAAAGTAATCGCAGTTTGCATTGCTGAATTTTGATATTTGATATTCCAATGCATTCTTAAATAAATGAGGCTATGTCATCCATTAGTTTACTCACTTTATGTATTTTGCTTATGACTAATTATTTGCTGTGTATTTTATATTTATTTTAGACTAGGGAAATGATGTAGACAAAAAGTAAATTCGAGAAATTTTCTTATTTGGGTTTAAAATGGGTCATGAAGCAGTGGAGACAACTCACGATATCAACAATGCACTTGGCCCAGGAATTGATAATCAACATACAGTGCAGTGGTGGTTCAAGAAGTTTTGCAAAGAAGACCAGAGCCCTGAAGAGGAGGAGGATAGTGGCTGGCCACTGGAATGATGATGACCAATCGAGAGCAATCATCAAAGCTGATCCTCTTACAACTTATGAGAAGTTGCTGAAGAACTCAATGTCAACCATTCCACAGTTGTTTGGCATTTGAAGCAAACTGGAAAGGTGAAAAAGCTACATAAGCTGACTGAGCTGACTGAAAATTTAAAAAAAAAATCATTGTTTTTGAAATGTCATCTTCTTTTTTTTACACAACAAGAAGGAACCACTTCTCGATCGGATTGTGACATGTGACGAAAAGTGGATTTTATAGGACAACTGGCCAATGACCAAATCAGTGGCTGGACGGAGAAGTTACAAAGCACTTCCCAAAGCCAAATTTGCACCAGAAAAGGTCACGGTCACTGGTACTGTTTGGTGGTCGGCTGCCAGTCTGATCCAATTGTTTTCCACGACAATGGCTGACCACATGTTGTACAACAAATGCTTTAAAAGTTGAATGAACTGGGCTATGAAGTTTTGCTTCATCTGCCAATCTACCTGACCTCTAGCCAAATGACTACCACTTCTTCAAGTAGCTCAAAAACTTTTTGTAGGGAAAATGCTTCCACAACCAGCAGAAGGCAGAAAATGCTTTCCAAGAGTTCCCTGAATCCCAGAAGCATGGATTTTTATGCTATAGGAATAAACAAGTTTATTTCTCATTGTCAAAGACGTGTGACTGTAATGGTTCCTATTTTGATTAATAAAGATGTGTTTGAGTCTAGTTATAAGGATTTAAAATTCATGGTCCAAAACCGCAATTATGTTTGCACCAACATAATACTTGCTGCTTGTTTTCACTTAGTCTTACCATCTTGAACCTACAGCTTATATGTGGGTCAGACTTAAGCAAATTTCAAGGAGTAATGGGTTTACATGAAACAGGAAAGTGAAGGAGGAGAAAAAAATCCAAGTGATTGAAATGAGGAAGGCCAGGAAGTTTTTGGGGAAATTCGACAAATTGATTCTAATTTATGTAAGGCCTATATGAGCAGAGCACTGGTTAAAGACAAGCCATGCTTTCAATTTCTTAAATAAATGTGGTTATGTTATACATTAGTTCCACTTGACAAAATTAAACACACAACAAGAACAACAACTATCAAAATACTCATGACACTTTTCACAGAACTAGACTAGAACAAATTATCCTAAAATTTTTATGGACATTAATCTAAGACAATGGAGAGAAAAATATAGTGATACAATGGAGAAAAGACAGTCTCTTCAATAAGTGGTCTTGAGCAAAATGGACAGCTACATGTAAACTGAAGTCAGAACACTCCCTCACACCATACATAAAAATAAATCCCAAATGATTTAAAGACTGAAGTATAAGACATAACACCATAAAACTTTTAGAAGGGAACATAAGCAAAACATTCTCAGACAAAAACTGTAGCAATACTTTCTTAGCTATGTCTGCTAAGGCAAAAGAAACATGGCCATCATCAAAAAATCTACAAACAATAAACACTGGAGAGGATTTGGAGAAATGGGAACGTTCTAGCACTGTTGGTGGGAATGTAAATTGATGCAGCTACATGGAGACTCCTTTAAAAACTAGGAATAAAACTACCATATGACCCCACAATCCCACTATTGGGTGTATACCCTAAGAAAGCCATAACTGAAAAAAACACATGTACCCCAATGTCCATAGAAGCACTATTTACAATAGCTAGGATATGGAAGCAACTAGATGTCCAATGACAGATGAATGGATAAAGACGACGCAGTACATATACACAATGGAGTATTACTCAGGCATAAAAAAGAACAAATCTGAATCAGTTCTAGTGAAGTGGATGAACCTAGAGCCTGTTACACAGAGTGAGCACTTCCCTGGTGGCTCAGCAGTAAAAGAGTCTGCCTACAATGCGGGAGACGTGGGTCCATGGATTCAATCACTGGCTTGGGAAGATCCCCCAGAGAAGGAAATGGCAACCCGCTTCAGCACTCTTCCCTGGGAAATCCCATGGATAGAGGAGCCTGGCAGGCTATAGTCTACAGGATGGCAAGAGTTGGACATAACTTAGCAAGTAAACCACCACCATCATACAGAGTAAGTCAGAAAGAGAAAAACAGGTATTGTATATTAATGCGTATATACGGAATCTAGAAAAGTGAAACTGATGAACTTATTTGCAGGGAAGGAATGGAGACCCAGAAAATGGACTTGTGGACACAGTAGGGGAAGGACAGAGGGACGAATTAAGAAAGCAGCATCAATATATACATGCTACCATGTATAAAACAGAGAGCTGGTGAGAAGTTGCTATGTAACACAGGGAGCCCAGCCTGGCCTCTGTGATGACCAGGAAGGGTGGGACAGGGGAAGGGGAGGGAGGTGATTTATGTATAATGGCTCATCTGCATTGTTGTATGGCAGAAACCAACACAACTTTGTAAAGCAATTTTCCCCTTATACAAACAGTTCATATAACTCAACATCACAAAAAACCAATCAATCTAAAAAATGGTCACTTATTTGTGAAATCTAAAAAATAATACAAATATATCTATATAGAAAACAGAAACAAACTCACATAGAAAACAAATTTATGGCTACAAAAGCAGAAAAGGAGGATGGAGAGGGATAAATTAGGGGTGTGAAAGTAATAGATATAAAACTATTATACATAAAATAGAGGCAACAAAGATTTACTGTGTAACACAGGCAACTATATTCAATATCTTGTAAAGACTTAGAGTGGAAAAAATCTGAAAAAAAAAAATAAGTGAATCACTTTGCTGCATACTTGAAAACTAATAATAATATTCTAAATCAACTATACGTCAATAAAAAAATTTAAAAAAGAAATTAAACCACCACACACAATTTTTTACTGAAAAGAGCGATCTTATTTTCTTCTTAGGATAAAAATTTCCCTATGAATCAAACAATAAACACAATTTTTGATAGCCTTATTATAAAAACCTATACATACAGATTCAGCGCATTAGTTTGGGCAATTCTTTGAAAACAATATTAACCACCTGTGAGCTTAAGAAATACTCCCCAAGGTCTAACTGCAGAGTGCTGAAAACTCTTCATTTTTCTCTGAGATTTCTTTGGATTATTTAGTATAACCTTAAATTAGAGTTAATACAGCTAAGTCTAATTAACTATGAAAAAGGAGACTACATACAAACTTGATTCTTTAAAAAGATGCAATTATTAACAAGGTTGTCTTTCTCAATGATGTATAGGAGGTCACAAAATGCAATTTTTTCCTTTTCTAACCTAAAAAGCTAATCTATATCATTGCAATTTTTCAGACCAATTTTAATCTTCTTAGTCCATGTTTGATATTAAATGTGTCTGCATTTACATAATACTTTTTAATAACATATTTCCTCCTCTCAGAAATGTTAGTAAATGACCACAGCCAAATCAAACAAAGAAGACAAATACTTTAGAGAAATGCTGACTAACAGAACTTCCTGCCATGATGGAAATGCTCTGTTCCATGGTGTCCAAAATGGTAGTCACTAGCCACATATGGAGCACTTGAAATGTGTCTAGTACAGCAAACTAAATCTTAAATTTTAGCCAAGTAATTTAAAATTTGATTAGCTATATGTGGCTATTGGTACAGCTTTAGAGATTCCACAACTAAGTCATAGGCCTATAGTAGTATTCCTTATCAACCTAGGATCCATTAACTGAAAGCAATTTTCCAGAATTTGCTCTATGAATTCACTTACTGAACTGTTGTTGTTGCTTAGTCGCTAAGTTGGACCGACTCTTTGTGACCCCATGGACTGTAGCCTGCCAGGCCCTCCATGTCCATGGGATTTTCCAAACAAGAGTATTAGAGTGGGTTGTCATTTTCTCCCCCAGGAGATTTCTTCCCCCTGGTCCCCCAGGGACCAAACATGCATCTCCTGCATTGGCAGGAGGATTCTTTACTACTGAGCCACCAGGGAAGCCCCCACTTACTGAATTACCATCATCCTCAAATCCCAGGGGTTACAAAACTAAAAAAGGTTTATTTAAATAAGACTGACATTTAAAACTGTTATTTAACATATTATTATAAGACAATTTTAACAGTACTAAGGAAGAAAGAAAGAAATAAAACTGAGTGAGTTTTAAAGACAAATGGTAAAAAATAATTTGATTCTTCCCTTCCTCTACATCCTAGTAGCATGTCTTCTTGGCTCTACTTCCAAGCATATATATTCCATATCCATCCACTTAAAATCTTTTCTTCCATCATACTCTAGGCTATCATCGCCTCTTACGAGGATTATTCATTCATTACACAGTAATCAGAATGACTGCCTTAAAATGCAAATTAGATCACCTTATGCTTGTCCTTAACATTTTTTCAATAACTTCTATTCTTAGAATATAGTCCAAACTTTATTCCACAGGTTCTCGTAAAAAAACACCATTCCATCCTGCTTCTACACTTAAGAGCTCACTGTGACACTGCTCTCACCCTTCACATGGTCCTGCCTTACTTTCTTTCCTACTGTTGTAAGAAGCCAAAAATTTGGCTGGCCTAAAGCCTTGGTGCTTACTCTTTTTTCTGCTTGGAATGCTGTTTGCTCAAATCTTCAGATGGGTGACTTGTCGTTCATGTAGCAGCTTAAATGTCTTTTATAGAAAAGGTTTTTCCCTCACCAATCTATCTCAAGTTGCCACCTAGTCACTACTACATAGACCTCTCTTTTACTTTCTCAATCGAAAAAATCTTTGTTTACTTGCTTCTGCCTATCTTTTCCCTCTGGAATGTCGAATCCATGGGAACAGGAGTTTGTCTTCACTGCTTGGCACATAGTATACTCTCAATATTTGGAGGGGAAAAAAAAACATATTTTAACAATTATCATCTTAAATCAGCTATAAATTTAACAACTTGGGTGAAGTCTTCCGAGGCTGCCTCAGAACTAAAGCATTAAAATGGAGATCACTTAATCCCTTCACTCAAAAGCTGCTCAGTCACTTCTTGTAACACAGGAAAGGAAAAGTATTTTACTTTGATGACTTTTTTGTTGAGTTTTATCTCCTATCCTCTATCTTCAGTTCTCAGTCACTGGAAGAATATACCTATGGACTAGCTGCTGCTATTAAGTCACTTCAGTCGTGTCCAACTCTGTGCGACCCCATAGATGGCAGCCCACCAGGCTCCCGTCCCTGGGATTTTCCAGGCAAGAACCCTGGAGTGGGTTGCCATTTCCTTCTCCAATGCATGAAAGTGAAAAGTGAAAGTGAAGTCGCTCAGTCGTGTCCGACCCTCAACGACCCCATGGACTGCAGCCCACCAGGCTCCTGCGTCCATGGGATTTTCCAGGCAAGAGTACTAGAGTGGGGTGCCATTGCTTTCTCTGCCTATGGCCTAGAGAGAGCCCTAATTCCTCTCAGCAGCCCTCCAAGGAGATTAGTTTCTTCATCAGGTTAGTCTCCTTTCTGCTCCATGACCTTGAAGCTATCCCCATGGAGTCACTTTAATCTGTCAGTTTTAAGGTGAGGAGTCTGTTAGGTAAGGTATCTCTTCTCTAAAAGCAACCATCTCTTGGGCAGCAAGGACTGGTCAGAGTCCCAGTATATTTTAATACACATATTCTCCAAATGGGCTTTTTAAAACAAATAAGAAAAGTTAGCTCTCAAAAGTGAAATATTATTACTGCACATATTTATTGCTCTGTAATGGGAAAAATATTTCAAGAAAAATAAGGCTCAGGGTTGTTGGAGATAATACCTTCAAGAATTTCCTACCTTCTTGGATAGTAATAGGAAATGTCCAAAGAATTTTTAATCTATTTTAAGATGTATTTTAGATTGCCTTATCAGTTGCTGGGTCTTGGCATACTGATATTGAAAAAATATTAAGAGAAGATTCTCTGTGACGGCATGTGCCACGTCAGCAGACCACATCTAAGAACTATTGATAAATATTCTACTGCTAGGAGGGCATATAAGCAGGCACAGTCAAAACACTGGTCAATCTAGATAGTTAGATTTTTTTTTTTAATTGGAGAATAATTGCTTTACAATATTGTGTTAGTTTCTGCCATAAATCAATGTGAATCAGCCATAAATATACATATGTCCCTTCCCTCTTGAACCTCCCCCTCACCCCATGTAGTTAGATTTTAACAAGAAAATCACTCTTGTACAAAGTCTCTCTGGCTTGCATCTTTTAGAAAAGTACTGCCCTCAATTAATATTTCATCCAAAAAAGGCTCATGCAAAATATTTATATAGTCCAGGAAAGTATAAATCAGATGTTGACAATGTACCTATGCTTAATGATTTAAGAATAAGTATTTTTAGTGACTGAGTCTATTAGCTATTATCATAAATCTTATTGTCCCTGAAGTCTCATTTTTCCTAAGAGTATGAAATACAGCATTTTAATAGGTAGTACTCAATTGGACAACCAGGTTAAAGTCTAAAAATGCATATTTATATTTGTTGTTTTAAACTTCTAAGTACAATTTTCTATAGAAGAAATTCAGCCGATTTAACCTACAATACAGTTGAATGTGCACTTATTTTTTTCCTTTTTATTATTTTGAATACTAATTTTTTATTTAGGTTCTTACTGTTGATCAAGAAGGCAGGTATCCTAGCCTCCTCTGGAGAAGTGAACTCTGAAGATAGAAGACTGTGTTTTACCCTCTGAGAGGCATTTCTGTACCTCTTTGATACTCATCAGTTGTCCCTAACACCTAAGAAATTGGTAAGGTGGCTACAATCACTGACAGTACATGTGCATACCCAGGAATTAAGCAGAACGAAATGCCAATTACTATCTCAGAACAGTACCCTTGAAAAGTTCTCACAATTCAAGTTATGGTTTTAGTTCTTTAACTCAGAGACAAGAAAATAACTGAAACACAGCAAAATAAAAGTTTGAATTGTATGAAATTCAACATAAAGAAGAAGCATAAAGTTTGTGACTTGGTAGGTTCATATCTTCTTCTACCTAAAAAATGGTAGAAATCGTAAGGCAAAAGCACTGTAAAATTTACCTTGGAAATGTAAAGAACAATGTCAAATATTGATTTTTCTCATTAATTATTGAATTTTATGGTTTTAGAAAATCAAAGAACACTAAACACTAAAGCATTTGAGTCATTCTTCATTGAGCCTGAGTCTGATGTTTAAGTGATTATGAAGGAAATAAGAATAGGCTTTATCAGAGTTATCAAATAAACATCTTGGTTTAAAACATTTTCAAATTTCTCTAAAGAAAATTAGTTTCACTTAAATTTTTAACATCCATGTTAGTACTTCCCATATTAGTAGAGTACTCAAAATATTTTCAAAGATAAAGCTGAGACTTTCTTTCCAAATATATAAAGATTATTTAGAAGGCAGTCTTATAGACAAGTAGATTGAAATGCTAAAGAAGAGGTAGGTTCACTTTTATTCGTCAACTTTACCTCAACACCCAGAGCTAAAAAAATAAAAATTGATAGGGGTGAGGAAGGGAGCCGGAGAAAAATTAAACAACAAAGGGAAGATGTGATATATCACTATTTTGCCTATATAACCTTTTCCTGTCCAACCAACCAACCAGTTAAAAGGAACCAGATAAACACTTTGTAAAGTGGGTTCTTAAACTTGGACAAAAGACATGCATTTTTAAATGACTGCTCAGAACTGCTATCTAATCTCAAGAAAAATCTTAACTGATACTGGCAAATTACTTGATCCTGTTAAGTTTCAGTTTCCTTTCTATAAAGAATCCACCCCACTTCTACCTTTCATTGAATCATCAGTAGTAAGTCCTCACTACTGACTCTAATCTCTGGGTCAGCTGGGCCTCCAGCCACACATCCAACTCTGACAGAAAGTCTCCAACATGATAAGACCAACTTATAGCCTTAAACAGCCTTTTTTGCCACATAAAATCAAAGTGAGGAAATAAAACGGCTTGGTGTGAAAAGCTAGGAAAATACACAGTATACTGGGATGATGCAGCCATGCTCCAGATACCACTTGCAGCTAATGCTTATTTTCCATCCTTGTGATTCAAACAGAGAATTAAGAATACAGATATATCTATCTCACTTAGCATAACCAGGACCTTCACTCCATCCTGTTCAACAAAATGTATTTACTGCAAAAGGAAGGACACTGCTGTCAGAGAAAAACAATGCTGTATGATAATGTGCAAATTATTTGACACTGTTATGTTTCAGTTTCCTTTCTCTAAAGCAGGGATAATAACAGCTGTCCTAATTCACAGGTTCGGCTGAAAGGATCAAATAAGATCCTGAATGTGAAACTACTTGCAAACTGCTAAACTATTACTGCCATCTAAGTTGCTCCTTTTTTGAACTTATGAACTTTCCTCTACCTCACAGTTTAATTTTAAGCTTAGTTAGAATGTCCAGATAGAGAAAATCTACGTTAATAGGATCCTGGAGAGGGCGGTAGATAAATAGTGGAAAACATCGATTAGGACGACGGGCCAGAACACAGGAAGTTAGCCCCAGAATTACAGTAAAGTCTTGATGCAAAATTAGGACAGTTTGGGCTTACCCTTTGCAGACACTGGCCAGTTCCCCCAACACACGCAAACCCCAAGCTGTACTGTGCTACTTTTAGGTGAATCACTGGGGACAAGTTTAGTCTGGAGGTGCAAAAGGGAGGGACCTTCTAATCCTGATGATCAGGCAGTACCCTGATCCCTTAAAAAAAAAAAATTTCCTCCTACTCTTTGTGCCTGGCCTACTTAAAACCATTCCCGGTAAGAAAATGGCTGTCAAAGATTTCTTTTTTTGCCGGGAGAGTCTCGAACCTATGCGAAACCTGTGGCATACCTACTCCCTCCGCCACCACGAACTATTTTGATCGGATAGGTTCAGAATAAAACAACAACAACACAAAAACACAGATTAGTTTTGTTTCTCCCCAGACTCATTCACAGGCCTCACCCTCCAAGCTTCAGCTCTCTCATCTGTAAAATGAAGAATGACCGCGCCTGTCAACTCCGTCCCACTGCTGCCGTAAGGATGAATGAGACAGTGCCTGGAAGGCGCCAGGAGTGCTGTCTGATAAACACCAAGTCCATCACTGTTTATAAAGTATTAGGATGAGTCCTGTTATATCCTCCCGCCTCAAGGAAATCGCCAGATTAGAACTGACACCCCCAGTCACTGAAAAAAGCAACGCTGAAGCGGGCGGGGCGTTTCCACACCGAATCTATTTCGGGGTGAGAGGAAGGAGACGACCCTGAGCCCCGGGAAGTGGAGGCGGGGGGGAGGAGGAGGAATGCAGGGGCTGCGAAGAGCCTACCTGTTGTTCCGGATGCTGACTAGCACGCACAGGACCAGCTCTAAGTAGGTGCGCAGCACTTCCAGCCAACGGGTGGAGAGCTGCAGGGCTTCGACTTCTTCCCCGCCAGTCCCGGCGTCCGCGCTGCCTCCATCGCCCGGGCCGCCGCCGCCGCTCAGGTAGTTCTCCGCGGCGAATTCAACACGCAGCTCTCGCACGAACCAGCCGCACTTGCGCATGAGGAATTCGAGCCGTGGCTGCTCCGCTGGCGAGACGCGGAGGCAGATGCGGAGCTGGGGCCAGAGAGCCGGATAGAAGAGGCACTCGCGCCAGTGCGAGCAGGAGGCCGAGGCCCGGAGCCGGTCCGACGCGGACAGGAAGGAGAAGATGTGCACGATCAGCTCGCTAGGCAGCGACGCGGCGCCTGCCGCCTGCCCGCACAGAGCCATTCGGCCCCGCCGCCGGCTGCCGGTCCCCGGCCGCCCCCGCAGTCCCCGGAGCAGCCCCCGCAGCCGCCGCAGCTGCTGCAGCCGCAGCCGCCGCCACCGCGCCACCCGGGCGGCCCCGGCTCGGGTTCGGGCTCCCGGTGGTCGGGGCTGCGGCACTGACAAGAACAACAACATCAATGACAGGAAGAAGGGGGCGGAACCGTCGTGGGTCTCGGCGGAACCAAGTGCGGCACAAGTTGCGGAGAGGGGGAAAGGCCTCTGCGGGGGTGGCCTCCAGAGAGCCAGCCTCTGGCCTCGCAAACTTGACTCACGCGCGTCCGAGGCCTGCGCGCTCCGCAACTTAAAAGCCCTCCCCCGTACTGGTTGTGAGCCCGGAAGCGGCAGAATTTATTTTAAGGGACCGGGAGCCCTCCCTGCGCCTGGAGGCGGAGGCAGAGCAGTGGTAGGCGCTGAGTTTGACGTCACCGGTGGTGGGAGGAGACTGGGCGTGACGGGGCGCGACTTCCGGAAGAAGGGAGCGCCCGCCTGCCGGTAGGGAAGGGAGGCGAGGCACGTGGTTCCTGACGCGCGGAGGCCGGTGGGGCGGGGCGGGAAGCGCTGGTGATGCCGGCAGATGGGCGCCCCCTCTGGTCTCTCAGAGACCATTCAGTCCAGTCAAGTCTGCAAGTCGGTTAACTTGGGGGCTCTGGCGGTCGAAGTGGCGTTAACTCGCGTTGGTGCGAGAGGTCGCGACGCTTTTCATCATGCGCTTCTCTGTTCCTGGGCTGAGGGCTTGTGTCTTTCCTAGCCGTCCCGCCTGCCCGAGTGTTGTGGAGAGTTTCTGAGAGAGAGCCCCTGGGAGGGGAGCGGGCGCTTTCGCGGGCTCACTCGGAGCGGCTGGGTAGGGAGAGGAGCCGCGCGGGCCGGGGCGGCGGAGAGGCGGGGCCGAAGTCGTCAGTGGACGCCGCCACCCCTCGGTCGGACCTCGAAGCGGACCTGCGCGCTCACCTGGTGTGTGGGGAAGGAGTGAGGACAGCGCCACCCTTTGGATTTAGAGAGAGCGGAGAAAACAAGGCAAACGAGTTAGATCTGCGGGTTGGTCATCGGCGTCTTCTCTGGGCTTCGAGGGAGGCTCCGCGTTCCCTGTTTTGAGGCCCTAGGTGTAAAGAAGCTGGTTGTTACGGTGAAGATTTTCTTTAGCTTGGCTGCCCTCGCTTGAGAGAGGATTTTCGAAAGAGTGTCCATTAACTTCACCACATCTTGGAAAGTAGTAAACTGGTTGCACAGGGCGGTGAAGTCAGAAGGGAATAGGTAATTTTATGTAACAATTGAGGATTGCATTAGTGAGGCTGCCGCTTCAGAGCCTTAACTGTGACTTGAAACAGCCTAGTTTTCTTGTAATAAACTTCACGAAACTGTTGTACAAGATATTTTTTAGCTCTTTGAGGGCAAAATTCTCCATTCGTGATGCTTTGAGGTCTTTTGGTGTCTTGTTGCCTGTGATACTGAGTTGTCTCTGAGTTATGTGTCTTCCTTTCGGTAGCTGTAAAAACAACAAAAAACCAACAACAAAAAAATGCTTTCCTTCGTGGTAGATCACTTCTCTGAACCTCTTGTCTGCAAGAGATTTTTCTATGTAATTCTTATAATGATTTTATGAATGAATTAATGAGCAGTAATGGAAACAGCAATGAATTAGGAAGTTGAGACTTGGATTTGAATTTTTTATTTTTTAAATTCATTGAAATATTTTGAAGTGGACCACGGGTATCTGAATCTCCCACTTGTAAGTACTTCAATATGCATTTCTGAAAACAATAGTATATAACAAAAATAGTGTTATCACACTTAAGATAACTTCTGTTATCTTCAAGTTTATCTAGTTATCTCCCAAATATTCTTTATAGCCATCTTGTCCAAACCAGGATCCAGTTAAGGACCACACTTGTTTTTGTTTATATTTCAAAATCTCAATCTAGAGTAGTCACCCCCACTTTTTTTTTTTTTTTTTTTTTTTCTCTGATTAGCTAAGAGGAGGCATATTGTCCTGGAGAATATCTTCCCTTCTGTGATTGTTTGACTGCTTTCTCTTCGTGTTTAGCTTATTACTCTAGTACCTGAAGTTCTAATAAACCTGGACATTTAATGCTAACGGCTTGATTAGGTTGGTGACGTCTCCGTAAAACAAAGTAATCTGTGAAGTGTGATGTTTTCTGTAAATGTCCAACTTTCCCTTCAACCATTCACTAATGGCCTTAATAATAATTGATGATTCTTGCCTGAATCAAAATTTTGTTATGGGCTTCAGAATGATAATTTGTAATTTTTTCATTCCATCTACATTTATTAATTTGCATTCTTCCTCTCTATTGGAGAAGCTTTCTGTCATAAACTGGCAGCATTTCATTACCCTGAAATACAGCTTTTATTGGAAAGTCAGAAAAAATGCTTAGTTCTTTTTCTTTTATTACCAATTTTGAAAGTTATATTGCCTCAAAGAATGACAAATGAGTTTTTCTAGCTTTTAAAAAATTTTTCTGAACATCACATTCTTAGGATTTTTATGTTTTAAACATTCTTTTAGTTTCTCAAATTTTGATACTTCTAGAACTCCTCACAAAGAAATCTATGGAACTATTATTGTAATTTTAAACAGTTCCATGGCATTTTATTTTTTGTAGGAGGCCGAGGCTGGATTTTGGTCTTTTTTACTTTTGTCAGGATCTAGCTGGGTAACATTTCAGTTAGTCAGTTCAGTCGCTCAGTCGTGTCCGACTCTTTGCGACCCCACGAATCCCAGCACGCCAGGCCTCCCTATTCATCACCAACTCCCAGAGTTCACTCAGACTCATGCCCATCGAGTCAGTGATGCCATCCAACCATCTCATCCTCGGTTGTCCCCTTCTTCTCCTGCCCCCAGTCCCTCCCAGCATGAGTCTTTTCCAATGAGTCAACTCTTTGCATGAGGTGGCCAAAGTATTGGAGTTTCAGCTTTAGCATCATTCCTTCCAGAGAAATCCCAGGGCTGATCTTCAGAATGGACTGGTTTAAACAAGTGTTTAACCCTTTGGGGCCTCACTTTCTTCATTTGTATAAGTTCTGGCAAGGTTCCCTGTAGCTCTAATGTTCTCTGACTTTAAAAAAGAAAACATCCTATTTTATTGAGATATATTTTTCATAATAATTCATGAATTTCATATATAATTCAAGTCATACACCTTAATAATTTATTTTATCAAGTGGTACAACCAACACTATAAATCAGTTTTGAACATTTTCATCTCTTTAATAAGATTCCACATGCCCATTTACAGCTAATCCCAAGTTCTACCTCCAGGCAACCATGAATGTACTTTCCGTTTCTGTAATTTGACTTTTCTGAACATTTGATATGAATGGACTCATACAGTATATGATCTCTTATGTCTGTCTTTGACTTAGCTTAATGTTTTTGATCTTATGTCATTAATTCCTTTTATTATTGCTGAATAGAATTTCATTTATTTATGGTTTACTCATTTACCAGTTGATTAACATTATTTGTTTATTTATGGCCACTGTTAGTTCTGTGATCAGGGATTGAATCCCAGCACTGGTAGTGAAAGCACCAAATCCTAACCACTTGACCGCCAGGGAATTTTCTGATGAACATTTAGGTTTCTAGTTTTTGGCTATTTTGAATACCATTTCTTTAAATACTCATTTGTACATCTTTTGTGAACATATGGTCTTGTTTCTCTTAAGTAGATACCTAGAAGTGAAAATGATAGGTTATGTGATAGTTCTATGTATAACTTTTGGAGAAACTTACAAGCTGTTTTTATAGTGACTGTATCATTTTCCAGCCCTAACAGCAATGTATGAGGGTTCCCAGTCTCTGACTCTTTGATGATCTGGAGATATTCTCTGATTGGTTTGAGAATGATATTTTTCCTTATTCTTAGTGTTTTACTAGCAACAAACTACCCTCTCCTTGTTGTTGTTGTTTAGTCGCTAAGTTTTGTCCGACTGTTTTGCTTCCCCATGGCCTATAGCCCAGCAGACTCATCTGTGTATGAGATTCCTCAGGCAAGAATACTCGAATGGGTTTTCCTCCAAGGTATCTTCTTGACCCAGGGATTAAAACCGCCTCTTCTGCATTGGCAGGTGGATACATGCCTTAGATACCACTAATAATTAATCTTTAATTATTAGGGATAGTTCCTAAAGGAAATAAAAATACAGATAGTCTCCAAAGTAGGTGATTCTGCTTATGATTTTTTAATTTCACAATGATGTGAAACCGTGATGTCATTCAGTAGAAACCTGAGTTTGATTTTCTCCAGGCTTGTAATATATGGGTATGATACTCTCTCATGATGCTAGACAGTGGCGGTGAGCCACATATTCCAGTTGCACCACAATATTGAGGGTAAACAACCAAATACTCTAAAAAAAATTATGTTTTTCACTTTTAGAACAATATACAATAAATCACATGAGATATTAAACACTTTATTATAAAATAGGCTTGTGTCAGATGATTAGCCAACTAATTGTAAGTGTTCTGAGCATGTTTCAGGTAGCCTAGGCTAAGCTGTGATATTTGGTAGGTTAGGTATATTAAATTATTTTTGACTTACGGTATTTTCGATTTATGATGGATTTGTTGGAACAGAACCCCATTATGAGTCAAGCAGGACCTGTGTATCAATCTGATATAAAATAAAATGCTGCTTTTTAGTGTTGCTTTTGAATTTTTAGTTTCATTTAATATGAAAATATTTTAATTTTCATATTAAATGAACAATGGTAGGAATACTATTATTAATGACATTGAGCTAAGACATGAGTTAATAAGATATGATCATGCTCAGTTACGATTAAAAAACAATATATTTCAGGGACTTCCCTGGTAGTCCAGTACAAGGGGTGCTGGCTGGGGAGCTAATATTTCACATGCCTTGTGGCCAAAACTCCCAAACATTAAATAAAAAGAAACAATATTGTAACATGTTCAATAAAGACTGGTCCACATCTTTAAAAATGGTCCACATAAAAAATTCTTTAAAAAAGTACATTTCAATAATTGCATACAATTTGTTTATTTTATTAAGCCAGAATCTTTAATATTAATCCATTAAGCATGTATTGAGTATGTATGTTCTTAACATGTTAAATGACTTAGGTTGTTTCTCTTGACATTTACTATACTACATAAACTATACATTATTTTGGGGAAACTTTGAGAAAGTAACAAAACTGACTTCTTTAAAGGACAGAATGAAATCACATTTTCTGAAGTTTTAATGTTGGAATGTGTAATGTTGGATGATAATTCAAAGTGTGGGAGGAAGTACTGACGTTATGAAGACCATAAGTACTCAGTAGTACTAAGCTTCTGGTTCCAAAAGTGGCATATTGTCACTATAGCAACTACCCATGCTTATTTGGATTTGAAACCCAGGCAACGAATAATGGATAAGAATATAACATCAAGATGGCTCTGTACCCTGGTGGGGTGATATGTGTGCCTGCTGATGGTCAACTGTTTGTCCTGTTTCTCTTGTTATGTTTATTACGATTGATTTTTTTGTAGAGATACCTTAATTCTTGTTAATGTGTTTTTCTGGAGAAAAACATTCAATATTCTTATGTTCTTCCTTTTCTAACATGCTAAAGTTAATGCTTTTTCCAATTTGGTTATTAGGTTATTAAATATATTTTTCCTCTAGCTTTCTCTGCATTGCCAAACAGTAGTTATGAAAATATAACTTATACTGAATCATTTGAAATTTCAATACAGAAAAAACCTGTGACACAAATTTTATTTTAATTACAGTATGGAAAGATGTTCAAGGCTACCAGTAAACATGCAAGTTGCCTAAATTCAAACATTTTTTGAAAGAATTTTTTTTTTTCTGAGCAGGGTATGAGTTTCAGACACTGCTGGCTGGTAGAGATGATGTAACTTCCTTCCAGTTATCTATTAGCTGCATCCATAAGTTTACTTAGAGGCACAGGAGCCTCCTGGGAGATTAGAACTGAGAATTTGATTCTTCCTCTCCACCCTTGTTTGAGGGATTGGGATGGTTCCTAGAGAGGTCGTATTATAGGAAAAAGAAATGAAGAACTGAAGGACACTTTAGGGTAGGAAAAGTCTGCACTGCTAAGCTGGATGCAGGACAAAGGACCGAGTCTTTTTTTTTTCTTTTTCTGTTAATAGTTGTACCATGTTGTTGATGTCAGAACTGATCTTAACCAAGCCACTCACAAGTTGATTGTGCAAGTTTGTGAACTGGAAGATCTGTATCAGTGGAGAGATTGATAGCTCATATCTTAAAGGCTCATATCCACTGCAATGCAGGAAACCCCGGTTTTATTCATGGTCGGGAAGATTCCTCTGGGGAAGGGGTAGGCTATCCATTCCAGTGTTCTTGGGCTTCCCTAGTGGCTCAGATGGTAAAAAATACACCTGCAATGTGGGAGAACTGGGTTTGATCCCTGGGTGGGGAAGATTCCCTGGGAGGGCATGGCGACCGACTCCAGTATTCTTGCGTGGGGAATCCCCATGGACAGAGGAGCTTGGTGGGCTGCTGATGCTGCTAAGTCACTTCAGTCGTGTCCGACTCTGTGCAACCCCATAGATGGCAGCCCACCATGCTCCCCCTTCCCTGAGATTCTCCAGGCAAGGATGCTGGAGTAGGTTGCCATTTCCTTCTCCGATGCATGAGAGTGAAAAGTGAAAGTGAAGTCGCTCAGTCATGTCCGACTCCCAGTGACTCCATGGACTGCAGCCCACCAGGCTCCTCCATCCATGGGATTCTCCAGGCAAGAGTACTGGAGTAGGGTGCCACCGCCCACGTGGGCTACTCTGTAGCAAAGAGTCTGACATGACTGAGTGACTAAGTACAGCACATCCTAATGGAGTCAGAAGCAACAGGGGAAGAATTGGGTTCTCAGCAACATAATAGGTAGTGGGGAGAACTGTGGCTTACCAGAGGAGGCTTTTCCCACTGGGAAACTGGGCTTTGTGTTTCTAGGTTTACTGATTTTTCAGGAGAAACTGAAATTCTAACTTTTTAAAAGATGAAATGTCTTGATTTTCAGCTTTCACATTAAAAATATTCTGTAGGGCAAACATAACCAGATTCAAGCAAAACCAGAAATCTGGCAGGATGCCGGACTATAACTTCTTAACCAAAGAATTTTCATATGTGTGGGCTGGAGCCACTTTGTGTTCCAAGAGCAGGGCCTGCTAGCTAATTCCTGTGTTTCAGTTCCACTCCTTGAACTATTTTATATATATGTATTTTCATTCATTCATTTCAGAGTTTAAAGAAAGAAAAAGAGGTTTAACTTGAATGTCTTATTTTTAAGCATTACTATTTTCTTGCTTTTAATTCAAGAGATTGAATATTTCTGTAGGTACCTTTTGTAATTAAAAACTGAATATTGCTATCTTTAATGCAAGTTGATAGAACCAATAGGTTCCTTGACTTCTAGTCAAGATCAGTAGTTGACTGATTTTAATTATCTTGTTTTGAGTTGTACAGCTTACATTGTGTATGGGCAGTATCCCACAGTTACTGCAAGGGTGCTGTCTCTAAGTAGTCATTTTAATTGGGTTCCTTTGACTGAGCGACTTCCCTTTCACTTTTCACTTTCATGCATTGGAGAAGGAAATGGCAACCCACTCCAGTATTCTTGCCTGGAGAATCCCAGGGACGGGAGCTTGGTGGGCTGCTGTCTATGGGGTCGCACAGAGTTGGACACAACTGAAGCGACTTAGCAGCAGCAGCAGCAATTTCTTAACTAGTTTATGTAATGAGGGGATTTTTTTTCTTTCATTTTCTTTTTTTTAGAGATACTTTAGGGAGTTTTGAGGCCATCCATATGCATACAGTAGAACACACCTGAGCCTCACTGGAACTAGATGGGGAACTAAAAACAGTAATTAATTGTTCCATGGAAGTGGAAGTGAAAGTGAAAGTCACTCAGTCATGTCCGACTCTTTGCGACCCCATGGACTATACAGTCCATTCGATTCTCCCGGCCAGAATACTGGAGTGGTTAGCCTTTCCCTTCTCTAGGGGATCTTCTCAACCCAGGGAATCGAATTCAGGTCTCTCACATTGTTGGCAGATTCTTTACCAGCTGAGCCACAAGGGAGGCCCAGTTGTTCCATAGTCTCTCCTTTTCAGCAGGCGTCCTTTGCTCTTTGCTTTTGCATAGGGCCCAGCTGCTGGCCCTGACTAGTTTACATGGTCTTCTAGTCAAGTATCTACTTTCACTTGCAAGTTTGTTGTCTCCAGTTGAAATTTGTGTGAAGATCTCACTGGATTATTTTGGAAGATACACCACAAAAAAGTTGATCATATTCCTCTTGATTGGCTTGCTTAAGGTGAAGCATCCTGCCCTTGTCCAATTAGCTGAATTTAGGAGGATGTAGTAATGTGCGGAGTGCTTTAGACAGATGGATGTGGGGATTTGGGTGAAGAGAGGAAAGAACTTTGTTCAGAACAAGATGTGGGCCAGCATCTATCTGCTCATCTGCTCGATACCATGGCTCAGTAATAACCTTTGATCCAGAAATGCCTGGAACTCTGTATTGAACAAAATTGGTCTAAGCTGTCAACAGATCTTTTAAATAGTTGTTGAAATGTGTTTGGACAGTCTTTTTGCCTTTCCTTACTGCTTGAATATCCATCACACTTCCAGGTTATATTAGTTGAGTAGGTACGAGACTCCGCCATGAAGAAATACATTCTTAATGTTCAATTACGGCAAGATTCTCAATGTAATATCTAACCTTTGGAAAAATCTGTTAAGCCTTTTAAGTGCTGAAAAGGCAAAATGAATTAAGTATTTTCATGTAGTAAACTTTAATTGGAGTGTTGCTTTGTTCTGGGATAAAGAAGTTTCACTTGATTTGCCAACTCTGATCAGTTTTGGAGGGTGAGGAGTACTGTATTGAGATGAATTTTGGAATTTGAGATTGTTCCCATGTGTTACTGGGCAGTGTGCCATGTTTGATTTGTGATGTCTGCCATGGTTGGAAAGAATTGTTGACATGAATGACCTGTGTTTTATTTGTAGTTTGGGTTAATTGTTTAAATAATCTATTAGTGCTTGTTTTCTATCTTCCTTTTGTTGTACCTATATACTTTTTGGTGGTAGTATTCATATCAATTCTCTATATTGTGAGTAACAGCAGATCACTTAAGTCTTAAGTTTTATAAGTAAAATTTTTCCATATTAATTTTTTATGGCGAAAGTGATGTTAAGTAAATTTCTAAATATTAAATTTATTAGCTCCTAACTGCATTCTCTAGGAATGTGAACTACTTCTGCACTTATACTGAATATAACGGAGAGACTCATACTTGTGTACCACAGTGAAAATATAAGTTTCCTTTCACTACACAATTTTTTCCATGGTATTCAGTTTATATATAGGAACATTCTCTCATCTCTAAAATCTAGCCTTTAAGGGAGAAGTTTCTAGTAGAAATTCATTATTTTTTTTTCTTAAAGTAATACATGAACATGTCAACAAAAAAATATAGTACAACAGTACTTCTGATGTAAAGCAACAGTTTCTATTCCTTGCCACTAGTTGTTAGGCCTACCCCCATAAACAGACATTTGAACTAATTTATTGTTTGTTCTTCAGGAAACTTTAAATTGTTATGCTTTTACCTACACTCCTTTGTTGATTAAACACCATCTATTTCCTCCACTTTATATAAAAGATGAAGATTTAGTTCAGTTACTTCCTTTTCCCTCCCCCAATTCCTACCAGTGTTTGGTAGTTAATTGTAATTTTAAGTTTTTTTCGTGTGTGTGTGTATACGCATATACAGTTATGTATATATTTATTGAGGTATCATTGACTTATAACATTATAATATATTGTAATATTGGTTTATAATATCTGTACAACGTAATAATTGACAACTTTATGCACAGCAAAGTGCTCACTACTGAAAAGTCTGGTTTCCATTCATCACCGTACACCCTCTTTATCCATTTTGCTTTTTCCTCACTCCCCTTTCCCTCTGGTAACCACCAATCTGTTCTCTGTATCCATGTGTGTGTGTGTGTTCAGTTTATTTTTAAAAATATTCCACATGTGAGTGAAATCATACAGTATTTGTCTTTTTCTCTTTGGCTTGTTCATTTGACATAATACCTTCAGATTCCCTCCATGTTGTACCAGATTGCAAAATTTAATCTTTGTTTAATGTCTTGGTTGGAGAGGGTAATGGCAACCCACTCCAGTACTCTTGCCTGGAGAATCCCACGGACGGAGGAGCCTGGTGGGCTGCAGTCCGTGGGGTCGTGAAGAGTCGGACACGACTGAGCGACTTCACTTTCACTTTTCACTGTCATGCATTGGAGAAGGAAATGGCAACCCACTCCGGTGTTCTTGCCTGGAGAAGCCAGGGACAGCGGAGCCTGGTGGGCTGCCGTCTGTGGGGTTGAACAGAATCGGACACAACTGAAGCGACTTAGCAGCAGCAGCAGCAATGTCTTGGTTCTTATATTAATCACCTTTTACTGCGCAGTAGTCACAATCTTTGTGTGCAAGAGAGTGAATTGTGACAGATGAGGTAACTGTTCAGCAGATACTTACTTCTTGGCCAGAAGAACTTGGAAAGAAGTGACTGCACCAGTTCTGAGCCTAGGCGTTATGAGCTATTAAATGTTTCCACTTGCCACTCTGGGAGTTTCCAATCTTTGCATAATAAGACAGGTCCCAGGCATCTGCTGGCCACTGTAGAGCCCTAGAGAGAAACACTTGGGAAAGATGTCAACTTGGTCTACAGCCTGAAATAGAACTGCCCCAATTGACTTAAATAATTTATTTCTCTAAGTGAGAAATATGTGCTTATTTTTGTATGTTACTGATATTTTGTGTTTGCTTATTTTGCCTGAAAAGGATGATTAATTTAAAAAATGGATACCTCGGAGTGGGGTGCAGGTATAACAGAAACTTCAATTACATACCATTGGCTTTGAAACTGGTTGGTGGTTAGTTAGCAAGGAAACCACTACAGGAGGCTGGGAAAATGGTGAATTGTGTTATGTAGTAGCAAAACTTTTGATAAAACTGTTGTCTGTGATATCATGGAAGGCAGCTTAACTAATGAAGTTGCAGTTTTGGACAAGGAAATTTGTTGGCTGAAAGTTGAAAGCATGTGCTAGTTGCTATTGGCCACACAGGGTAAGGTACTACAAGAATAATTTAATCGACCACATCTGACCTCTTGGTGCTAATCATTCATGTCCCTCCCATTCCAGTGACCTAGTTCTTTGTCTTAATATGCATGTGTGATGGAACATGCCAGCTGTCAGGCTTTCCTTTAGTGTGGGTGGATAGAAAGCCGACTGTTAGGCTGCTGATATTCCAAATGCCACAAAGAAGAAGGCCTGCCTCTGGGTCACTAAAACCGAAGTTTATTTTTCTGTTGATGTTTTCCCGTTCCTCCTTTTCTTATTTCCTTTTTTAAAAAGGGGCTATCGTTAGTAAGGATGCTATTTGCTGAAACCAGTAAACCTGAAAATTCAATGGCTTAACAAAAAATCATTTTAGTTTTTTGCTTCTTTAGTCATCCAGTGAGGGTCTTCTCAGCAGGCAACTTTCCTTCCTGTGATTTGGTGTACTGAATTTTTTTTTGTGATTTTGCTATCCTTAAAATTCCTTGTGGTTCTCTGTCTCCTTCTAGAGGAAGGGAAGGAGAGAATAGAGAAGACACTTCATTGCCTGGCAGGGAAATGACCCATTATTCTGTTTCATTCCATTGGCTAAAACTAGTCATATGGTAGTACCTAGATACAAGAGGGGTCTGAGAAGGGGTGGGTGGTTTGGCTAAGCAGTTCCTTCTTAGAGACAACTCTATCTTATAGAAGGAGGTGTGTTAATTTAGGTTGATAGTTGAATATCTTTGCCACAAAGGAGAGTTATCCTCTTGTTATTTTTGGTTAGGGATAAATATTAGGCTTGCATGTATGCTTTGTGGGTAGAGGTGGAAGAGGAAGGTAGATGTGGAGTATTTGACTGGGTACAGTTTTTCTATATTCAGGTCTTCTGGTTGTCTGTCCTTAGCTACTCCCTTCTTTAATGACCCTTTGAGATAGCTCCTCGGGTATCCCTGAGCCTAGAATCCCTCTGGGGTTCCAGGGAGCAGGTCGGCTTTCATCTCAGTTGCAGCTTCCTCCTATTGTAGTCTGTTCTGTTTAATTTGTTAATACACTCCTGTCTGTTTTTGTCTTTCAGAAATTCATTGAAATCTCTTGCTGGCCAATGATCAACTCTTTCCAAGCTGAGTTTTCTTTACTGTTATACAGGTGAAGTATCTGTACGGTGTTTCTTATTTTAACTTTTAGAAGTCAGGTGTAGTAAATATAGAGTATTTTCAATTAGTACCTCTAACAGAATTTCAAGTATTTTTTAACACCTGCTACTTAATGAAGATGCTTTAATCCATCATCTACTGAGCACTTTTCCAGGCTCTTGGAGGACATGAAAAAAGGTATAATATATAACACTGTAAGTGTAAAGTCCTTCCTCAGCCTGTCCACTCCCAGCTTACTTTTTCAAAGACACTGATTCTATCATGGTACTTCTTTAGAAATATTTGTGGCTTTTTCCTCACTTATTTTTCCCTTTGTAAGCCCTGCCTGGCTCTTAGTTCCCTCTCTCACAGTACATGCCCCTCAAGAAAGAGCTATTCAGTTCATTGTGTCAGCAACATGCCATGTCATTTCTCACATCTGTGCCTTTGTACATACATGCAGTGTCTACTTTCCAGAGTTACTGTCCTTTTCATATCTGAGTCCTGCTTAAACAAATGCTGAATTCAAGTTTCAGTTTTTTTCAAATAAATGAATATTCATTAATTTAAACCCTGAGTTGTTTAGACACATGCTCTTCAAAGTGCATTCTGTAAATTCTTTTCCCATTTAGGTTATTGCAGAATATTGAGCAGAATAACCGAATCACCTTGCTAAACACCTGCAACTAACACAACATTGTTAATCAACTATGCTCCAATACAAAATAAAAATTTAAAAACAAAATGAAAAAACCCAAAGTGCAGTCTGCAGACTGATAGCAGTGTGTGAACAATTACCACTGTGCTGAGATATAAGTACAGAAATTAAGAATGAGCTTTAGAAACTTTTATAGGAATTTGACAGAGAAATTATATGCCTGTCAAATTTATAATAAAATTTGTTTTCTATTCTACATGTTTAAAAAACTTCTGATAATTCATTTAAATTTCATTTTATAAAAGGCTCGGTCCACAAAGGATTAGAAAAATATAAAAAATGGCATTTTACCACAGATAGTTCAAGAAGCATTTATTGGGGCTTCCTTAGTGGCTCAGTGGTAAAGAATCCACCTGCCTATGTAGGAGACTGTTTCAACCCCTGGTCCTGGAAGATCACACATGCGGCAGAGCAGCTAAGCCCATGGGTCACAGCGATTGAGCCATATGCTCCACTGCTGAAGCTTGTGCCTAGAGCCTATGCTCAGTTCAGTCAGTTCACTTCAGTTGCTCAGTCGTGTCCAACTCTTTGCGACCCCACGAATCCCAGCAC